>CM018031.1:52350595-52668095 GCA_008638375.1 Nyssa sinensis | reverse complement strand
CTCAGAACTGTCATACTTGCAGCTGCAACATATTCTACACTTTGTGGTATCCCTTGGGTTGTCAAAGCTGGAATTTGATGGGATAGAGAAGCCACTTGAGCTGAAAGGGCTGCTAACGGCTCCAATTCATGAATCCCAGCAACTTTCTTAACCATAGTTCTTTCGGTTGGCCATTGATAATTGTTTGAGGCCATTTCTTCCAAAAGAGACATTTCACCCTTAGCTGTCTTAGACATCAAAGTTCCACCAGAAGCAATATCAATTATGGTTTGAGTGTGCCCATTTAACCTAATATAGAACATTTGTACTTGCAACCAATCCGGCAATCCATGTTGAGGGCAGCGTCGAATCAAATCTTTATACATTTCCCATGCTTCATAGAGTGACTTGATGAGTGCGCGAAAGTGCACTCTGAATACCCTATTATTAGATTAAAATGCTAGAATGTGAATAGAAATGTTGGGATATAATTTATATTATTTAATTTAATTTTTATTTATAGTGAGATATGTTTGAGCATTATTTTATAATATTTTAAATCTCAAATATTGCATTATTTGTTGGTGAGAGATAATTTGTAATTGTGCTTCAAACTTAACATTTTTGGAACTTTACCATTCGGATTTTATATTTGAATTTATTTTGATGGCAGCCGCATACACAAGTCTTGGGCCGGACAACCTAATAAGTTAATTAGGCCCGTGAGCTTTGATTTCGTGAAGCCATCCAACTAAAGCCACAAAAGACAAAGTCCATATAGATTCCCAATATGTAGATATCGCTCTTATTCACGTTCACCATCTCCAACTAGGTGAGATTCAAGAGAGCCACGTGGCTTTGGATTTGGGAAGTTCCGATATGCTCAAGATGTGGCTAAAACTAAGAATCATTTAAATCATACTATTATTGGTGGACTGAAAAGCCAAAATGCGCTGGGTTTTAGAAAAAGAAAAAGTGGGCTGCGCAGGCAAGGACAAGTGAGAAGAAAAAAAGAAACGAAGTGAGGTGCGGTACGGTGCGGTGGGTGCTGGAACGGCTGACCAAAGAAGATGGAACAAGAAAGAAAAGAAAAAGCAAAGCAATAGAATAAAAAAAAGAAAAAAAAATAAAGATTGAAAAGTCAAAGGTGGGTCCAGGGATGTGAAGACAAGAAGAACGAAAGAAAGAAAGAAAAAAAAAAAGACAAGTCAACAAGTGCGGTTGGGCTTGGGCTTGGGCTGTGTGGCGCAAGGCATGTGAGGGCGCTGGGCTTGAGGGTTTAATTAGGGTGCTAGGGCTTAAGGCGGCAGAAAATAAAAAGGAAAAAAAAGTGCGGCGCGCAGAGGAACAGAACAGAAAAAAGAAAAAGGGAAGCGTGCGGCTGCGCAGGTGGGCTGTGCAGTGCGGCTGAGCAAGGAGAAAAATAGCAGAAAAATGGCAGCACAATTCTTTTCCTTGAGATTTATGTTGTCCATCATGTGTATGGGTAACTAAATCTTCAAGTAGGGCTAGGGATGAACTTGCACACTAGATGGTATTTTTAATTTATTTTTGATTCATGTATTTGATTTTTATTTATTAAAATTCTTTGGTTTTATCATTCTCAATTTATTGTTGGTATTTTCTTCTCTGAATAATTGTAGAATTTATTCCATTTATAGATTCAGTCAGGCCTTTTCTATTAAATGGATTAGTCCTTTGATTATGTTTGGATCAATTGATTATTTATATTGATTTAATTCTTTGTTGCAATATTACTCTCTGGGTATATTGTCGTCGTTGGGTTCTCTCAATGTGGATAACAATTTGTGTGATTTGAAAGTGATGAATAATTTTTTCAAAAAGTTACATTTGGTTTAATTTTGATTTATAATTCTATATCATTCGATTGAGATTTTTGAAATTAAATTCCCAATTGAGTTATCAGTGTTAAAAATAATTAAAATATCGGATATGTGCAAGGGATTCCCGACGCTCTACTGTTCATTAATTTGAGTACTTTTTCCATTAATCACTTTGTTTAATTTTAATTTGCATTTAAAATCTCTTTTTATTTTCTCGTTAATCATTTAATATATTCTTTAGTTTCTTTATAGTTTCTGTTATTCTTTTAATTTGTCTCCCTGTGGAATCGACACCCCAAAGCTCCACGTTATTCTTTAGGTGTAATCAAATTTTGGCGCCATTGCCAAGGAGACGGTAAAAGAATCAATAGATAGTTTTTCTTTTCAGCAGTTTGTAAAGGCGGTAACTTCGTTCTCTCTTTTTACTTGCTGCATTATTATTTTATTTTATTTTTTTTATTTATTTTTATTGTTATCTTGCATGTATAATAGGTTTAGGGACTCATTAGGTCGATTTGCTTGTAGGCCTATGTTAGAGCCAGATTCAGAGTCTAATTTTTTTATTTTTTCTAATTTTTTGTTTTATAATTCTTCTTATTCTAAAAATATGAGTGAACACGAGGATCAATCCACTAGGACCCTTCAAGATTACCTCCACCCTACACGCACAACCAAACCATCATGCATCATGTTTCCACCCAATATGTGCCAAACTGATATTAAAACGGGGGTGATATAGTTACTCCCTACATTTCATGGTTTCAAAAATGAAAATCCATATGTGCACATTAAGGAGTTTGAAGAGGTAGTTGCGACTTTCCATAGTCAAAATGTAATAGAAGACATTGTGAGACTTAAGTTCTTTCCTTTCTTTTTGAAGGATAGAGCTAAGAGTTGGCTATACTCACTGAGACCACAGTCGATTAGATCGTGGAATGAGATGACTCAGGTCTTCTTTACTAAATATTTTTCCCAACATAAGACTAATGCTTTAAAAAGACATATCTCTACCTTTGCACAAAAAGACAGTGAGACTTTGTATCAGTCTTAGGAGAGATTTAAGGAATTATTAAGTGTGTGCCCTCACCGTGGGTATGAGAATTGGTGTCTAGTGAGTTACTTCTATGAGGGACTTACACCTAGAGAGTGCCAATGTGCAGAGATAATGTGTAATGGTGAGTTTTTACAGAAAGATCCTGATGAGGCCATAGAGTGCCTCAATGAGCTTGTTGAAAAAGCTCACACTTGGACAGGATCTAGTGCTCTTGAGAGCACAAATAGGTCACGACCTACAGGGAACCAAAATGGTGGTGGAATTTACCATCTCAGGGAGGAGGACAACTTGAAAGCTAAGGTGGAAATACTCACTAGGGAGTTAGAGGTGTTAAAGGCTAGAGACTTAAAGCCATCACACTTGACTAATCATGCAGAGTTTTTTAAACCATGTTCGGTGTATGGCGGGGTAGATCACCTCGCTCAAGAGTGTCCCACATTTGCTGAGATGAGAGGGATGTATGAGGAATAAGGTAATGCCTTAGGTATGTACAAGACGCCTTTCACACCCTTCTCTGAGACCTACAATCCGAGGTGGCGCAATCACCCCAATTCTAGCTGGAAGTCTGAAAACCAGCCACCTGCACAGCCCCCTAGATCATCCCCTGCACCTGATACTGTTGAAGTCCCTCCAATCGAGGTCGAGGTTCAAAACGATGATGATGAGGTAGCCTCTCCTGATCTTCCCTTGGTAGAAGCACCTGCTCAAGCTGGTATGGATGCAACGTGCTGAATTTGAGGATAATGAAGGAAGAAAGTGACGACGGCATGGGACCAAATGACCTCTTCCTCATTCGGATTAGCAGAACCAAAGGAAGAGAGTGATGATGACATGGAACAAAATGGCCTCTTCCTTGTTTGGACCAGCTGTAGTCTAGGATTTTTGCTTCTGTACTTTGCTACTTTGTAAACCTTCTGATCTAATGTAATCTTTTATCAATTATCAATGAAATTAAATTTTTCCAGAGTTGATGTACTTTACATTTCAAAGCACTTTTGTTGATTGTCACTTCAGAGTAACAACACTTATAAATTTTGTAACTTGATCAATAATATGCCAAGTTTGAATTGGACTTCAGCACTATTCCAACCCATCGCTGTTCTGTAACATAACTTTGGTCTTTCAGTCTTTAAGCTTGCGACTAAATCAAGTAAAGATGTTCGGGGGTTGAATGAACTTCAGATTTCCCTTTTAACTTTTAACTGAACGTGAATTGAGTGCTATCTTCCGAGCAAGGAGACTGGTAATTATATGGTAACCAGATAAATCCTTCATAATCAGAACTTCTATCACCAGAACTGGTAATAACTGAACAGGAAGACTTGTAATGGTAATCGAACAAATCTTCTGTCAATAGAATTAGTAACAATAGAGCATGACCGAATTCAAACCCAGCAACCATCGCTGATAATCTTCCTTGAAAGATACTCCAGGCCTTTATTGCTTATAAGGTTCTTCTTTAGAAATCACTGATCGCTTATCCAGATCTTTAATTCTTGTAACAGTTATAGGGGTCTATTTATTGAGATGAACCAGACCTGTAACTCTTGCATGGGCTACAAGGTTTTTAGGGATCTGTACATTGAGATGGACTAGACCTGTAACTCTTGTATGGGCTGCAAAGTTCTTTTTTTTCTTGGGAGGGGGGGTTGTACATTGAGATGGACCAGACCAGTAACTCTTGCATGGCTTACAAGGTTTTTAGGGGCCTATACATTGAGATGAGAACACTTTGAAAAAATAAAAAGATAATTCTTATTGATAGTATTTTCGTAAGTGTTCTATATTCCATGGTCTGAGTACAGGTTTCCCAACTATGTCTTCTAGCCAGTATGTGGTAGGCCAAATAATTTTTGTTGCCCTGTATGGGCCTTCCCAATTAGGTGATAGCTTTCCTATGGTTGGATTTTTTGTGTTCAGGAATACTCTTCTTAAGACAAGATCCCTAAGCTGGAAATTGAGGGGCCTTATTCCTTGCTTGGAGCTATTGCTATTGGCCACTTTACGCTGGTATGCTTCCATCTTGATTCTGGCATGATCTCGCTTTTCTTAGAGCATGTCTAGGTTTTCTGCAAGCTGCTGGCCATTGGCCCCCTGTTCGAAAGCTTCCATCCTCAAAGTGGGCATACCGATTTCGACAGAAATTATTGCTTCCAAGCCATAGGCAAGTGAGAATGGGGTTTCAGATGTCGGTGCTCTTCTTGTAGTTCTGTAAGCCCAAAGCACACCAAAAAGCTCCTCAACCCATCTTCCCTTGGTATTTTCCAACCTCTTCTTAAAAGCAGCAAGAATTATTCAATTGGTGACCTCGGCTTGCCCATTGGCTTGAGGGTACCCTGGTGAAGCAAAGTGATGACTGATGGGCAAGTCCTCGTAGAATTTCTTGAAAATTTTACTGGCAAACTACGTACCATTGTCTAAAATAATGACGCGTGGTATGCCGAACCTGTAGACTATATTTCTCCGTGTAAAGCTCTTTACTTCCACTTTTGTGATGTGTGTTAGGGGCTCGACCTCCCCCCACTTGGAGAAATAATCAATGGCAACCAAAAGATATCTTCTGTTCGGAGTGGCCTTCGGCAGTAGCCCTATAATGTCCACCCCTCACTGAGCAAAGGGCCATGGGCTGATAATAGGAATGAGCTCATGGTGGGACTGGTGCTGGTATGGAGCGAATCGTTGGCTTTTGTCACATTCCTGGACGTACTTATTGGCCTACTTCAGCATGCTGGGCCAATAATAGCCCTGCGTTAAAGCTCGGTGGGCTATGGTTCTGCCACTATTGTGGTTGCCGTAGATTCCTTCGTGTATTTCTGCTAGAACATAATGAGATTCTTCTGGAGCTAGGCATCTCAATAGGGGTTGAAAGTAGGATCTTCGATAGAGCTTCCCATTAAGGACTAGGTACCAAGCTGCCCTGATTTGAATTCTTCAGGCTAGGTTTTTGTCTTCCGGAAGCAGCCCTTCTTCTATATATCAGAGGATGGGAGTCATCCAACTTTGGGTCTGTTCAAAAACCTGGGAAGTCTGTACTTTTTCAATGCTTGGCCTTGGTTGGTGAGAGATCTTCAGAGTTGAATCTCCTTCTAGCTTGAGATGGGAAGCCATGTTTGCTAAGGCATCAGCCTTGGAATTCTGACATCTCTCAATTTTCTAGATGGTGAATTCATGGAAGGAGTGCTTCAGTAAATCCACCAGTTCTGAGTGCTGGAGCATTCTTCGTCTTTGATAAAAATTCTCCCAAAACTTGGCTTGCCACCAGTTGGGAGTCAGAAAAAACCTCGAGATTCTAGGCCTCGTACTCCATTGCTAGCTTCATTCCGAGGATAAGGGCTTTGTACTTGACTTTATTGTTGAAGGCTCTGAACCACAAGCTTACTGCCTTTTCTGATACAAGCCCTTCAAGGGACTGTAATACCTAGAGTGAACTCCGCAACAAATTCTGCCAACGCTTGCCCTTTAATAGAGGTCCATGAAACGTAGGATATATCGAATTCTCCCAACTCCATGGACCACTTAACCAATCGCCCCGAAACTTCAGACTTCCGTAGTACTGACTTTAGAAGATAGGTGGTTGGGATCTCAATAGGATATGCCTGGAAGTAGGGTCGAAGCTTCTGGGTAGAGATTATCAAAGCGAAGGCCAGCTTCTCAATCTCTAGATACTTTTTCTTTGTGTCCAAAAGTGCCTTGCTTACGTAGAATACGGGCTTCTGGACCCTATTGTACTGTCTGACTATTACAGAACTGACAGCATTTTTAGAGACCGCAAGATAGAGGAGCAGTTTCTTCCCTTAGAGGGCTTTGAAAGGAGTTCGGGGGAGGCCATATACTTCTTCAGTTCTTGAAAGGCATTCTTACACTCATCGAACCATTGCAAGGCCCTGTTTCCTTTCAAGGCTTTGAAGAATGGCAGGCAACAATCAGTAGATTTGGAGATGAATCGATTCAAAGTCGTAATTCTCCCATTCAGAACGTGAATGTCTTTCTTAGTCTTTGGTGATTCCAACTCAACCAAGGCTTTAATCTGAGTAGGGTATGCTTCAATACCTCTTTAGGAAACCAGGAAACCCAAAAACTTTCCCTTGGTTACACCAAAAGTGCACTTCAAGGGATTTAATTTCATCTTGTGTTGTTTTAGGATATCAAATGTCTAGCTTAGGTGCTAGATATGGCTGCTCTTCCGTAGGCTTTTGACCAGCATATCGTCTATGTAGACTTCCATTGTATTGCCGATCAGAGGGCCGAACACCTTGTTCACTAGACATTGATATGTTGCCCCAACATTTTTCAAACCAAACGACATCACCCTATAGTAGTAGAGACCTCGTTCGGATATGAAAGCTATCTTTTCCTGGTCTGGAGGGTACATCTGGATCTGGTTGTATCTAGAGTAGGCGTCCATAAAGCTCATGAGTTCGTGTCTTGCCGTTGCATCGACTAGTTGGTTTATCCTTGGAAGAGGGAAGCTGTCTTTAGGACAGGCTTTGTTGAGGTCTGTGTAGTCGATGCAAACCCTTCATTTACCATTTTTCTTCTTGACAAGAATGGTATAAGCAAGGATTCCGGATAGAATACCTCCCTTATCATTTTAACATCCAACAACCTCTGCACTTCTTTATTAATAATCTGGTGTCGCTCTGGGGCAAACATCTTCCTTTTTTGTCTTACGGGAGGGTGGTTAGGATCTGTCATCAGCTTGTGGGTAATAAGGTCGGGATCTATCCCCTCCATATCTTTAGTTTCCCAGGCAAACACCAAGAGGTTGCTCTTTAAGAATTCCACCATCTCTTCTTATTCGGAAGGTGACAGGTCTGAGCCGACCTGTAAATATCGCCTTCCTCCATTGGGGCTGACGAGCACCTTGATTGGATTCGTCATTGGCTTAGCTCTACTGTCCCGTCCTTTAGGGCTTAATGGTTCATCAATTTTGGAGGGGCACTCCTCGTTCTCATGCAGGTTGGAAAGGTCTGGGCTCCTACCTTCATAAGAATGTTGTGATTGCTATTTGGGAGCCTTTTCTCTTAGCGCCAGAGTATGGCACTCTCTGACAGTTGGCTGACACCCTTTGATAGAATAGACCGTATTGTTGTGCACATACTTTAGGCATGGGTGGAGGGTCGAGGTAATCGCTCCCATTTTATGAAGCCAGGGCCTTCCAATGATGATATTATAAAGGGCCTTGGAATCCAGAACCAGATATTATGAGATTATGGTCCTCTGACCGTCCCCCTCTCCAACTGTTGTGGGAAGGTCAATTCTCCCTAGCGGGGAGTTGAGGTTCCCATCGAACCCAACCATTACCGTGGTGGTGGGTTTGATGTCATTGGAGTTGAGCTTCATGTGCTTGAGCAGCTCGTAGAATAGCATGTTGGTTGTGCTCCTTGTATTTACTAAAACCCTTCTAATCTCAAAATTGGCAATTTTGAGTAAGATAACGAGGGCGTCACTGTGGGGACAGTGCACCCCTACAAGATCTTGGTCCGAGAACTAGATCTCAGGAATTGGTTTCAGCTTTTTCTCGACAGCTGAGATCTAGAGGATGCTAGGAGTAGTTCTGATTTCCAGAGCGTAACGTTTTCTTGCTCTGTTGGACATCCCAGTGACTCGGCCATCGACGTGGAGGACAAAGATGACCTGATTGTTCTGTTGTTGTGGCTCATTCCGTCCATCCCCCTATTTAGGCCTCGGTTCTTGCCTCCTCTATTGGGGCCTGTCATTGCGGGGGTTCTGCCTTCCATCATGTCTGACAAACTCCCGCAGCCATCCTCTCTTGATGAGTTGTTTGATCTCCTATTTGAGGGCTCTGCATTCATCGGTAGTATGCCCATGGTCTTTGTGAAAATTGCAGTACTTATTCTGGTCCCGAGTATCGGGATTGCTCTTTAGTGGCTCGGACCACTTCAAATTTTCACGTGCTTGGACCTGCTGAAGTATGTAAGTTAAAAAGGCATTCAGAGGAGTATGGGCATTGTTCCTTTCGGTATTAGTGTTACCAGGTGTTCTGGATGTTGTCCTTTTGTCGGGACTTCTGACCCTCTTTTTGGTTGCGTTGGGGTCTTTATTTTTATCATCCTTCTGGGCCTGTTCTTTTATCTTCTGAGAAGAGGTCCTTGCTTCCTCCAAATTTATATACTTTCTGGCCTGCTCCATGAGTGCTGCCATGTCAACAAGAGTGCTCTTCGTTAAAGAATCATAAAAACCCCCCAGCACTAAGCCAAAGGTCAGGGCGGCAACCAGGAAGCTTGTACTACAATCCGTGCTCTCTGTGAGTTCAGCATTGAAGCTCGCGATGTAATCTCGGAGTGACTCTCCTTTGGATTACTTAATGTTTAGCAAGAACTCTGGTCCTTTCTTCTACCTCCTACTAGTCATGAACCGGTCGAGGAAATGCCTGCTGAGCTCGTAGAAATTAATGACTGAATTCTGAGGAAGGTGGTTGAACCACTTCAGAGTAGTGTCCTTGAGGCTGGTCATAAAGGTACGGCACATGAAGGCATCCGTGGCTCCATGTAGTGCCATGGTGTGTTAATAGTAAGAAAGATAGTCCCCCAGGTCCCCAATCCCATCATAAAGGGTGAACTTCGGGACAATAAATTTCTTTGGCCGCTCTTCCACCATTATAGCAAGAGTGAGCGGCGTGGTAAATCTTTCGAGCAGCCTGGCTAGCTCATCCTGCTCTGGGAGGAGATAAGCACCTTTGGTAACGGCAGTATGGTCCATGGAGTCTGCTACTTCCTCGACCCTCTTTGGGGCCCTAGGTTGTACCGATTGTTACGGGCCTTGCCTCGGAGCCTTAGTGCCTATATGGATGTGACGATTCTGCCCCATAGTAGGGAGGGGATGCTGGCTTTCCTGAAGTGGGGGAATCGGTGCCGCTTGAGGTTGAAACTCTTGCGGTGCTGGGTTGGCCCCCGAAGCTACTAGAGTCGGAACCCTAGTCCTACTTTGGTAGTGAACGGCCGAATTAAAGGCCAGCATCCCCCTGCCTGCGGTGATGGATGGCTGGGGGTCTCCTCCCATGTGAGTGATGCCTTGGGGGTGTACTGGTTGCTCACTGGGAGTCTCGACACAAGGTCCCTTGCCCGTAGTGGTGGCAAGAGGTTGTGTCCCCTCATCAGCCGCGCCTGTAAGAGGATGAGTGAGGTTGCCCCAAGGCCCTGGGTAAGCAACGCCAGAGTGTTAGAGATGGCAAGGAGATACTCCTGCATCTGGTCTGTTTGTCTCTGGACTCGATCGAGTTGCTGCTGCATGGGATCAGATGCTTGTCCCCTTCCTCTTCCGGTGGGTTACCGGTTTTAAGGGTTTTGAGGGTTCTTCCTTGGACTAATATTGGGAGCCATGATCCTTCGGTGAGAAAGACAATGAGTTCGTTTGCAAGGAAAAGAACTTTAGCAAGAAACGATTTTTCGCTTCCCACAGACGGCGCCAAACTGATGCTGCACTTTCTAGTCGGCAAGGGCTCCACTCTCTATCGCTTATTGAACACTCAAAGAAAGATATCAAAGGGCCACCGGGTTGGCTCCGGTGGTAGCTACTTCGATCATGAAGTCAGAAAAACTGTAAAGAAAGACTGTAATTGAAAATAATTGAATGACTGTAATCGAAATTGCGTACCTTAGGGTCCAATTTATAAGCTACGGATTCTCCTAAGTTGATTAGGATTCAACCTAATGAAAATAAGGATTTGATTGCCATCAAAAAATGGCAGTTACCATGTAGAACACTGCGCTCCATAGGAAGTGGAAGTTGTCTAGGAATGATAGTTTCCTTTTCGCACACTGTTTCCTTGTCTTTAACTCGGTAGGGCATTTGAGGCAGAAATCTGTTCAGGATTCTCTTGTGCATGAACTCGATATCTTCTGAGCTGAAGGTGAGTCTGAGGGTTGTACATGATTCCAAGCTGAGGAGCTCTGGAGTCCGTGTGAGTAAGCTTGCTCTGGATAAACAAACTCTATCTGTTCTGTGTGTACACGTGTCGTGCGGGGACTGATCTATCATTTTATGGTATATCAATATCTATGTATGTCAGTTTATGTGTTGTACTTCCATTGACCATTTTGGTTCCTGAAGTTTATGTTCCAATATGGGGCGCTGTTTACATTCCTTCCATCATTACCACTCTGAATGCAGTTGGGACACCAAGGTCTATCATACTTACCAAATTCCTTCCTTTTTCATACATTCTCCCCATGAGATGATCTTCTAGCAAAAGCAAAAGCTATTATGCCACATTACTTAAAAACTTTTTCAACTTGAACTTTCAGGTCAATCCACCTACTATTTTACTGGATTCTTTTTGAGAATGTGATGTCTCTACACCGGACTAAGGCATCCTTTATTGGTCTGCTAGAAGCAGGGAGAGCTAATGAATGGGTTGTCACTGAAAAACTAGGAGATGCTCTCAAGAACAAATCAAACACAAAAGGACCAAAGAGACCGCGATTCAGGATTGGAGACAGGTGAAAATTTCCTCACAACTTTCAATTTACCTGCATAGCAATGAACTCTTTCTTTTTGGGGGCAATTGCATAATGCTGTTGGGCCACAAACACAATTGCCTAGTATATGAATTAATAATGAAAATATTCACTCAAGACAAATATCAAGTCTACTAGTGAATTTAAATCAATGCCAAAGCCAAGTATGTCTATGAAGCAATATATCAAATACTTAAAGAGCAGAAAATAAGAATCATAACCAAACAACACCAAAAATTACGTGGTTCGGCGAGAAGATCTCAACCTACATTCACGGGACGAACTCCGATCAATCCACTATATCAAAGAATGAATACAATGGTTTTCTATCTCAAGTTTATACCCAAAACAAGAGATTAATTCAATAAGGAATAAAAATTAGAGAGTTTCACCAGAACTCAACAATCTTAAATTCTCACCACAAAACCACCTTCAAACTATCAAGTTGAATAAAACAAACCTCCTTTGTAGTCTCATGCTCCAATAGGTTTGAATGGAAGTGGTAGAAATAGAAGAAAAAGCTTCAAGAACAACCCCTGAATTTTTCCCCTTCTTTCATGTATATGGCTGCTCTCTGTATTGCCCTCTACTGCTCACTGCTGCGGCTGGAAGAAATTCTGCTGCGACTGAATTAACTCTCTAAAACAGATCACACACTGCTAGGTTATTTAGAAGAGCAAATAAAGAGATTGGGCCTTGGGTTATTAGAGAACCCATATGGGCCTGGACATAGACCAGCCCACTAAATCAACAATCTCCCCCTCCAGGCCCATGAGGGAGTAAAACCAAACAATGGCTGCTCTCAATAAGAGTCCAAACCCGCCAGCTCTGAACAAAGTTCAAACTTTTCTCTAGGAATAGTCTTTGTCATCATGTCGGAGGGATTCTTGTCGGTGTGAATCTTCTTAAGCTTCATAAGCTGTTTATCAATAACATCACGCAGCCAATGGTATCTTACATCAATGTGCTTTGTACGGGAATGAAACGAAGTATTCTTACTCAGATCCATAGCACTCTGACTGTCACAGAAAACAACAAACTCTTCTTGCCTCAAACCCAGCTCGAGCAGAAATCTCTTCATCCATAACACTTCTTTTGTTGCTTCAGTCGCTGCAATGTATTCTGCCTCAGTTGTAGACAAAGCGACACACTTTTGCAATTTGGACTGCCATGATACAGCTCCCCCAGCAAAAGTGAACAAATACCCAGAAGTCGACTTTCTACCATCAAGGTCACCTGCCATGTCAGCATCTGTAAAGCCTTCTAACACTGGTTTTGAGCTCCCAAAACATAAGCACAACTTGGAACTGCCCTTCAAATATCTAAAGACCCACTTCACAGCTTCCCAATGCTCTTTTCCTGGATTAGAGAGAAATCTACTCACTACACCAACAACATGAGCAATGTCTGGCCGTGTACAAACCATGGCATACATAAGACTCCCCACAGCAGAGGAGTAAGGAATAGATGCCATCTTTTCCCTTTCTTCAGTAGTAGATGGACATGAGCTTCTACTAAGCTTGAAATGACTGGCAAGAGGCGTGCTAACTGACTTAGCATTTTTCATGTTGAATCTTTCAAGCACCCGTTCAACATACTTTTCTTGTGACAACCACAGCTTCTTGGCTAACCTGTCACGATGAATTTGCATGCCCAAAATTTGTCATGCAGGCCCCAAGTCTTTCATGTCAAAAGATTTAAACAAATCTTGTTTCAACTCACCAATCATCTTCTTGTTCTGTCCCACAATTAACATGTCATCCACATATAACAACAGAATAATAAAATTGCCATCTGCAAATTTTCTAAAATAAACACAGGGATCTGCATCAGTTCTTTTGTACTCATGACTCACCATGAACGAGTCAAATTTCTTGTACCACTGCCTTGGAGCTTGCTTCAACCCATAAAGACTCTTCTTCAGCTTGCAAACCATGTGTTCTTTTCCTTTCACCTCAAACCCTTCAGGCTGAGTCATGTAGATCTCTTCTTTCAAATCACCATGGAGAAATGTTGTCTTCACATCCAACTGTTCTAACTCAAGGTCCATGCTGGCTGCTAAACCCAGAACAACTCTGATAGAAGTCATCTTCACAACTGGAGAGAAAATCTCATCAAAGTCAATTCCTTTCTTTTGCCCAAAGCCTTTAACAACTAATCTTGCTTTGTGTTTTAGTAGCTTCCCAGCATTGTCCTTCTTAAGCTTGAACACCCATTTGTTTTTCAATGCTTTCTTACCTTTTGGAAGTTCCACCAACTCATAGGTATTATTCTTCTGTAGAGAATTCATCTCTTCATACATAGCATTTATCCAGCTCTTCTTGTCCTCATGAGATTGTACTTCTTGGAAGCTCTCTGGCTCCCCCTCATCAGTAAGCATAATATACTTAGAACTTGAGTATTTTGTAGATGGTCGGTGCTCTCTAGTAGACCTTCTAACTTAAGGTTCTACAGGTTCTTGCTGATGGGGTTGCTCCCCTTGCTCAACAGTCTCTTCCTCTGGCATCTCAACCTCATTATCTAACTCTGGCATATCATCAGTCATCAGTGGTGTCTCGTCTCTAACAGGTTCCTCCTGTACCTCTCCCCTATCTTCAGCATGCTCTAGTGGAGGAGTATTATATGTGAGATCAACAACAATATCAACCGTACTCTTGGGTTTCTCAATTCTCTCCTCACTTGAAAAAGTCTTGTCTTCATGAAAGACCACATCCCTGCTTCTGATAACTTTCCTCTTCACTGGATCCCATAACCTGTATCCAAACTCCTCATTTCCATATCCTAAGAAAATACAAGGAACAGCCTTGCCATCAAGCTTCAATCTCTGTTCCTTTGGTACATGTGCAAAAGCCTTGCAACCAAATACCTTCAAATGATTATAAGAAATATCTTTCCCTGACCACACTCTCTCAGGAATGTCAAATCCCAATGGAACTGAAGGAGAACGATTAATTAAATAGCAGGCAGTGAGGACTGCTTCACCCCAAAAACTCTTGGGTAGCTCACCCATTCTCAGCATGCATCTAACTTTTTCAACAATAGTGCGATTCATCCTCTCTGCTACACCATTGTGTTGTGGAGTGCCAGGTACTGTCTTCTCATGCCTAATCCCATTTTTAGAACAATAGCTCCCAAATGACTTGGAGGTGTACTCCCCACCATTATCAGTTCGAAGACACTTTAGAAGCTTCCCTGTCTCTCTTTCTACCATAGCATGAAACTGCTGAAAGATCTCAAACACTTGATCTTTAGTCTTTAGCAAGTAAGCCCAGACTTTTCTTGATGCATCATCAATAAAAGTAACAAAGTACCTGTTACCACCCAAAGACTCCACCTCAAAGGGTCCACAAACATCAGAGTAAACCAATTCCAAGACATTAGTTTTCTTTGTAGATGATTTAGAAAATGAGACTTTATGATGTTTACCAAATAAACAATGATCACAGGGGTTAAGAACTTTACCTTTAGCAAAGGGAATGAGGAATCTCTTTGCTAATATTTGCAATCCTTTTTCACTCATGTGACCCAAACGCTTGTGCCACAAATTTGGAGATGTACCATCTTCAATGGAGTTCAGCCCATCTCTACACACCTTCAAATTTGTCTTGTAGAGTGTACAACAAGCCTTGCCTCTTGCAACAACAAGAGACCCCTTTGTAAGCTTCCAAACACCATTGCCAAAGTAGTTCATATATCCTTCTCGGTCCAAAGCAATACCGGAGATAAGATTAAGTCTCAAATCAGGAACATGTCGCACATCCCTCAAAGTCATCATGTAGCCAACACTAGTGCGTATGCAAACATCACCGATACCAACAATCTTAGAATGACTTGTGTTACCCATCTTCACTGTACCAAAGTCCCCTGCTTTATACGATGTGAAGAATTCTTTGTTGTAGGTAGCATGGTAAGAAGCACCCGTGTCTACTACCCACTCAATCTCATTGCCAACATGCAAACACTCTTCTTCTCCACAAGATAAGACCACTACTTCATCACCTTCAAAAGTAGTTGTAGTGTTCTTTTCTTCATTCTTCTTCTGATTGTTATTTTCTTCTTTCTGTTCCCTTTTCCAGGCATAGCAATTTCTTTTCAAGTGTCCCTCTTTACCACAGTGATAACATTTTCCTTTCTCAGCGGACTTTCTTCTAGATTGTGATCTTCCTTTGGATTTCCCATGTCCCTTGTGACCCCTGTTTTTGCTTCTTCCCCTGTTCTCACTAACAAGAGCTTAAGCATTGTCTGTACCTGCTAGCTTTCTTCTTGTTTCTTCATTGAACAAACTGCTACTAACTTGTCCCATGGATAGCTTACCATCAGGAGCAGAGTTACTCATAGTTACCACCAAGGTTTCCCAACTGTCTGGCAAGGAGCTCAACAATAGCAAAGCTTGTAACTCATCCTCAATTACCATCTTCATTGTGGCTAATTGATTTACAACACTTTGAAACTCATTCAAGTGATCTGCAATAGAACCTCCTTCTTTGAACTTCATATTAACAAGCTTCCTAATTAAGAAAGCCTTGTTTGTCGCTGTCTTTTGTTCATATCTAGCCTCTAATTTCTTCCAAAGAACCTGTGCATCAGTTTCATTAGACACATGGCTGAATACACTGTCATCTAACCATTGTCTAATATGCCCAATAGTTTTCCTGTGCAACCTCTTCCATTTTTCATCATCCATGTCCTTTGGCTTGGCTGTGTCCCCTTCAATTGGTTCATACAAATCCTTACAATAAAGGATGTCTTCCATCTTTGGCTTCCAAATCAACCAATTCATGTTGTTGAGTTTAATCATTGTGCTAGAACTTCCTTCCATATTAATTCAATACTAGATAAGCACAATCCCAACCAACCAAGCTCTGATACCATTTGTTGGGCCACAAACACAATTGCCTAGTATATGAATTAATAATGAAAATATTTACTCAAGACAAATATCAAGTCTACTAGTGAATTTAAATCAATGCCAAAGCCAAGTATGTCTATGAAGCAATATATCAAATACTTAAAGAGCAGAAAATAAGAATCACAACCAAACAACACCAAAAATTACGTGGTTCGGCGAGAAGATCTCAACCTACATCTACGGGACGAACTCCGATCAATCCACTATATCAAAGAATGAATACAATGGTTTTCTATCTCAAGTTTATACCTAAAACAAGAGATTAATTCAATAAGGAATAAAAATTAGAGAGTTTCACCAAAACTCAACAATCTTAAATTCTCACCACAAAACCACCTTCAAACTATCAAGTTGAATAAAACAAACCTCCTTTGTAGTCTCATACTCCAATAGGTTTGAATGGAAGTGGTAGAAATAGAAGAAAAAGCTTCAAGAACAACCCCTGAATTTTTCCCCTTCTTTCATGTATATGGCTGCTCTCTGTATTGCCCTATACTGCTCACTGCTGCGGCTGGAAGAAATTCTGCTGCGGCTGAATTAACTCTCCAAAACAGATCACACACTGCTAGGTAATTTAGAAGAGCAAATAAAGAGATTGGGCCTTGGGTTATTAGAGAACCCATATGGGCCTGGACATAGACCAGCCCACTAAATCAACAAATGCTGCTAGCATGTGTGCATGCACACAGTCACCAATTCCCCCATAGCCATATAACCAAATTCACATATCTAAGGGAATATTTATCTTGGCAACATACCAAATATACTTATCGTAGCAATAAGAATTTGAGATTTTGCTTTCTCCGTTACGTTACTTAAGAATCTTGGTATATTTTAAAAAAGATAGCAAAGAGGTTAGAGATCTAATTATTTTTTAATTTCTTGTTGGTATATTTAGGAAGCTTTCATTCAGTTGAGAATTTATAACAATATTCAAATTTGGAGGCGTGAATGCTCTTCTTCATTGGTATATGATATCACTCGAGTGTGTTTCGGTTTATTCTCAAATTGATTCAGGGTAGTCTTCAATGATAAGACATCTAAAAAATGTATTTTCTTCTTAAATGAATGGTGCTTGCATATTTATTTCATGTAATTTCTATTTATATTGCTTCATGGTCTACAGGATTAATCTATTGGAGCTAGGGTTCGCAGCATTCCTCTTCTTCTGTGGATCCTATGATTTTCTCTATGGGAAGAACTACTACTTTATATACCTATTCCTCCAAACCATAACTTTTACTCTCGTGGGATTTGGATACATCGGCACTATTGTCCCTAGCTCTTAGCGGCAACACAGTCAGCCACACACATTGGCACAATTCTCACTATATATATATATATATATATATATATATATATATATATATATATATATGAGTGCTTTCTGCTAGCAACACTTTGACTGCATTTGTTACCATTCAGCTTGGAAAAAAAAAGGAAAAATCATTCATCATCTTGAGCAGAAAAATACAAACAGACCATTTCTTGGAAAACCTTTTCTGACCAATAGGAAAACACCAACGAAAATGCAAAAAAAAAAATAAAAAATTGGTGTCATCACGTGAGCAGGCCATACAGTCAAGAAAGGTTGATGAAGCAGAAACAGCACATGGATTTAGAGAACAGGTCAATGATTTTTTTACCTTTTTTTTTCCCTTAAATAGATTGTCTGTAATTGTGAGACGTTGTATTTCTAGCTTGTTGAGTCTCCAATTAGTTAGTTTTCCTTAGCTAGGAGAGTTGATAAGCTGATGGCGAAAGGCCCAAACTTGTAACCATAGTTTTATCAGTTAGTATGTCTTCATCTGTTTCTTTGGTTATATATGATTGTATTAGAATTCTTATGGATCTTCTAAAGAAATAAGATGAAGGATGGTGTTTGATAGCCTCAATGATTTCTTCTGTTGTTCCTTTTTTCTGAAATTAACACATTGCTAATTAGAGTTTCTCTGCAATGGTTCATGAGAAAAATCACAAAATTATTCTCAGGTTTCTGAACATTCCCCAGTTTTCATCAAGCATATAGATCCTGAATTTCTCTCACAAAGTTGACTAATTTTTTCTGAAACAAATTTAAAATACTGAAAGCTTTACTGATCTAAAATCCCATATACCTGAATATCTGAAATGGGCCTTTGTAACCTATTTCAACTATTTTGGACAAAAATACCCTTAAAAGTGACAGCAGAACTGTAAATCAAAATGGAGTCATTTGTTCACTGTAAGAAGCAACCAGTTCATTTGCTCAAATTCATGTCACTTTTGCTCTTATTGGTTTCATATACTATTAAATGATGCCATATAGGTAGTGCATCACAGTTTTGTGCTATTTGGGCATCAAAATAATGTTATTTTGGTATTGGGTTTTAATTTCAATTTGAACAATGTCAGTTAACATATATGATTAAACTTAGAATGACACAATAAGAAATCATTTGAAAGAAAGGAATGATACCATCTTGAATTGTGTTGTTTTCATTTCTCAAGTAAATGCTTTTTCTATATATGCAAATAACCAAAAATAGATTCTTTCTGAATTGCAGAAACTTCTGAATTCAGAAAAAAAAAAGACTCATAGATGCCCTGTAGCAAGAGTTAGTTTTCTTAATAAGCAAGTTTTTGCAATTCAAAAAGAAGCATGGCTTCATTAGATATGGTCTTGTATCTTAAAGGGGAAAATAGCTGACAGAAAAACTGATTTCACACCAAGAAGATATTTTTCACTTTTTCTTCTTTAAAAAAATGCAAGAATCTGCATAATTCCCAGACTAATTCCTTCTTAGCCAACCAAATGAAAAAATTAAAAGAAAATTAAAAAGAAAAACCTCCCACAATTAAGTTAGTTTGATGCCAAACAAATCTTAAATCTTGAAATTACTGTGCTACAACTCCAAAAACCCTTTATATAATTGTTCTTATTTTAAGTTCAACTTTGTTAAAAAAAAATATAATGCATAGATTGAGAGTACACGTGTCGCATCCATAATAGTGAAGTATATTTTTACCTCATCAGAAAGTGTAACTAAAACATTCTACTCAACTCAACAAATCCGAATTGGGTACATGAATCACAACATTTTTAAAATGTTATTTGCATATTTTCGGAAGAAAAGAGAAGAAAATGATACAATAAAGTCCATGATTTTCAATTAGCAACGAGATATTCTTCGGTAAGTCTAGTACACCATATGGTAATGTGTCTTTTAATGACACTTTGTCATATGTACTAACACATTATCACGCCACTGTACCAGAAACAAAACTAATCATTGAGCAACCCCAAGTGTTAAATGGAACACCAAAAATCAACCTCCATCATTGGCTCAGATTATACCTGCGGGCTGTAGGCTGCCCATGGCATATCCATCAATGTTCAACTTCACAAAAAATAATTTGGAGAGAAATCCAAATTAAATAACTTTTTTATAAATTTCAAAATTAAATAACTTGAAATATATAACTTCCTTTTTCATAAAAAAAAAATTATATATTTGGATTCCTAAAATTGAGATCTATATTGTATAAGAAATTTTGTCAAAAAATTTTGTACTTTTCTTACAGAACTAAAACAAAAAATATTCTTTGTCCCAAAACAGAGAAAAGTCACTGTTGCAAAACAAAGAAATTTGATAAATTTTTTAAATAAAAAAATATTATATATGTTTTTAACAATGCATCAACTAACTTTTGTTTATTAAGAAAGTGGAAATATTTCAACATTGATAAAACAAAAAAATAATAAACTAAAGGAAAAGACAATTGCTCATGCTTTAATTGTTAGAATCTAATCATTGATTAATATTATGAAAATTTTTAACAATTATATTCTCAAAAACAAACAAACAGACTAAAATATTAATTGTTATATTTTTTTACTACCTTCATACTCAACACAAAATTTTAAAATATTTAAATTTTAAATTTATTAATAAAATTAGAAGAGAATTTAAGATACTCAAATTTTTGTTTTGGTAAAACATTAAACTTTTGAAAGTCAAAACATCAAACAAAAGTTAATACTACTAGAAAAAAAATATTAATATTTAAAGAGTTTATTGAAAATGATTTAGTTTATTAGATTAAAAAAATCAAAAATATTACATAGGTCAATATAGTATAATGTAAAAAATAAATAAATTAAAAAGCCTCTCCAAAATGTTTTGTTTGTCGGTTTAAAAAATAAATTAGATAAATTAATTTTTATGATCTTATAAAATCAGTATTTAAAAAAAAGAAAAAAGTTTATAATAATATAAAAATAAATAATAATTTATAATATAAATAAAATAATAAAAAAAGAGGTAAAATTATTGATTCTATTATTATTGAGGAACAAAATATTAATTTTTTTTTTTTAATTTATGAAACAAATATGTACTTTGCACGGGGAATGGGACCTTTGTTAGTGCGTGTCCCCTATCTGTTGTCATTTCCTGCTAAGGTGGCGGCTTCTGATTGAATCTTTTAAGATCTTTTCAATGTAACAGTGAATTAAAATTGTAGAAGTATCTTTTTCTTTTTTTTTTCTTTTATTCCTTCTGTTCTTTGGGCAAGTGTGATTAAAGAAGGATCTAAGGATCATTTAAAAAGATTTTCATTTAATTTTGTATTTTTTTTCTCAAGAGATAGCTAATTAAATGACCATAAAACAAAAGTGGTGTTATTTGGTTCAAAATGTTAAAGTTTAATTAATCAATCAACTAAAAACAGTAGAATAGCAACAAGATTTTATTAGCTTCAATTATATTATTATTTATTAAAAGTATTTTATGTAATAGTCATTATTATTTGTATATTTTGTTCTTACAATTAGACACATGATAAATAGTAAAATGACAATAATTGTCATCTAATTTTTTTTTTTTTATCAAGAATTTAGGTCTACAGAAAATTGTCTTATTCCTAAATATAATAAGAAATAGAATAAAAATAACATAGAATAAAAATGATATAGAATAAAAATGTCATAAAATGAAATTAAGATTATTCACTTATTTCTAAATTTAATAAGAAATAAAATAAAAATGACATAGAATGAAAATGATATACAATAAAAATGTCATAAAATGAAATAAAAATTTTTTATCCAAGACAAAAGAATACTTATAATAATTTTTAATGAAATGTTCAGCTAGATTCATGAAATAATTTCATAAAGTGATATCCAAAACATTTTTATAACACAAGACGATGCTAAAAAGTTGAAGATGACAATTTTACTGAGACTATATCTCTCTAACTTTTATGAATTAGAGACAACTTTGTTATGATGTTAAAGACTCTAACTTGAATATTGTATTAGAGAGAGAGAGAGAGAGAGAGAGAGAGAGAGAAAGAGTGTGTATGTGTGTGTGTGCTTGTTAATGATTTAACGAGTTGGGTCTTTAACGGATATTATCCAAAAGATCTATACTCGGTCCATTTAATTAGTTTTTAATGAGTCTGGATCTTATGTAAACGGATCTGAGTCAATCCGAATCGGACCCGACCCATTTAGAGGCCTAGATCATAACTCCAAAATGCATTTAAATTCTACAGCAGGACCAAACGCTCTCAGTCCATCCTGCAAACTAATGCCATGCTCATTTTAGTGGACAGTGAAAACGGACCTTTTGAAAAGTTATTTTAATTAAAGTTCGTTTTGATTTTAAAAATGTCTGAACTGAAATCGACGCAAACTAACGTGAAAAATTCAAAATCAAGATAAAAACACACAAACATCATCTGGAATCTGACACCCATTGCCGTGATCTGTCACCGGCGGTTGACCTAATTGCAATTTGCGCGGAGTCTTTGATAAAAGACTCACTCGCACTTGTAAGTAGAACATCAAAGTTTCTGAGCCTTTATAGAAAACAAATCAGTGTAGTCGCACGTATACACACACATACATGTGTTTTTATATGCATGCATACATACATACATACAAACAAAGAAGGGAGAAAAGTCAGTAATAAAAATCAAATAACACCAAAAACTGACAAAAAGAGCAATTCTGTCTCTCTCGAGGAGAAAAGTCAGTAATAAAAATCAAACAAGACCAAAACAAAGAGCAATTCTCTCTCTCTCTCTCTCTCTCTCTCTCTCTCCATGACTCGCTCTACTCTCTCTCTCTCTTCTCCTCACACAATGCCACAACATTGCTGTGTCTCTCTTCTAGACTTCTTCTTGTATATAGAAATTAACAGAGAAGCATTGTTTCGCAGAAACTGCAAGAAAAGAGAGCTTGAAAGAGCAGAGGGTAGTGACTTTTTCTACTTCTGTTTCTGGGGAGGGAGAGAGTAAGAGATTAGATGTATTGAAAATTCAAGTGCATTCATTAGAAAATATCTATCTATCTAAACACACACACACACACACACACATCTATATATATAGATATATATATATATAGAGAGAGAGAGAGAGAGAGAGAGCAGATCAAGGAGGTTTCAGTGAGACAATTAGGCCAATTATCATCTTATCCCCTGTTTTGAGTCCCTGTTTTATACTCTGTTTTAAGCTAGAAGGATACAGAGTTTTATTGAGAGAAATGGCCGAGGTTTCTTCGAATACTCTGATTCCAGAGTCCTTCCATGGGACGAGAGCAGACATAGCAGGTCAACTTGGATTGATGTGGGAACTGATCAAAACACCATTAATAGTTCCACTGCTAACCCTTTGTGTATATATATGCCTGGTCATGTCGCTGATGCTATTCATAGAGCGGTTATACATGGGTGTGGTGATCATTCTCGTCAAACTCTTCTGGAAAAAGCCAGATAACCGATACAAATGGGAGCCAATTCGCGAAGACTTAGAAATCGGCAATTCGGCTTTCCCAGTGGTCCTTGTTCAAATCCCAATGTTCAATGAAAAAGAGGTTTCCTCTCTCTCTGTTCTTTTGGTTTCCATGTGATTTGGCATTGTTGAGTTTCTTGGTTTTTGGTTTCTGAGTATGTAAGAAAAAAGCTGAAATTTGGTGTTTATTTTCTGTGCTGTGTTTGGGTCAGGTTTACAAGATCTCCATTGGAGCTGCTTGTGGACTTTCATGGCCGTCTGATCGTCTTGTGATTCAAGTACTTGATGATTCTACTGACCCTGCTATCAAGGTACTCAAAAATCAAAGCCAGCCATCCAAACAATCCTTTACTAAGAAACAAATAGAAGAAGAAAAAGAAAACTAAAATGTCTCTTCATGAAATTAAGTTCAGTTACAGTTTCTCTGTTTTACAGTACCCAATTGCAGTAACATCTTTCCTTGTTAGGCCAAATTGTTGAATTCCTGTTCTGTGTTATTGTTAATACAATCAGTTTCTTCACTTAACAAGCTTTTTTCCACTAAAGCTGTTGAATTTCTTGTATCCTCTTCATCTCAATCTCTAATCCAATCATTTTAGATTGGTTCTGTTATCTTTTCTATTTAGCATGCCATTTATTCCAAGAGCAACCAATGTATGATCTGGGTTGTGTTGATTTCATCATTGAAAAGTATCTTAATGCTGCAGGATTTGGTGGAAAAAGAATGCCTGAGGTGGGCTAGCAAAGGGCTTAACATAACGTACCAAATTAGAGAAAACAGAACAGGTTACAAAGCCGGTGCTCTCAAAGAAGGGTTGAAGAGTGACTATGTCAAAGACTGCGAATTCGTCGCCATTTTCGACGCCGACTTCCGGCCTGAACCCGACTTTCTCCGGCGAGCAATCCCTTTTCTTGTGTACAACCGTGAAATTGCCCTTGTTCAGGCTCGTTGGAGGTTTGGTAAGCTTCAAAACTTCAAAATTATTTTAATTAAAGTTTGTTTTGATTTTGAAAATGTCTGAATTGAAATCGACGCAAACTAACATGAAAAATTCAAAATCAACATAAAAACACACAAACATCATCTGGAATCTGACACCCATTGCCGTGATCTGTCACCGGCGGTTGACCTAATTGCAATTTGCGTAGCCTCTTTGATAAAAGACTCACTCGCACTAGTAATTAGAACATCCAAGTTTCTGAGCCTTTATAGAAAACAAATCAGTGTAGTCGCACGTATACACACACATACATGTGTTTTTACATGCATACATACATACATACAAACAAAGAAGGGAGAAAAGTCAGTAATAAAAATCAAATAAGACCAAAAACTGACAAAAAGAGCAATTCTGCCTCTCTCTCTCTCATGAGGAGAAAAGTCAGTAATAAAAATCAAATAAGACCAAAAAAAGAGCAATTCTCTCTCTCTCTCTCTCCATGACTCTCTCTCAACAATTCTCTCTCTCTCTCTTCTCCTCACACAATGCCACAACATTGCTCTGTCTCTCCATTGACCTTATTTAAGTTATTTTCATATGCTCTCTTACTATCTTAGGTGTACGTAGTCTCCTCTACTGTCATTATTTTTTTTTTCATATACACCATTTGCTTTTATATGTATACACACATGTTTATTACTTAATATAAAAACAAAAATTTCATCCACCTCCTTTTTTTTTTTTTTTTTTTTATCTTTCATTCTGCAGTGCACTCATTTTTTTCGTTTATTTATTTTTCAAAGCCTTCTTTTTAATGAGATAAGGTTGTGAAATTTGTAAGTTTTAAACTTGATTGTAATTTTAGAAATTTTAAAAGATGAATCACAAATTTTTGTCAAATAAGTTTATATTTTTCTTTGACACACCCGCACTCTCAAGGTTCTGTCAACTTGCTTCTCTTTTCTAATTTTATCCCACAGTTTATAAATTCTTTTATTTATTTATTTGCTGAAATCTCTTCTCCGATGAAATAAGATAGCGAATTTTATAAATTTCAAACTTGATTAAAATTTTAAGAATTTTTTTGTGAATCCCAAGAATTATAAACTTTTGTCCGATAAATTTTTTGTATTTTTATTTTATATATCAAACTAGAACATGACATATACATATATATATATATATATATATTTTGATACCATGGTAGAGGAAGAAAAGAACAATGGAGGAAGAAAATTTGAATTATTATTAATGTATATACACGTTTTATTATAAGAAATCAAATCTATATCACTTATTTAAGAAAAGATGTATAAATTTTTTTTTTATTTATGATTATACAAATCAATTGACTTGTGACTCAATTTTTAAAATAGAAAACCATGACACATTATTTATATCTCATGTCATAAGTTGGTTTATACGATAATGAAAAAAATTCATACATTCATATCCTGGGCGGGGTTCATTACAGACTGTACGGACATCCTTCTAAACACCCCAGTAATCACTAATGGGACCACCCATTGGCCGTCCTGATTGTGACACTTGTTTGTCTTACAACCGCTGATCACGGTTGGGATCCGAAAATGAGAAAAGTACAAGTAGACGAAAATGTGATTAGTTATGGTCATTGACAGACATGCGCACCGATAATTAAGACAATCCCATAATTACATAAAGTAATATCTGATGCTGTGCTTTCTGGTCGGCAGGAGTCCGGCTCTCTGTTGCCTATTGAACACTCAAAGAAAGAGATCAGAGGGCCACCGGGTTAGCTCCGACGGTAGCCACTCCAATGATGAAGTCAGAAAAACTGTCAAGAAAGACTATAATTAAAAATAATTGAATGATTGTAATCGAAATTGCGTACCTTAGGGTCCAATTTATAGGCTACGGATTCTCCTAAGTTGATTAGGATTCAAACTCGTGAAAATAGGGATTTGATTACCATCAAAGAATGGCAGTTATGATGTAGAACACTACGCTCCATAGGAAGTGGAAGTTGTCTAGGAATGACAGTTTCCTTGTCGCACACTGTTTCCTTATCTTTAACTCGGTAGGGCATTTGAGGCAAAAATCTGTTCAGGATTCTCTTGTGCATGTACTCGGTACCCTCTGAGCTGAAAGTGAGTCTGAGGGTTGTGCGGGGTTCCAAGTTGAGGAGCTCTGGAGTCCATGTTAGTAAGCTTGCTCTGGATAGATGAACTCTGTCTGTTTTGTGTGTACACGTGTCGTGCGGGGACTGGTCTGTCACTTTATAGTATTTCAGTTACTCCACCACGAGCCTTAGTTCAACACAACGCGTAACTAGGGCTGTAGGCTTCTGGAAAGTCACGCGTCTTGTCACTTCGCCTTCCCAAGCGTCCGTTGATGTGGCATTAATGTGCATCCATCGTTTGGGCTTTCGAGGCCACTACTTCCATTAACCGCAGTGACGGTTCAGTTGGATAGGCCCCTATTTCTACAAACCTATATAAGGAGGGGAGGGATACGCGTACGCCCCTTCCCTCCATCATTTCCTTTGCTCTCAAAAGAATCCCCCATCGTCGATATCAGAGCGACCAGAGTTCTTAAAGAAGTCGCCGCCGTTCGAAGCTCCCTCCTCCGGTTGTCCTTCAAGTTCGGTTTAGCTCTCTCTTTCGTCTATTTTTTTTTTTTTGTTTACTTCTTGTTCTTCTTCTCCTCCTTTTGTTTCTTTTTCTTTTTATCTATCATGTCAGTTTTCGATGCCCTTTCCGGCATTGGCTATGGCACAGGAAGCTGTTTGGAGTCGACTATGCCATCCCAAGTGCTCATTGTGGGTAGTAGTTCTTTCGGTGGTGCTGAAAATAAGGTAGTAGAGTCTCCCTCTAGTCCTAGAGTTAGGATCGTAGATGCATTCATTGAGCCCAGGAACAGAGTAGGGGAAACCTTTGGCAGGCCTTCCCAAAGAGAGGAAGGAGAAAGCGCCATTACTCAGGTCATGCTTGACGACTTGAGGGCTGCTTTCGAATTCCTTTCAAACGTGACCTGCAAAGCCCCTAGTTCTCTAGATCACCCTTTTGACATCCGTTCAGGCGAGATCTGTGTTTATCTCGTGTAGTTTAAGATGGGACTTAGATTCCCCCTTCTTCCTTTGGTTAGTCAGTTCTTTAAATGGTTTAATATCTGCCCTGCCGACCTCAACCTCAATAGTTGGAGGCACCTGTTAGGGTTTATAATGTTAGGACACCTGAACGGTGTTGAGGTAGGCCTTGACCTGATCCGTAGCAATATGGATGTAAAGTACATGAGGTCGGAGGGCCTTTATTATATGTCCTTTGACAAGGGGTTCAAACCCTTCTCCTTAGTGCCAACTTCCAATAAGACTTAGAAGAAGTGGTACTTCTTCGTAGGAGGAGGACGAGAGCTAGAGGACTTCTAGGATCAGATCTCGACATTTTTTCAAAGTACCGGGTTTAAGGGTGAGACCCCCCCTCTTAAATACATCTCTATTTTTGCATATTTTTCTTCTTCGTTGCTTGACAAATCTTTGTGTTCATGACTTCTGTGCAAATAAAAGTGCTTGGAAGAGGTCAATCTTTACAGTTGATCTTCAAAACGAGTACCGTCAGCTTCTTCAGACCAGCAACAGAACTCACACCGTTATCTTCACACTAGAGAACTTGATGGATGCTCGTCTAACGGCCTCTCGAGCTGGAAATCTTAAAAAGTCCTAGACGTCCAAGTGGGCTCCAAGGCAAAAGAAGAAGACGGTAGGGGAGCCTTCTTCTCCTACCGACCCTCCTCTTCAAGTGAAGAGGAGGAAGCTCCTGTCGAGCTCCCTAGACCGCACCCTTGCTGAGGATGTGAGGGAGCCCCTCATTCCAATGGCAGCGCTCCCCTTGCCTCTGAAGTCCCGAGCAGGCGAAAGGGGAAAGGGAAGGCAGCTACTACTGCTGCCAAGGTACTTGATGACTCCGGCTACTTAGCAGCAAAGAAGGCATTTGAAGAGTTTTGGGCTACTAACCCAAAGTAGTATAAGGGGCAGAATGCGGAAAAGATTGCCACACATCTTCTGTTCCTTCAGACGAAGGTAGCTTCCAAGCTCTCTTCCTTTTCTTTTTGTTTTTGAAACTTTACTTTTTACTTGTTTTGAGTTGTTCGTGTTCTTCTATGCAGACCATGCATGGCCTTGCTGCCATTGTGGAAACTTCTGCGGATTTGGAGATGATTGACAATCTCTAGTCCGAGCTGGATGAGACTAGGCTATAGCTAGGAATAGCCTAGTCTGCTGCCTCTGCTGTCGAGGAGAAGCTGAAGGAGGCGACGAACTCCTTGTCCATCATGAAGTCTAAAACGGGACTCCCTTGCTCGGACGTTGGATGACCTTTAAAAGAGGTTTGAAGACTTCCAAGCTACCTCCATTCAGAAGACCCAAGACACAATCAATCGAATTTTGCCAAGGCCCAGATCGAAGCAAAAATGAAGGCTGAAGTTGAGGAGATAGGTGAGGAGCTGATCAAGCATAGGTACAATACCTTCATAACAAAGCTCCTCGTGAAGTACCCTGACCTTGATCTGGCTGGTATTGATACTGCTGAAGTCCCTCCAGCCGAGGTCGAGGTTCGGAACGATGATGATGAGGTAGCCCCTCCCGATCTTCCCTTGGTAGAAGCACCTGCTCAAGCTGGTATGGATGCAGCGTGCTGGATTTGAGGAGAACGAAGGAAGAGAGTGACGACGACATGGGACCAAATGACCTCTTCCTCATTCGGATCAACAGAACCAAAGGAAGAGAGTGATGATGACATGGAACAGAACGACCTCTTCCTTGTTCGGACTAGCTGTAGTCTAAGATTTTTGCTTCTGTACTTTGCTCCTTTGTAAACCTTCCGATCTGATGTAATCCTTTATCAATTATCAATGAAATTAAATTTTTCCAGAACTGGTGTACTTTACATTTCAAAGCACTTTTGTTGATTGTCACTTCAGATTAACCACACTTATAAATTTTGTAAATTGATCAATAATATGCCAAGTTTGCAATGGACTTCAGCACTGTTCCAACCCATCGCTGTTCTGTAACATAACTTTGGTCTTTCAGTCTTTAAGCCTGCGATTAAATCAAGTAAAGATGTTTGGGGGTTGAATGAACTTCAGATATCCCCTTTAACTTTTAACTGGGCGTGAACTGAGTGCTATCTTCCGAGCAAGGAGACTGGTAATTATATGGTAACCAGATAAATCCTTTATAATCAGAATTGGTAATAACTGAACAGAAAGACTTGTAATGGTAATCGAACAAATCTTCTATCAATAGAACTGGTAACAACAAAGCATGACTGAATTCAAACCCAGCAACCATCGCTGATAATCTTCCATTGAAAGATACTCCAGGCCTTTATTGCTTAGAAGGTTCTTTTTCAAAAATCACTGATCGTTTATCCAAATCTTTAATTCTTGTAACAGTTATAGGGGTTCGTTTATTGAGATGGACCAAACCTGTAACTCTTGTATGGGCTGCAAGGTTTTTAGGGGTCTATACATTGAGATGGACCAGACCTGTAACTCTTACATGGGCTGCAAGGTTTTTTTTTTGGGGGGGGGGGTCTGTATATTGAGATGGACCAGACCTGTAACTCTTGCATGGCCTGCAAGGTTTTTAGGGGTCTGTACATTGAGATGGACCAGACCTGTAACTCTTGCATGGGCCACAAGGTTTTTAGGGGATCTGTACATTGAGATGAGAACACTTTGAAAAAAATAAAGAGATAATTCTTCTTAATAGTATTTTCGTAAGTGTTTTATATTCCATGGTCTGGGTACTGGTTTCCCAACTATATCTTCTAGCCAGTATGTGGTAGGCCTGACAATTTTTGTTACCCTATATGGGCCTTCCCAGTTGGGTGAGAGCTTTCCTATGGTTGGATCTTTTGTGTTCGGGAATACTCTTCTCAAGACAAGATCCCCAAGATGGAAATTGAAGGGCCTTATTCCTTGCTTAGAGCTATTGCTATTAGCCATTCTACGCTAGTATGCTTCCATCTTGATTCTGGCCTGATCTCACTTTTCTTCGAGCAGGTCTAAGGTTTTCTACAAGCTACTGGCTATTGGCCCCCTGTTCGAAAGCTTTCCGTCCTCAAGGTGGGCATACCGATTTCGACAGAAATTATTGCTTCTAAGCCATAGGTAAGCGAGAACGGGGTTTCAGATGTCAGGTGTTCTTCTTGTAGTTTTATAAGCCAAGAGCACACTAGGAAGCTCCTCAACTCATCTTCCCTTGGCATCTTCCAACCTCTTCTTAAGAGCATCAAGAATTGTTCGATTGGTGACCTTGGCTTGCCCGTTGGCTTGGGGGTGCCCTGGTGAAGTGAAGTGATGACTGATGGGCAAGTCTTCGTTGAATTTCTTGAAAATTTTACCGGCAAACTGCGTACCATTGTTTGAAATAATGACGTGTGGTATGCCGAACCTGCAGACTATATTGCTCCATGTGAAGCTCTTTACTTCCACTTCTGTGATGTGTGTTAGGGGCTCGGCCGCCGCCCACTTGGAGAAATAATCAATGGCAACCAAAAGATATCTTCTGTTCGGAGTGGCCTTCGACAGTGGCCCTATAATGTCCATCCCCCATTGAGCAAAGGGTCATGGGCTGGTAATAGGAATGAGCTCATGGTAGGGATGGTACTGGTATGAAGCGAATCGTTGGCATTTGTCACATTTCTGGACGTACTCCTTAGCCTGCTTCAGCACGCTGGGTCAACAATAGCCCTGCGTTAAAGCTCGGTGGGCTATGGTTCTACCACCATTGTGGTTGCCGCAGATTCCTTCGTGTATTTCTGCCAAAACATATTGAGATTCTTCTAGAAAACCAAGCATCTCAATAGGGGTTGAGAGTAGGATCTTCGATAGAGCTTCCCATTAAGGACTAGGCACCGAGCTGCCCTGATTTAAATTCTTCGGGCTAGGTTTTTGTCTTCCGAAAGCAGCCCTTTTTTTTATATATCAGAGGATGGGAGTCATCCAACTTTGGGTCTGTTTAAAAACCTAGGAAGTTTGTACCTTTTCAATGCTTGGCCTTGGTTGGTAATAGATCTTTAGAGTTGAATCTCCTTCTAGCTTGAGATGGGAGGCCATGTTTGCCAAGGCGTCAGCCCTGGAATTCTGACCTCTCTTAATTTTTTGGATGGTGAATTCATGGAAGGAGTGCTTCAGTAAATCCACTAGTTCTGAGTATCATAGCATTCTATCGTCTTTGATGAAAAATTCTCCCAGAACTTGGTTTACCACCAGTTGGGAGTTAGAAAAAACCTCGAGATTCTGGGCCTCATACTCAATTGCTAGCTTCATTTCGAGGATAAGGGCTTCGTACTCGGCTTCATTGTTGGAGGCTCTGAACCCCAAGCTTATTGTCTTTTCTGCTACAAGCCCTTCAGGGGACTGTAATACCAAGCCGATGCTAGAACCTCGATCGATGGATGATCCATTGGTATAGAACTGCCATAAAGCGTAGCTCTTACTCAGCTGTGCCTTATCATGCAGCGCTAGAGTGAACTCCGCAACAAATTCTGCCAACGCTTGCCTTTTAATGGAGGACTGTAGAACGTAGGATATATCGAATTCTCCTAACTCCACGGACCACTTAACCAATCGCCCTGAAACTTCAGGCTTCCGTAGTACTGACTTTAGAGGATAGGCGATTGGGATCTCAATAGGATGTGCTTGGAAGTAGGGTCAGAGCTTCTGGGTAGAGATTATCAGAGCGAAGGTCAGCTTCTCAATCTCTAGATATTTTTTCTCTGTGTCCAAAAATGCCTTGCTTACGTAAAATACGGGCTTCTGGAACCCCTTGTCCTGTCTGACTAGTACAGAACTAACAGCATTTTTAGAGACCGCAAGATAGAGGAGCAGTTTCTCCCCTTGGAGGGCTTTGGAAGGAGTTCGGGGGAGGCCAGATACTTCTTCAGTTCTTGAAAGGCATTCTTACACTCATCGGACCATTGCAAAGCCCTGTTTCCTTTCAAGGCTTTGAAGAATGACAGGTAACTATCAGTAGATTTGGAGATGAATCGATTCAGAGCCGTAATTCTGTCATTCAGATGTTGAATATCATTCTTAGTCTTTGGTGATTCCAACTAAACCAAGGCTTTAATCTGAGTAGGGTCTGCTTCAATACCCCTTTAGGAAACCAGGAAACCCAAAAACTTTCCCTTGGTTACACCAAAGGTGCACTTCAGGGGGTTTAATTTCATCTTGTGTTGTTTTAGGATATTAAATGTCTAGCTTAAGTGATAGATATGGCTGCTCTTCCGTAGGCTTTTGACCAATATATCGTCTATGTAGACTTCCATTGTATTGCCGATCAGAAGGCCGAACATCTTGTTCACTAGACATTAATATATTGCCCCAGCATTTTTCAGACCAAACGACATCACCTTATAGTAGTAGAGACCTCATTCGGATATGAAAGCTGTTTTTTCCTGGTCTGGAGGGTACATCTGGATCTAGGTTGTATCTAGAGTAGGCGTCCATAAAGCTCATGAGTTCGTGCCTTAACGTTGCATCGACTAGTTGGTCTATCCTTGGAAGAGGGAAACTGTCTTTGGGACAGGCTTTGTTGAGGTCTGTGTAGTCGACTGCAGACCCTCCATTTTTCATTTTTCTTCTTGACAAGAACGGTATTAGCAAGCCATTCCTGATAGAATACCTCCCTTATTATTTTAGCATCCAATAACCTTTGCACTTCTTCATTAATAATCTAGTGTCACTCTGGGGCAAACGTCCTCCTTTTCTGTCTTACAGGAGGGTGGTCAGGATCTGTCATCAGCTTGTGGGTAATAAGGTCGAGATCTATCCCCTCCATATCTTTAGTTTCCTAGGCAAACACCGAGAGGTTGCTCTTTAAGAATTCCACCATCTCTTCTTGTTCTAAAGGTGACAAGTCTGAGCCGACCTGTAAATATCGCCCTCCTCCATTGGGGCTGACGAGCACCTTGATTGGATCCTCCATTGGCTTAGCTCTACTGTCCCGTCCTCTAGGGTTTAATGGTTCATCAATTTCAAAGGGGCACTCTTCGTTCTCATGAAGGTTGGAAAGGTCTGGGCTCCTACCTCCATGAGAATGTTGTGATTGCTATTTGGGAGCCTTTTCTCTTAGCGCCAGAGTATGGCACTATCGGGTAGTTGGCTAGCACCCTCTGATAGAGTAAATTGTATTGTTGTGCACATAATTCAGGCATGGGTGGAGGGTTGATGTAACCGCTCCCATTTGATGAAGCCAGGGCCTTCTGATGATGATATTATAAGGGGACTTAGAATCCAGAACCAGATATTCTAAGATTATGGTCCTCTAACCGTCCCCCTCTCCAGTTGTTGTGGGAAGGTCAATTCTCCCCAACGGGGAGCTGAGGTTCCCATTGAACCCAACCATTACCGTGGTGGTGGGTTTGACGTCATTGGAGTTGAGCTTCATATGCTTGAGTGGCTCGTAGAATAGCACGTTGGCTGAGCTCCTTGTATCTACTAAAACCCTTTTAATCTCAAAATTGGCAATTTTAAGTAAGATAACGAGGGCATCACTGTGGGGATAGTGCACCCATCCAAGATTTTGGTCCGAGAATTGGATCTCAAGAATTGGCTTCAGCCTTTTCTCGACAGCTGAGATCTGGAAGATGCTAGGAGTAGTTCTAGTTTCCAGAGCGTAACGTTTTCTTACTCTGTTGGACATCCCAGTGACTGGGCCATCGACGTGGAGGACAAAGATGACCTGATTGTTCTGTTGTTGTGGCTCATTCCGTCCATCCCTCTATTCAGGCCTCGGTTCTTGCCTCCTCTATTGTGGCCTGTCATTGCGGGCGTTCTGCCTTCCATCCTGTCTGACAAACTCCCGTAGTCGTCCTCTCTTGATGAGCTGTTTGGTCTCCTATTTGAGGGCTCTGCATTCATCAGTAGTATGCCTATGGTCTTTGTAAAAATTGCAGTACTTATTCTGGTCCCGGGTATCAGGATTGTTCTTTAGTGGCTCGGACCACTTCAAATTTTCACGTGCTTGGACCTGCCGAAGTATGTAAGTTAAGGAGGCATTCAGAGGAGTGTGGGCATTGTTCCTTCCGGTACTAGTGTTATCAGGTATTCTGGATGCTGTCCTTTTGTCGGGACTTCTGACCCTCTTTTTGGTTGCGTTGGGGTCTTTCTTTTGATCATCCTTTTGGGCCTGTTCTTTTATCTTTTGAGAAAAGGTCCTTGCTTCCTCCAAATATATATACTTTCTGGCCCGCTCCATGAGTACTGCCATGTCAGTGGGAGGGCTCTTCATTAAAGAATCATAAAAACCCCCCAGCACTAAGCCAAAGGTCAGGGTGGCAACCAAGAAGCTTGGACTATAATCCGTGATCTCTGTGAGTTCAGCATTGAAGCGCGCGATGTAATCTCGGAGTGCCTCTCCTTTGGATTGCTTAATGTTTAGCAAGAACTCTGGTCCTTTCTTCAACCTCTTGTTGGTCATGAACCGGTCGAGGAAACGCCTGTTGAGCTCATAGAAATTAATGACTGAATTTTGAGAAAGGTGGTGGAACCACTTCAGAGCAGGGTCCTTGAGGCTGGTCATAAAGGTACGGCACATGAAGGCATCCGTGGCTCCATGTAGTGCCATGGTGTGCTGATAGTGAGAAAGATGGTCCCCTAGATCTTCAGTCCCATCATAAAGGGTGAACTTTGGGACAATAAATTTTTTTGGCCGCTCTTCCACCATTATAGTAAGAGTGAACGACGTGGTAAATCTTCCGAGCAGCCTGGCTAGCTCATCCTACTCTGGGAGGAGATAAGCACCTTTGGTAACGGCAATATGGTCCATAGAGTCTGCTACTTCCTCGATCCTCTATGGGGCCCTGGGCTGTACTGATTGTTGCGGGCCTTGCCTCGCAGCCTTACTGCCTATATGGATGGGACAATTCTGCCTCGTAGTAGGGAGAGGATGCTAGCTTTCCTAAAGTGGGGGAATCGGTGCCGTTTGAGGTTGAAACTCCTGCGGTGCTGGGTTCGCCCTCGAAGCTACTGGAGTCGGAACCCTAGTCCTGCTTTGGTAATGAACGGCCGGATTAAAGGCCGGCATCCCCCTGCCTGCGGTGGTGGATGGCTGGGGGTCTCCTCCCACTATGAGCGATGCCTTGGGGGTGCACTAGTTGCTCACTGGGAGTCTCCGCACAAGGTCCCCTGCCCGTAGTAGCGGTAGGATGCTGTGTCCCTGTATCAACCGCGCTTATAGGAGGATGAGTGGGGTTGCCCCAAGGCCCTGGGTAAGCAACACCAGAGTGTTAGAGATAGCAAGGAGCTGTTCCTACATCTGGTCTGTTTGTCTCTTGACTCGATCGAGTTACTGCTGCATGGGATCAGATGCTTGTCCCCTTCCTCTTCCGGCGGGTTGCCGGTTTTGAGGGTTCTTCCTTGGACGAAGATTGAGAGCCATGATCCTTCGGTGAGAAAGACAATGAGTTCGTTTGCAAGGAAAAGAACTTTAACAAGAAACGATTTTTCGCTTCACACAGACGGCGCCAAACTGATGCTGCACTTTCTGGTCGACAGGGGCTCTACTTTCTATCACCTGTTGAACACTCAAAAAAAGAGATTAGAGGGCCACCGGGTTGGCTCCAGCGGTAGCCACTCCGATGATGAAGTCAGAAAAACTGTAAAGAAAGACTGTAATTGAAAATAATTGAATGACTGTAATCGAAATTGTGTACCTTAGGGTCTAATTTATAGGCTACGGATTCTCCTAAGGTAATTAGGATTCAACCTCGTGAAAATAAGGATTTGATTGCCATCAAAGAATGGCAGTTACCATGTAGAACACTGCACTGCATAGGAAGTGGAAGTTGTCTAGGAATGACAGTTTCTTTGTCGCACACTGTTTCTTTATCTTTAGCTCGGTAAGGCATTTGAGGCAGAAATCTGTTTAGGATTCTCTTGTGCATGTACTCGATACCTTCTGAACTGAAGGTGAGTTTAAGGGTTGTACAAGGTTCCAAGCTGAGGAGCTCTAGAGTCCACGTGAGTACACTTGCTTTAGATAGACGAACTCTGTCTGTTTTATGTGTACACGTGTTGTGCGAAAAGATCTATCATTTTATGATATATCAATATATATATGTGTGTCAGTTTACATCGATTGAAATTCAGTGAAAGGAAATGTGGTTGAAATGACGTAAGGGTCCAGACCTTTTGCTGAAAGTGACTGGAACCGGCATGGATATCCGGCAGTAATTTTGTCATTTTCTCGACGGAGAACAAATTGTCGTTCATTTGTCTTATACTTTAGCAGATCAACCATGTGGTACGTCAAATTATATAAAGTTCATGGGTAGATTTGTCATTTTATTACCACCTCCACGTGCTTCACTGCTGCTGTACTACAAGTTGAGTTGGGGGGGCATCAGGCACCCAGTGACTCAGTCCATTCACCCACACTTAGCAGAACTTAGGTCGAAATATATATATATATGCACATATATATTATTCATACGATAAAAATAAAAATAAAAATAAAAATCGCAAAAGTAATTGTAGAATTTCCTACTGACGCGGCATTTGTTTTTTTAAGTCATGTGAAGACAAAAAAGAAACTCGACGGTTTTTTTGGATTTTGTTTTTATTAAAAGCATACTAGGATAAGAATTTGTTCATGAACAAATAGCAGCTCGCCAACTCAACAGCCACGGTGGAGCTCATTCGATGGCCCATGATAGATAATTGAGTCTTGTGCATTTATAATGAGAAATTTTTTATTGGAATGGATGTATACGTTTAAGTAGAAGAAGTTATTTTTGTTTCTACTCTATCAAATGATTAATTAAATTTATTAACTTAGTTAAGTAATAAACTCAATTATTTCAAAGATTTTTTAAAATAAAAATTACATCAAACTCTTTTTTGTCTTGTCATCTCATGAAAACTCCCAAGCAATTAAAGTTTGAAATTTGAAAATTTTGAAAGAAAAAAATATTATTTTTTTATTATTTAAATATTCAAGAAATAGGTGAGAAAAAAATCATTCTCATGTATTTAAATAACACAAATGAGATAAGTAGTATTATTTTATTCAATTTTTTCTTTTTCCTTCAAATGATCTCATTCAAAAACGATAGTACGACCTTTTCAACTCAACAAAAAACAATCATAACATTCCCACAACATGAAAATATTTTTAGTGGAATTGCACTACTAAACGGAGTGAGCTCTTACATTTTTATGTATAATAATGTTTCTTTTTTTCAAAATAAATTTTGGGTTTTGCATATATATATATATATATATATATATTGATGTATCGATGATGATTATAAATCAAGGAATGGTGATTATTATGTTGCAGTAAACGCGGATGAGTGCTTAATGACAAGGATGCAAGAGATGTCGTTGGATTACCATTTCACGGTCGAGCAAGAAGTGGGCTCATCTACTCATGCCTTTTTTGGTTTCAACGGTAAACTCCCGCACTGTATTTGCTAATCTTAGTCTAGTCCAGGTAGAGGGATTTTTTAGTGGGTCTACAATAATATTTTATCATGTATATTATAATTCATCGAAAAAGATTAATCATAGCATACATGACATGACAACAATGAAAAAATACAGTAACACAATGGTGGAAAAATTATTCATCGGCACTCGATACTAATGAATTATTTTTTCACAATAGTATGTCAGTTCCATTCACGAATTTTTTCGTCTTTCTTATCTTAATTTTTCACTCTTTCACATGAGTGGAGCCCACTAACGAGATCCACAGTTAATAGGTAAAAAAGGTAACTTGAGATTTTTTTTTATGGTAAGGCAAATCAGATATAGACATGTGAGTTATGTCATGTGTCTAAATTTGATTTGTATGGTCATAAAAATACTTTATGCTATCTTACCACTGAACTTTTCTCCGGCAGTATGAGAGGATAGAAAACAAATTAAGGTGAATTTTAGCATTTTTGTTAATTCAATAAGTCCTTAATTAAGCCTTGCTCTTTTGGAAAGAACCACATATTGATGAACACATGCTTAACTACATTTCAAAAGCAACATTTTATGTTGACCTATTTGTTGATACATGCTAGAAACAATGGTTCTAAGAATTTGCTATCTGATAAATGCTGACTAGTTGGAGATATATACAGATTTATGATGTTGAGTGTGACTGGGAGTTGTGAAAAGCTTGGGTAACAATCAAATAATCAATTGTTGAAGAAGTTGGATCATTCTTTCAAATTACTCTAGAGCCTATATGTATACCAGTTTTTTCATGATAATGAGTTAATGACTCTTTAACAAAACTAAAAAAAAGACCAATAAATAGCATTCATTTTTTCTGATATGTTTTTCAAATTCATTTTCATAATAATCAACAAAGCAAACCTGTCAACCACATGGATTCTATGTGATATTAAATGTTTTTCATAAAATGCATATACAAAAAATAATGCAGGGACTGCTGGTGTATGGAGAATTGCTGCTATCAATGAGGCCGGTGGGTGGAAGGACAGGACAACAGTTGAGGATATGGATCTTGCTGTCCGGGCTAGTCTCAAGGGCTGGAAATTTCTTTACCTTGGCGACCTGCAGGTGTTTGTTTGTTTAATTTTCTGTGTATGTATATGCTGTATATAAGGCGTGATGATTTTCTATTCACTGTGCAGTGACCCTTTTGCTTTAAGGGATGTTAATAACACTTTTTACTAATTTAGAAGTGACCCAAAAAAGAAGTTTTACTTGTGATAATGCATGACATCTGAGGGCAATGAAATTATTATATATATACTTCTGCTAAAGCACAATTAAAGGCTCTATAAACTCTGTTTTAATACAAAAAAAAAAACTGTTTATTTATTCGACAGGTGAAAAGTGAACTTCCTAGTACTTTCAAAGCTTTCCGTTATCAGCAACATAGATGGTCCTGTGGTCCTGCTAATTTGTTCAGGAAAATGGTGATGGAAATCATTAAAAACAAGGTTAGTTTATTCATATGATCCATGGTAGAAAATATACTTGAAAATTTTAAAATATGGAACTAAGTTGTTAGCTAATCAATTTTTTTATTTCAAAAAATAAATTCTGCAGAAAGTATCATTGTGGAAGAAGGTTTATGTGATCTACAGCTTCTTCTTTGTTCGGAAGATCATAGCTCATATGATCACCTTCTTCTTTTTCTGTGTTGTACTTCCATTGACCATTTTGGTTCCTGAAGTTTATGTTCCAATATGGGTGGCTGTTTACATTCCTTCCATCATCGCCACTCTGAATGCAGTTGGGACACCAAGGTCTACTATACTAACCAAATTCCTTCCTTTTTCATACATTCTCCCCATGAGACGATCTTCTAGCAGAAGCAAAAGCTATTATGCCACATTACTTAAAAACTTTTTCAACTCGAACTTTCAGGTCAATCCACCTACTATTTTACTGGATTCTTTTTGAGACTGTGATGTCTCTACACCGGACTAAGGCATCCTTTATTGGTCTGCTAGAAGCAGGGAGAGCTAATGAATGGGTTGTCACTGAAAAACTAGGAGATGCTCTCAAGAACAAATCAAACACAAAAGGACCAAAGAGACCGCGATTCAGGATTGGAGACAGGTGAAAATTTCCTCACAACTTTCAATTTACCTGCATAGCAATGAACTCTTTCTTTTTGGGGGCAATTGCATAATTCTGCTAGCATGTGTGCATGCACACAGTCACCAATTCCCCCATAGCCATATAACCAAATTCACATATCTGAGGGAATATTTATCTTGGCAACATACCAAATATACTTATCGTAGCAATAATAATTTGAGATTTTGCTTTCTCCATTACGTTACTTAAGAATCTTCAAAATGGTATATTTTAAAAAAGATAGCAAAGAGGTTAGAGATCTAATTATTTTTTAATTTCTTGTTGGTATATTTAGGAAGCTTTCATTCAGTTGAGAATTTATAACAATATTCAAATTTGGAAGTGTGAATGCTCTTCTTCATTGGTATATGATATCACTCAAGAGTGTTTCGGTTTATTCTGCAAATTGATTCAGGGTAGTCTTCGATGATAAGACATCTAAAAAATGTATTTTCTTCTTAAATGAATGGTGCTTGCATATTTATTTCATGTAATTTCTATTTATATTGCTTCATGGTCTACAGGATTAATCTATTGGAGCTAGGGTTCGCAGCATTCCTCTTCTTCTGTGGATCCTATGATTTTCTCTATGGGAAGAACTACTCCTTTATATACCTCTTCCTCCAAACCATAACTTTTACTCTCGTGGGATTTGGATACATCGGCACTATTGTCCCTAGCTCTTAGCGGGCAACACAGTCAGCCACACACATTGGCACAATTCTCACTAGTCTTCACCTTACCGTGTACCTTTCACCTCTACCACAGCATATATATATATATATATATATTTATATGAGTGCTTTCTGCTAGCAACATTTGATTGCATTTGTTACCATTCAGCTCAGGAAAACGAGGAAAAATCATTCATCATCTTGAGCAGAAAAATACAAACAGACCATTTCTTGGTAAACCTCTTCTGACCAATAGGAAAACACCAAAAGAAAATACAAAAATAAAATAAAAAATTGATGTCATTATGTGAGCAGGCTATATAGTCAAGAAGGTTGATGAAGCAGAAACAGCACATGGATTTAGAGAACAGTTCAATGATTTTTTTACCTTTTTTTCCCTTAAATAGATTGTCTGTAATTGTGAGACGTTGTATTTCTAGCTTGTTGAGTCTCCAATTAGTTAGTTTTCCTTAGCTAGGAGAGTTGATAAGCTGATGGCAAAAGGCCCAAACTTGTAACCATAGTTTTATCAGTTAGTATGTCTTCATCTGTTTCTTTGGTTATAGATGATTGTATTAGAATTCTTATGGATCTAAAGAAATAAAGTGAAGGATGGTGTTTGATAGCCTCAATGATTTCTTTCTGTTGTTCCTTTTTTCTGAAATTAACACATTGCTAATTAGAGTTTCTCCGCAATGGTTCATGAGAAAAATCACAAAATTATTCTCAGGTTTCTGAACATCCCCCAGTTTTCATCAAGCATATAGATCCTGAATTTCTCTCACAAAGTTGACTAATTTTTACTGAAACAAATTTAAAATACTGAAAGCTTTACTGATCTAAATCCAATATACCTGAATATCTGAAATGGGCCTTTGTAACCTATTTCAACTATTTTGGCAAAAATACCCTTAAAAGTGACAGCAGAACTATAGATCAAAATGGAGTCATTTGCTCAAAGTGATGTCACTTTTGCTCTTATTGGTTTCATATACTATTAAATGATGTTATTTTGGTATTGGATCACGGTTTTGTGCTATTTGGGCATCAAAATAATGTTATTTTGGTATTGGATTTTAATTTCAATTTAAACAATGTCATTTAACATATATGATTAAACTTGGAATGACACAATAAGAAATCATTTGAAAGAAAGGAATGATACCATCTTGAATTGTGTTGTTTTATTTCTCAAGCAAATGCTTTTTCTATATATGCAAATAACCAAAAATAGATTCTTTCTGAATTGCAGAAACTTCTGATTTCAGAAAAAAAGACTCGTCGATGCCCTGTAGCAAAGAGTCAGTTTTCTTAATAAGGAAGTTTTTTCAATTCAAAAAGAAGCATGGCTTCATTAGATATGGTCTTTTATCTTAAAGGGGAAAATAGGTGACAGGAAAACTGATTTCACACCAAGAAGATTGGTTTTTCACTTTTTCTTCTTTAAAAAAATGCAAGAATCTGCATAATTCCCAAATTAATTCCTTCTTACCCAACCAAAAAAAAAAATGAAAAGAAAATTAAAAAGAAAAAGCTCCCACTATTAAGTTAGATTGATGCCTGTGAAAGAATATAGAATATCTTCGTATTCTATATGTATTGTATATATTTTAAGAACATATTTTAGGCATATTAGTTGTAATTCCCTAATTTTGTGTGATTAGGCTTTATTGATGTAGTTTCCTTATTTGTAGTTTTCAGTTTTCCCATATATACACATGCATTGGTACGAATCATTCAATGAAAAGATACCCAATTTATCAGAAAACTTTCATGGTATTAGAGCTTCTCCCTCCTTACCGCAACTGCCCAGCCATAGCTTTCTTCTCCAATTGCAGCGCCCATTTTTCTTTCTTTGCCACACCTGCTTTTAGGTTTTTTCTCTGTTCTTTCTTTATCTTTTTGTTCTCTACAGCACAGCCGTAGCCTTCTTCTCCAACTACAGCCACAGCCTTGTTCTCTTTCTTTCTGTTCCAAGCCGCAGCCGCTCTCCTTTTCTATTGTTCTTTCTCTATTCCTCTTGATCTCCCAGCCGCAGCTTCTTCAAGTCGCCCCTCTTCTACTTTTGACCAACCGCAACTGCCTGCTTCTTTGCTTTTTCTTTTCTTCCAGCCACTGCTACTCCAAGCCGCAGCGCCTTTTGTTTTTTTTTTTCTTTTTTTTTCTTTCCCTGCTTTCTTCCCAGCTGCCGCAGCTTTCTTTTTCTCTTTATTACAGTTTGTCCCTAGAATTTACAGGTACTTCATAATACCCCAATTGTTATTAAACTTACATTACAATGACTGAGGATAAAATTCATGCTATTAGTTGCAAACTCAATGGTGCCAATTACACCTATTGGGCTAGTGTTATGAAAAATTTTATACTCGGCCACAAAAAGTGGGTTATGTATCTGGTTCCATCCTTCGTCCATCCGATCCCAAGAAAGAGGGGTATGAGGCTGCATGTGAAACTTGGGATTGTGACAATGCTCAGATTCTGACTTGGTTCCACAACTCTGTGGATGACCGGATTGGGATGAAGTCTTCTAAGTACTCCACGGCAAAGGAGGTGTGGATGTACTTACTTGGTGTTTATCAGCAATCCAACTTTGCCAAATGATATGAGTTGGAGACAGCCATTCAGGGTGCCTGTCAGGGAGACAAGTCTATTCAAGATTTATATAATGAGATGATTGGTCTCTAGGATCAGCTTGCTATGATGGAGCCCCCTAGCATAAGTGTACTTGATGATTATCTGAAGTTTTGGGAGGATGGTCGTTTAGTACAATTCTTAACTGCTCTCTCTCCTCAATTTGAGGCGATTCATGGTGTCATTCTTCACCAGTCTCCTCTTCCCTCTATGGATGCTATTGTTCATGAACTTCTTTCTGAGGAAACCCGACTAAAGATAGGTAGTCAGTCTTTATCTCCTTCTATCTTTTTAGCTCCTGCATAGTCGGCTCTACTGCCCACTCCTTCCTGTTAATCCGCTTCAGTCCATTGGAAAGCCTAAGCGGGTCTCACTACCATCAGATGAGTGTGTTTTTTGTCATCAGAAGGGCTATTGGAAGTATAATTGTCCCAAGAAGGGACGTCCGCCCACTTCCTCTCAACCCTCCACACAGTTCCGAGCTCTTGCTCTGCATACTTCTCGGTCTCCATCATCCTATACAGTATCTTCTTCAGCTAGTAATTCTGATATTGCTTCCTTTAGTGCTCAGATTGCACAGCTCCAGCACCTTGTGTCTTCTGCCACCCAGTCTTCTGCTTCTGCTTCTGCCCTATTTCTTCATTCAGGTTTGCTTGGGTCTTCCTTAGGTATCTCTCCCCTAGTCTGGATTTTTGATTCTGGTGCTTCCCATCATATGACTCCCTATCTTTCTTTATTACACAACTGTATCCCACCTCCCTCTCCCATTAGTGTTAGTGCTGCCAATGGATCTCGCATGCCTGTCTTATCCATTGGTTCTGTCTTTCCCTTAGACAAATCTGCAATGACAATTCCTCATATTCTTTATGTTTCGCATTTATCTGTTAGTTTCCTTTCCATTAGTCAACTTGATGCCTTTGGTTTTGATGTCGTGTTTTCTTCTTCTGTTTGTACTAGCGCAGGATCGGTTGTCCAAGAAGCAGATTGGGACCGGGCGTAGAGTTGGGGATCTGTATGTGGTGGAACATTTACATCTTCCTTCTATTGTTTCTTCATCTGCTCTTTCTTCTTTTCAGTTAGACTCTCAGTCTAGTCAGTTTTACTTATGGCATTTGCGGTTAGGTCATTTGTCTGTTGATCATTTATGATTTTTAGTTAATTCCGGTCTTTTGGGTAAAGTTTCACTTAGTGAACTTACCAAGTGTCGCGGTTGTAAACTTGCTAAAATGACAACTTTACCATTTAATAAAAGTACTTCAATTTCTAATACCCTTTTCTCTTTAGTTCACTATGATGTTTGGGAACCTTCTCTTGTTTCTACCAAAGGTGGTTCTGCTTATTATGTTTTCTTTGTTGATGACTGTACTTGTTATACTTGGACTTTTCTTATGAAACATAAGTCTGATTTCTACCAAATTTACCATGATTTTCACTCAGTTTGGGTATGTTATCAAAGTATTCTGGTCTGACTTGGGTAGGGAGTACTTTAAAACAGAACTCTGTGAATACATGGCTTCATTAGGTACTATTCATCAATCTTCTTGTGCCGGTACTCCTGCACAAAATGGTAGGGCTGAGCGTAAACACCGTCATCTTCTTGACATTGCGCGATCTCTTCTTCTTTCTGCTTTTATTCCAGCACCTTTTTGGGGTGAAGCTGTTCTTACTGCTACCTTTCTTCTAAACCGAATGCCTACTCCTATTCTTTCTAGTCATTCCCCTTATGAAGCTCTGTATTCTGAAGTACCTAATTACTCTCTTCTTTTTATTTTTGGGTGTGCTTGCTTTGTTCTACTCCCTCGGAAAGATAGAACCAAATTGAGTGCCAGGTCTGTTCTCTGTGTCTTCTTAGGGCACAGTTCAACCCAGAAAGGTTATCGTTGCTATGATCCTACTTCTCGTCTTCTTTATATCTCTTGCCATGTGGCTTTTCTTGAACGATTAGCTTACTTTCAACTACCTACTACCACTGCTACTGTCTCCAAAGAGGATTTGATTCACATTGATCCTTTTTCTTTCTGATGTGCCTTCCGATGAGTATATCTCTACAATCACTACTGAGTCCCTTTCTGAACCCACTGGTTCTACAGTCACCCTTGAAGCCACTAGTCCTACGGTCACTACTGAGTTAACTAGTCCTCCTTCGTCTCCTCCCTTACTTGTCTACTCTCATCGTAACACACTTCCCCCACCAAATATCTCTCTCCCTGTTCCTTCCACTTCTGAAGACGCTGATCCTGCTCCTCACCGATATCCTCTTCACCATCGCTAGCCATCAGTAAAATTGCTTGATTTTTCTAACACTTGTTTCTCTCCTTCCTATTGTACTTTCTTGTCTGATATTCACTCTTTTTCAGAACCACTAATCTTATAAGGAAGCTTGTCAGAATCCTCATTGGGTCCAAGCTATGGCTGAAAAGTTGGATGCCTTACAAAAGACCTCCACTTGGGAGTTAGTGTCTTTGCTTGCTGGTAAAAATCTGATTGGTTGTAAATGGGTCTTTAAAGTTAAGACAAACTCTGATGGCTCTTTTGAGCATTACAAAGCTCGACTTGTTGCTAAGGGATTCTCTCAAGAATATGGTCTTGACTATGAGGAGACATTTGCCCCTGTTGCCAAAATGACCACTGTTCGTACATTGATATCAGTTGCTGCCATTCATTCCTAGCCCCTCTATCAAATGGACGTTAAAAATGCCTTTCTTAATGGCCATCTTATAAAGGAAGTCTATATGCGTCCTCCACCATGACTGCCTCATTCTTCCGGTCAAGTGTGTCGTCTTCGTTGTGCCCTTTATGGTTTGAAACAGTCTCCACGAGCCTGGTATGACCGCTTTCAGATAGTTGTTACTCAACTTGGTTTTCTTTCCAGTGCTTATGACTTTGCCTTGTTTTTTCTTCATACCTCCTCTGGATTTGTTGCTTTATTGTTGTATGTGGATGATATGATCATCACTGGCTCTAATTCTTCTACCATCACTCTCGTTAAACAGCATTTGTTTCGCACCTTTGAAATGAAGGACTTGGGTCCCTTGCGATATTTTCTTGGTATTGAAATGGCCTACTCTCCTAAGGGCTACTTTCTCTCACGGGCTAAGTATGCTAATGAGGTTATTCATCGGGTTGGCTTGACCGATTCTAAGGTTTCTGCCACTCCAATTGAGCTGAATGTGAAATTGAATTCTACTGATGGTGTCCCTCTGGATGATCCCACTTTCTATAGAGAACTTGTTGGCTGCTTGGTCTACCTCACTGTCACTCAGTCCTGATCTTGCCTATACTGTCCATATTATTAGTCAGTTTGTCTCTGCTCCTTGTTTCCCACACTGGGCTGCCTTGGTTCGAATTTTGCGTTATCTTCGTGGTACTATCTATCAAGGTTTGCTTTTATCTTTTACATTCTCTTTGACACTCGTTGCTTATGCTGATTCTAATTGGGGCTGGTGATGTCACTGATCGCCAGTCCACTTTTGGTCTATGCTTGTTTCTTGGTGATTCTCTTATTTCTTGCAAAAGCAAGAAGTAAAGTGTTGTTGCTCGTTCTACTGCTGAGGTCGAGTACCGTGCTATAACACATGTTACAGCTGAAATTGTTTGGCTTCGTGGTCCTTTATCTGATTTGGGAGTTTTTTAGTCTTCTCCCAATACTCTCTATTGTGACAACAAAAGTACTATCCAGATTGCCCATAATACAGTGTTTCATGAACGCACTAAGAATATTGAGATTGATTGTCATTTTGTTCGTCACCATTTGCAGTCTGACTCTATCTCCCTTCCGGTCATTTCCACTGTGCTCCAACTTGCTGATTTCTTCATGAAGACTCACACTGTTGCTCACTTTCGGTTCCTTCTTGGAAAACTCTCTGTGTTTTCATCCAAAACCCCTTGAGTTTGAGGGAGGGTGTGAAAGAAAATAGAATATCTTCGTATTCTATATTTATTGTATATATATTTTAAGAATAGATTTTAGGCATATTAGTTGTAATTCCCTAATTTTGTGTGATTAGGCTTGATTGATGTAGTTTTCTTATTTGTAGTTTTCAGTTTTCCCATATGTATTGGTACGAATCATTCAATGAAAAGATACCTAATTTTTCAGAAAACTTTCAATGCCAAACAAATCTTAAATCTAGAAATTACTGTGCTAGAACTCCAAAAATCCCTTAATATAATTGTTCTTATTTAAACTCAATTTTGTTAAAACAATATAATGCATAGAACTCGAATGATCAACCCAATCAAGCTAATGGCTTATAAATTACTCAAACAGAAAGGAAAAAAAAAGATTATTTGGAAGCATGAGATCACGAGTTGAAGTTGTTCCTATAAATTTTGAACTAGCTATTGCTGTTATGCCAAGTGTCCTGACATGGTAGTTGCCAAGCATGATCTGCCATTATTGCTAATCCATCTTGGTCACAAATACTATAATAGGGAACATCTTCATTGTTGCCTTCCATGACTTGTCCTAGTTCTTTGATGCCTCTGACATTATTTATTTATTTTTACCATTTTATCCTACTTTTCAATCCTGTGCATTACTGCTGATAGTGTTATAGTTTTTATTACCCCTAAACATTTGAAGGGTACTTTTGTTATAAAAGATTCAAAATATCATAAATAATTAATATAATATCAGATCCTTTTGGGTTTCTTGATAGCTTTGGGAAGGCCAAATCTTTTTGTTTAAGTTAAACCCCAGAAGTTAAAAAAATAGTGGTTTTTTAGCGTATAGTACTTCTTTGATGAACTTTTTAGCTTTTATTATAGGTTATGGAAACTTCCAAAAGAATGTGTGCCAAACATATTATTTTTAAAGAAATGCCAGAATATTTAACTTGCAAAACTCTATGATGCATAGTGTATAGTTTAATGTTGCAAACCAATCAAAAATGTGGTATAATAATCATATAATATACCCAATAATCAAATGTGATATGGGACAAAGCTGTTTGTTGAGTTGCAATAACGTATGTTTCTATTCAACGAAGAAGAATGAAATGGATGTTACGTTTATTTGAGACAACCTCTACTGGGAGTGGGGACCTCCTATCTACCTCCTTAGAAGTAAGAAATTGTTATTTCTGCATTTACATGATGACAAGGTTTGAACAGACAAGAAAAGGCAAAAGAAAAATAGTTTATTGATGGATTATATATAAAGAAGTATAATAGAGTAGCTAGCTAGGGAGATAATATGATGTCCTATACAAGGTGAGAATTTTATACAAATCTACACGCCTACATCTATATATTGCAGACTTTACTGAGATGGTAAATTAACATGAGATAAATGGAAGTAACAATAGCTTTGAAAGTTGTCTTGTACATGAAGAGATGGCACACTGATATAACAGAGTGCAAGAGCGATAGCGAGAGTGAGACTAAATCTTGATGTGATTGGGTAAGTGAAGTGGGTGAGGAAGAGTAAGAGTAAATCCTGACCTAATAACAGAATGCAAGAACGAGAGTAAGAGTCAATCCTAATGTAACTAGGTGAATGAGTGAGCAAGAGTAAGAGTGAATTCTGATGTAACTAGGTGAGTGAGTAAGGGTAAGAGTGATTCTTGATGTAACTAGATGAGTGAGTAAGTGAGCAAGAGTAAGTGAATCTTGACATAATTTGGTTAGTGAGTAAAACTTTTCAGAGGGAGAAACTTGAATTCAAGACTGATACCATATGCTCTAAAAGTTCAAGTTTCTAGCAAATAACCCAAAAATGTATATCAAGCTAACAAGTCTTCATTGATTAAATTACAAAAGAAGAAAAAAGTCTCCATTTGTTTGCACTGGTTATGGACTTGTAAGAAAATTATTAATTTATTAATGCTATAATTTTAGTTGAGACTCAAAAGGACATTCTAAAAATGAAAAGAATCAAAAATAGAATAGCTCAAAAGTAATGTTGCCCAGAGCTAATCTCTTACTGATCTCCTTTATTGCTTATGCCTCTCAATCCTGGCCTATTAGTTGGTTTTTCTTCTTTCTATAGATAAAAACACCTTTATTGTTAATATCAAAATAAACTAATGTCGAGTCAGTAATAGCCTTCTGAAAAGATGGGTGGATATAGCTTCTTGATTTTCCATTCTCTCTGTTATGATTTTTGTACTTAAAGCAAAGCTAAAGATACACCAGGAGATGAATGCCAACAACGACTATCTAATTGTATTGAGCTAAAAGAAGCCACTACCAAGACTCTTTTCCAAAATCTCTCAAATTTGGGCACCACCAGTCCACTATATCTTTTTCTAATGTCACAAGTTTTGAATTTTTACTGTTTAGAGTAAAATTGTGGAAGGATTGCCCAAAAAATGGCGTCATCCTCTCTTTCTGGGATTTCGATGAGCCTATTTTGATTTATCAAAATACACACATATGACCTGTCTTCTTTTAATAAGATTGAAGCAATGTGCTGACTTAAGTGAGTGGTCTAATTTTAAGAACCGAAAACAGTCGCACACAAAAAGGTTGATTGAGGGGTCTTCTCACTCTGCATGTGCTTGGCCTTGGAAACTAAAATTATTATGTTCAACCCATTGCTCAAATACTAATATTGACTCATTGGGTGATCTTTTCCCCCCACTGCCCTTAATTTAGGCATGTTAGGGCCATCTTGTGGTAATATTGGGCATCACAATGACAGACATCATATGCTCTACTCATTGAACTTTAGAAAACTATTTTTTCACCTTTTCCTCCCCTCTGTCCTCAACTTCCAAAGTCATATACCCACTACATTCAAGTGCTATGGAAGTTTACAGCTTTTAGACATCAAGCACTATTTGGAACACACACATTTAAGTTAGTTGAATTAGCAGACTATAGTTTTTTTTAGTAGGACTGGCCCAAAACTCTTGCCCTATTCATGTAGACTTGAATAGTCCTATAACTATTGGCACTATATGGAGATTTACAATGAAATGCAGGAAAAATGTTGATAGAAAGTGTTGTTAGTAAAAATTGTCGATGTCTGTAATTCAGCAAGAATGACCTGCATAAGGGTATCGACAGGGTGCTATTGGCCCAAAGCTATCTAATGATCAAGTTAGTAAAAATTGTAAATGTAGGCAACTTACTGACTTGATCATTAAAGAGCACAGAGAAAGTCTTTGTGAATAAAAAGTCACGGTCCCTTTTAAGGGTACCTGATCCCTTTATTTACAGAAATTGAGAGTTATTGGGTATGGAGTTTCCTTATTGTAGTAGAAGATATTACTTGCTTCTCAAGTTAAAGATTAAAGAATATTCCTACCAATTGGGATAAGATTCATTCTCTAATTAGAAAACTTTTTATTTTGAATTTATTCTTTGTAGGTAGTTAAGATTGTGAGTACACGTGTCGCATCCATAATAGTGAGGTATATTTTTCCCTCGTCAAAAAGTGTAAATAAACCTTCTACTCAACTCAACAAATCCGGATTGGGTACATGAATCACAACATTTTAATATGTTATTTGCATATTTTTGGAAGAAAAGAGAAGAAAATGATACAATAAAGTCCATGATTTTTAACTAGAAACGAGATATTCTTCGGTGGGTCTAGTACACCATGTGGTAATGTGTTTTCCAATTACACTTTGTCATATGTACTAACACATTACCACGTCACTGTACCAGAAGCTCAGCTAATCATTGAGCAACCCCAAATGGAAAGCCAAAAATCAACCTCCATTATTGGCTCAGATTAGACCTGCAGGCTGTGGGCTGCCCATGGCATATCCATCAATGTTCAACTTCACAAAAAATAATTTGGGGAGAAATCCAAGGCTATGCAGTTTTCAAGTCTTGGCCTGCAAAGGCATCATTGGCCTCTTGGGCTCGAACTCATTAGTTTTCCCACTAAATAGCAAGAACAAAATGTGAAGATCATAGAGGCTGGGCTAATGAGCTATTTAGACAATCCAAAAAGTGGCCTCTTATGGAAAATTCAATATCCAATTTGAAGGTGACTCGTTGACTAATTATCTACAAAAAGTGATCAAAACACAAACCTATTAGCCATTACATCTTCATATCACTACTGTTGTTTTGTGCTACTTGCATCAAATAGGCCCTTTTAAGTAGTTGGGAAAAGCTAATTGCATGAGCTAAATCCTTGAGAAAGGTAGTAGAAAAGCTTGATTATTTTTTGTGTTGGGCTAGCTTGTGTGAAAGTGTAGCTTCATTTAGTCTTTTGCAGCACAAGTTTCAAAGAAACAAGCAAAACATGTTAACATTATATGTTCCTTAGGGTAGACTGAAATCCCTTCGCTTCTTCCTTCGTCAACATCATACTACAATATATTGACTTGCATATTTATAGAGGATGGAATTAATGGATGCAACAGTGTTTGACTTTGTTACCATGTTTTCGCATGCTTGTATTGAAATCTCACCTCGAACTCCAACCCCCCTCTTGGATTGAGAGAAATAGAGAAAAACGTGAAGAAAGTTTATTTCATACTTGTTTTAAAAATAAGGAAGGGAAGAAAAAAAAAAGAGGAAGCAACGCCGAGGCCACCATAGGCCTAGGAGGGGCAATGGCCCCCTCTCAATTTTTTTATTTGTAGTTTTTTTTTTTATACTTTTCAAATTTGTTTTTTTAAATATATCCCTTTAATTTAAGTTTTTTTCTCCTCTTAAGTTTACAATTTTTTACACTTTACTCTTATCTTAATTTTAATTTGACTTTTCAATGGGACTTCTATAAATTTTTTTAAGAATTTTTTTTATATAGCCTGAAGTCTTTTTAAGTATTTTCCTTTTCTTTTATAGGATTTCAGGTCAAACTTATAAGTTTTATTATATCAATAAATTTAGTTACTTATTAAAAATACTATCAATCAATATTAAAGTTTTATACTTCTTTAATTTTAAAATTTATGGTTGAACATTAAAAGAAAATTTTATCCTTCCTAACCTATATTTTCGGCCTCGATCTTGAAATGAAGGGATCTTTTAACTCCTATTTTTTTTTTATCCATTTTGATCTATTTTCAAAAGTGGTAAGAGATGGAAGGAAAGAATTAATGATTAGGGGTTTTGCTCTTATTTTTTAAAATAAGTGAATTTCTATTTTATATTTTCTACTCGTATAATAAAACATTTCTTTTTTTCTTTTCTTTCCTTTCCTTTCTCTCCTTTATCTTTCTCAAAAAATATGAGAGGATTATACTATTATTTTCTATCTTTTCCGTCATTAGTTATACAAACATGAAGGAAGAATTATACTCTCCTCTCCTCTCTTTCATAATTAATATTATCCTTTCTTTCCCTTTCCCGCCTACTTATTCAAGGATTGTATAAATCAATGAAATTATTCTAGAAGAGCATGAGAAGGTTAGAACATATGCCCATAAAAACATATTGTGTCACTCTCACTGATAATCAATGAAACAAGATTACAAGCAACACCTTGCAATTTTAATATATTTTTTTTGGGCATAGAAAGGAGAAAAGATTTAATGTCATGCAAAATGGAGAGGAATTAAAGGTTTGGATGCATATAATACACTAGAGAGAGAAAAGCATAAGCTCACATTTCAGGAAAGGAAGAAAGAAGGTTTTGCCATGCTCTGAAACTCTATCCGTATGCACAATTCAATTATATTTACTTATATATATGTGCATACACAAGGCCTGACATATTCATACATATGTCTCCATTTTCAATTTTGATAAATTAAAAGATGAAGAATTGGTTATTTGTTGAGAAGAAAGAAGGTATAGAAAAATAAATGAGGATTGAGAAAATCAAATTGTGCTAAATAACTGATTTTGGTCTAAAAATATCAAGCCATCACCCCCTCTAAATATGTGTGGTTGGATTAAACTTTCACCTTTTGAAGGAAAACTGAAAACCAAAGTATTATAAAGAAGAAGAAGAAGAAGAGAGAGAACTTCTAAGCTCTAGTTTCTCACGCTATTTTTTTATTGATTAGTTTGAAATAGTTTTCATGTACTGTATATATATATATATATATATACACACAAATTAGTTCCAGATTGAAAATCTATTACAACTAACTCTACACTCTTTTTTCTAACAGATTCCTAACAAACTTTACAATCATGGATGATGCTTTAACGGACTTGCTAACATGGTTGTTGCCCTAACAGACTTGCTGACATGGATGCTCTAACACCCCCCTGACAAACTGATGAGGGGTGATGTTGTCATCAGTTTGTTGCGAAACTGAAGAAATTTAGGGAAAGCAAGGCCTTTGGTGAACAAGTTGGCAACTTGATCTTCTGTGGAGACATAGTAAATATTGAGGTCCTTTTTGACAACCTTCTCTCAAACAAAGTGATAGTCGATTTCAATATGTTTTGTTTAAGCATGGAACACTGGATTAGAGGCCAAGGCTAAGGCTAAAATGTTGTCACAGTGTAAGGTAGGGGCTTGATAGAGAGGCATTTTGAGATCACAAAGAAGCATTCTAACCTAAGAAAGTTCAGTTGCAGTTACTGCAAGGGCTCAATACTCAGCCTCTGTGGATGACTGAGCAACTATTTGTCGTTTATTTGCTCCCCAACTGATGGGGTCTTGACCAAAGAGAACCACAAAGCCAGTAGTGGATCGTCTATCATTGAGATCTCCTGCCCAATCAGCATCGGTAAAAGCTGAGAGTGTTAAGGATTGTGATGTATAATAGGGACCAGTGTGAGGGGTGCCTTTGAGATATCGTAGTATCCTTTTGACTGCTGTGAAATAAGTGGTTGTAGGAGAGTGGATATACTGACAAACATTATTCACAGCAAATGTAATGTCTGCTCTAGTGAATGTGAGGTACTGTAGAGCCCAAACCAAGCTTTTGTATTGTGTGGGATCGGAAAGGGGTGTACCATTTATTTTGTGGAGTCTGGTGGTTGCTGCACAAGGTGTGTGACAGGGTTTACACTCTTGCATATCTGTTTTGATGAGCAGATCCTGCAAGTATTTGGCTTGACTGATGAAAAGACCGTGTGAGGTCTGTTGAATTTGGAGGCCCAAGAAGTAGTGGAGCTATCCAAGGTCTTTCATATCAAATTTGGTATTGAGTTGATGAATAAGGTGATTAATATAGGGTTGATATGTTCCTGTAAGGATAATATCTTCAACATAGAGTAGAAGTATATTGAGTGAGGAACCAGATTGTCTAATAAACAGAAAGTGATCAGCTTGTGACCGGATAAATTGAAACTAAAGAAGGTAGTTAGTGAAGGTTTCAAACCAGACTCTTGGTGCCTGTTTGAGCCCATAAATGGCTTTATGAAGTTTGCATACATGTGTGGGGTAGGTGTGATTTCTGAACCCTGGAGGTTGGGACATGTAGACTTCTTCATGAAATGTGTTATGTAAGAATGCATTTTTAACATCAAGCTACTTAAGGGCTAATGGAAATGAGCTGTTAGCTTCAGGACAATTCTCATTGTTGTGTGCTTGATTATTGGACTAAAAGTCTTTGAGTAATTAAAGCCAACCTCTTGGTGAAATCCCTTAGCAACAAACCGAGCTTTATATCTAGAGATGGAACCATCAGTGTTACGTTTGAGTTTATAAACCCATTTACACCCTATTAAGTTTTTGCGGGAGGGTAAAGGTACAAGAGACCATGTACCCTTGTTGATGTAAGGAAAAGAACTCTTCTGCCATTGCATTTTTCCATGCTTAATACTTAGAAGCTATGGTGTAACAAGTGGGTTCACTGAGGGAAGAAGAAGCAAGATAGGCCTTCTTTTTAATGATACCAAATTTAGATCTTGTTTGCATTGAGTGGGAGTTTTGAGAGGTAGAGGGTGGGACAATTGGTGCAGAAATAGAGGATTGCTGTGGAATAGCAATGATAAAAGGCAAAGAAGAGGGATTTGAGTCTGTTGTTTGAAAAGGTAAAAGAGAATCAGTGATTGGGAAGAGGGTTGGGTGTGTATAGACTATTGAGGGTGAATTCGTGGGGAGAGAAGGAAGAGGAGAAGTGGAGGCAGAGTTATCTGATGGATGGAACCATTGATCAGATTGAAGTGATTTGGAGAATTGTAAGACAGGTAGTGAGGAATTTGCTGCAAGGAACTTATGTTCATAAAAAACAACATGTCTGCTAATATAGATTTTATTAGCACTTGGTTCAAAGCAAATATAGCCCTTGTAGTTAAGAGTATAGCCTAAGAAAATGAAAGACTTAGTTTTATGTTTAAGTTTGGTTTTGACATATGGTTTCAACCAAGGATAACAGGTACATCCAAAGATTTTTAGGTTGGTATAGTCAGGATTTGAATGAAAAAGCAATTCGTATGGTGAGTTATGATGAGTTGTAGGGCTAGGCATTCTATTAATGAGAAAAATTGTTGTAGCAAAGGAATGAAACCAAAATTTTGGTGGTAAGCTAGGCTGCATTGGATAGGAGAGTAAGGCCTGTTTCTGCAATATGCCTGTGTTTCCTCTCCATTACCCTATTCTACTGGGGTATGTGTGGGTAGGAAATTTGGTGTTGAATGCCATGAGTGGATAGGAAGTTTTGAAATGGTGTGCCTGTGTATTCACCTCCTTCATCTATCTTGAGAGACCTGATTTTAAGGTTGAGAAGATTCTCAACATAGGGCTTGAATTTACATAAGGCAGCCAAAGCATCAGATTTATTTACTAATGGAAAAATCCAAGAGTATTTGGTACAATCATCAACAAATGCTATAGAATAGGAAAAACCATTGCAGGATGGTTCTAGTGCAGGCCCCTAAAGGTCACTGTGGACGACTTGTAGTGGAAATTGTGATACAGTAGTTGAGGGGGAGAAAGAAAGTCTTGTCATCTTCTCATAGAGACAGTGTTCACAAACAGTGTTGGTGGAGTTGTTAGAAGAATGTTGTAGTGAGGCTTAAGTCATTATTCGTTGTAGAATTCTGGCTGAGGGATGCTCCAACCTATCATGCCATATCTGATTAGTTATTCTTGAACCCAAATAAGTAGTGATTGATCCTGAATTGACTGTAGAAGTGGTAGAAGAGTTGAACTCTAAGACTTTTATTTGAGGGACTGATGTAGAATCATTTAAATTGGTGGATTCAGCAGTTGAGTTGTTAAGGGGTTCTGAAAATTGTGCAACAACAGTAAAGTTGGTGGTGTGAATAGGATACAGACCATTCTTATTGTAGCCTTGGTAAAGGATCCTCCCGGAAGCCAGGTCCTGAATCTATAACATGGAGGCATCAAAGACATATCTACAGTGGTTGTCCAAACACAAATTATGAACAGATAGTAGATTTGAAGGTATCATGTTTGATCTCTCAATTTTTGATCAGTAAGGCTTCTGTTCTTCGTCACTTGTCAAGAACTCAAAATCAGAGGGTCACCGGATTGACTCCGATGGTAGCCGCTTCGATGATAAAGTCAGTAAAAATTAAAGAGACTGTAATTGAAAGGAATTGATTGAACGTAAATTGAAAGTATACCTTAGAGCTTTATTTATAGGTTGTAGATTTTCTAAGTTGAATAGGATTCAAAGCCGTAGAAATAAGGATTTGAAGATATCCAAAAATAGTAGCTGCCATATTGAACTTTGTTTTCTTATTCTGAGGTCAGCAGAATATGGAAGGCGGTGACCAGCTCTGGACCCCTCCTTGTAGATACTCCACAATTCTGCTATGGAGATAAGGCTAGAAATCTTGTGTCATTCCGATTAAAGAAGCTCTAAACCCCCGTGTAGTCTATCTGTACTGGATAGGAGAGCCTTTTTTGGGTCTGTATATGCAAGTACTCTGTACACACACGTGTTATATTTGTATTGGTCTATCACTTTATGGTCCATCAGCTACTCCCCCCCGAGCCTCAGTTTAGCGATTACAGAGCTAAGGTTTAGGGTCTTCGAAGAGTCACATGCAGTAATTATAAATGTGCCACTTTGCCTCCTATGACAGCCGTTGATATGACATTTATTACGTCAGGCGTCGATTGAAATTACGAGGCCATCATTTCCGCAGCGATTCAAAATCGTGGGCCCTCATTGCTCTACTATAAAAGGTGAGGGAGTACATTGGTGCCCTTCATTTCATCATTTTTGTTGTTTCGAGAGAACTTGGTCAAATGCTCAAAAGAAAACCAGAGTGAGACGCTCTTTGGCATAAAAAGCCCAACTCCGATCGAATCTTCGATCAGGTTTAGTTTACTCACCATCATCTATTTATCTTCCTTGAACCTTCTTCTCCCTTTCAAAATTTTTACAATGTCGACTTTCGATGCTCAGTCAAGCACTGGCTATGGGGCAGAAGGTTCTATAGAGGTGTCTACCCCATCAGAAGTGAATCTCATCGATAATAGCTCCTTAGAAGACTTAGAAACTAGGATAGTTAGCCACCTCATCCCTAGTTCAGAACTCATGATAGTAGAGGCCTTTACAGAACCTAGGAATGTTACGGGGGAAACCTCGAGTAGGTCTTCCCAAAAGGAAGAGGGAGAAAGCATCAATACTCAAGGCATGATAGATGCTCTGAGAGGTGCTTTCAACTTTCCGTCAAACGTGTCTTGTAGGGTACCCGAACCAATGGATCACCCATCTGACATTGATCAGGGCAAGATTTGTGTCTATATCGAATGGTTCGAGATTGGGTTTAGGTTTCCGCTGCTATCCCCTAATTAGGGATTTCTTCAGTTGGTTCAACATATACCCTACCAACCTAAACATCAATAGCTAGAGGCATCTGTTAGGGTTTATAGTTCTAGGTCATATAAACAACGTCGAGGTGGACCTCACGTTGATTAGGAATAATATGGACCTGAAATAGTTGAACTCGAAGGGCATGTTCTACATGTCTTTTGACAAAGGGTTTAGACCCCTCTCCTCAGTACCTACTTCCAACAAGACTTGGAAGAAGTGGTACTTCTTCGTAAGAGGAGGATAGGAGTTCGAGGATCATGAGAGCCAAATTTCACCCTTCCCTCGAGAGACTGGGATCAAGGATGAGGTCCCTTTTGAATACATTTTTGTCTCTATTTCAAATATCTTTTTGTTTTTGCACTTTTTGATCTGACTTTTATGCTTTCTGTGTAGACAAGAGGGCTTGGAAGAGGTCAATTTTCACCATCGATCTCCAGGAGAAGTACGGGAAGCTCTTCCAAACCAGCAGCCATGCATACGATGTCGTCCTCAACCCTGACAATTTGATGGAAGTTGGGCTGGTGAAAGACAAGTCTGAGAGCCTAAACAGGTCTCTAGTGTCTAGATGGGCTCTAGGGATGAAGAAGAAGAAGGCGCGAGAGAGTTTTTCCCCTGCCGAGCCTCCTCTTTAGGTGAAGAGAAAGAGGCTTCTGTCCAACTCCCCAAATAGGACAATGTTTAAAGATCTAGGGGAATCCCCAATTCGGGAGCCCCTACTTCTCCCTACACCAATAGTCTCCATGCAGAAGAGGGGTGAAGGGCAAGTTGGTTGCTGTTTCTCCTTTGCTTGATGACTCTTGCTCTCTCACCGTGAAGAAGGTTTATGAGGAGTCTTGGGCAAAAGGCCCAAAGAAGTTCAAAAGGTTGAAGATGCAAAAAATCACCAAAGACATGATGGCATTCCACATGAGGGTAAATTCTGATGGATCCTTCCCTTCTTTTTTTTCTTATATTATTTTGTAATACATTCAGAGCTAACTGGGTTCCTTGTTTCCTTTTAAGCTATGCATGGCCTTGCGGCCATCATGGACTCCTTTATGGATTCTGAGCAGATTGGCACCCTCTAGTTTGAGCTCGATAAAGCTAGGTTACTGCTAGGGACGGTTCAGTCCACAGACTTGGAAATTGAGGAGAAGTTGAGGGCAGCCGCCAACTCCTATCCTATCTTAGAGTCCGAGAGGAATGCCCTCGCTCTAGAGTTGGAAGACCTCGAAAAGAGGTTCGATGACTTCTAAGTTGCCTCTCTTTAAAAAGTCCAAGACACTGTTGAAACTGTCAGAGCTCAAACTGAGGCTGATCTGAAGGCTGAAGTTCAGGACATGAATGGTGAGCTGATCGTGCATGGATACCACACCTTTAGGGCCAAGCTTCACAAGAAGTATCCTGACTTGGATCTAGCTAAGATAGATGACATTAAAGTCTCCCTAGCTGAGATTGAGGCGCAAGAGGATGAAAAGGAGGAAACGGTTCCCGAACTTCCTCAAGTTGACGTTTCAGATGTGCCATAGTGATCTTGATATGGTGCAAGAAGATGAGAAGGAGGAAGCAATTCCTGAACTCCCTCAAGCTGATGCTCTAGAGGCGCCAAACTAATCTTGATATGGTATAGGAAGATGAGGAGGAAGAAGCAGATTCAGAGCCCTCTCAATGCTGATGCTTCAAGGGCTGTCGAACTAGCAATAGACTAGGAATATTTTGTACTCTTTTTGTTTCTTCCTTGTAATTTTTTCAAACTTTGGGCCAATTATAAATGAAATTTTGTTTCTTTTAGAATTTTGTGTGTTATTTGGTAGTCTCTCCAGTCTATTAGAATCTCCAAAACACCCATGCAATTTTCAAGGGCTTTAACAGTAGAATGCTCAGAGCAGCCAAACTTATAAAATTTTTGGACGTCGGCATGTCAATAAGTCAAAATGTACCAACATTTTCCACTTGCAATGAAATCAAGCTTCATCTTTAGATCTTAAATTAAATCAAGTTTCAAACTCAGACCTTCAAAACTTGTAATTAAATCAAGCTCCAACTACAGATCTGGAGGGTCAGACTCGTGGCACTCATAAGAAATGGGAAACCTTAATTGAAATAAACTGGACATTCAGCGTTCTTGATACTTTTATCGAACAATTCGCCTGAATGAAATGGACCAGATCTATAGCTCTTGTAGTGGACGCAAGACTTTTAGGGGTCTTTTGTTAAGTGAAATGGACCAGACCTGTAGCACTTGTAATGGATACAAGGCTTTTAGGGGTCTGTACATTGAATGAAATGGATCAGACCTATAACACTTGTAATGGATACAAGGCTTTTAAGGGTCTGTACATTGAATGAAATAGACTAGACTTGTAGTACTTGTAATAGATACAAGGTTTTTAGGGGTTTGTACATTGAATGAAATGTACCAGACCTGTAGCGCTTGTAATGGATACAAGACTTTTAGGGATCTTTACATTGAATAAGAGCGAGCACTTAGAATCAAAAAATAATTCTTTATTGATAATATTTGCATAAGTGTTCGATGTTCCAAGGCCTGGGTACAGGCTTCCCAGTTACATCCTCCAACCAATAAGTCATGGGTCTAACGATCCTAGTTATCTTGTAGGGCCCCTCCCAGTTAAGGGAGAGTTTCCCAATGATGGGATCTTTGGTGTTGGGAACACCCTTCTTAAGACGAGGTCCCCAATTTGGAAATTGACAGGTTTTAACCCTTAGTTGAAGCATTTAGACATTTTCTGCTGGTATGCTTCAATCTTGATCCGAGCTTGCTCACGTCTCTCTTTAAATAGATCCAGATTCTCCACAAGCTAGTGATTGTTGGCCTCTTTGTCAAAGCAATCCGTCCTAAGGGCCGGCATACCAATTTCGACAGGAATGACTGCCTCAGTACTGTAGGCAAGTGAGAATAGCGTCTCTGCAGTTGGGATTCTTCTAGTAGTTCGGTAAGCCTAGAGTACTCTAGGGAGCTCTTCGACCCATCTTCCTTTAGCCTCCTCTAACCTTTTCTTAATGGCATCAAGAATAGTGCAGTTGTTGACCTCGGCTTTCCCATTAGCTTGGGGATGCCCTGGGGAGAAGAAGTGATGACTAATGTGCAGGTCTTTATAGAACTTCCCGAACACCTTCCCAACAAATTGTGTACCATTGTCCGATATGATTACACGGGGTATACTGAACCTGCAGACTATATTTTTCCACGTGAAGTTCTTTACTTCCACCTCTGTGATGTGAGTTAGTGGTTCAGCCTCTGCCCATTTGGAGAAGTAGTCGATGGCGACTAGTAGGAATCTCCTATTCTAAGGGGCCTTAGGCAATGGCGCTACTATGTTTATCCCCCATTAAGCAAACGACCAAGGACTGGTGATAGGGATGAGCTCATGATGAGGTTGGTGTTGGTATGAAGCAAATCTTTGACATTTGCCACACCTTTGGACGTATTCTTTAGCTTGTCTTAACATGCCAAGCCAGTAGTAGCCTTGAGTTAATGCTCAGTGGGCTATGGTTCTGCCGCTATTGTGGTTGCCACAAATTCCTTCATGAGTCTCAGCTAGGACGTAGTGGGACTCCTCCAAAGATAAACATCGCAAGAGGGGTTACGTGTAGAACCTTCGGTAAAGCTTCCATTTGAGGATTAGATATCAAGCTTCCCTAATCCGAATCCTTCTGGCCTGATTTCTGTCCTCTAGAAGCAGTCTTTCCCTTATATACTAGATGATGGGAGTCATCCAGTTCTGAGTTTGTTCTGAAATTTGAAAGGATTGTATTTCCTTAATGCTCGGTTTTGATTGGTAAGCGATTTTCACCATTAAATCCTTTTCTGACTTGAGGTGGGAGGCCATATTTGCTAAAGCATTAGCTCTAGAGTTTTGGCTTCTTTCGATCTTCTAAATGGTGAATGTATGGAAAGAGAGCTTTAATGATTCCACTAGTTCTGAATATCTGATCATCCTATTATCCTTGGTTAAAAATTCTCCCAAGACTTGGCTTACCATAAGTTGAGAGTCAGAGAATGTTTCAAGACTTAGAGCTTCGCATTTTAAGGCCAGCTTCATCCCAAGGATAAGTGCTTCATACTCGGCTTCATTATTAGAAGCTCTGAACCCCAAGCTAACTACTTTCTCAATTATGACTCCATCAGGGACTGAAGTACTATGCCCATTCCTGAACCTCTATTGGTAGATGAACCGTCAATGTAGAGTTGTCATACCGTGGTGTCCGTAGTGGCTTGAGCTTTAGCATGTAGCACTGAAGTGAACTCTACTACAAAGTCTGTCAGTGCTTGCCCTTTGATAGAGGTCCATAGTACATAAGATATATCAAATTCTCTTAACTTCATTAACAACTTGATCAGTCGTCCTGAGACTTCAGGCCTGTGTAGGACTGATTTCAAAGGATAGGACGTAGGGATTATGATGGGATGTGCCTAAAAGTAAAGTCCAAGCTTCCAAGTGGCTATCACCCAGGCTAAGGCCAGTTTCTCAATCTTGGAATATCTCGTCTCGGTGTCCAAAAATGCCTTGCTAACATAAAAAATAGGCTTCTGAATCCCCTTGTCTTTCTAACCTATGTAGAGTTGATTGCATTCTTCGACACGGCTAAGTATAGGTGTAGCTTTTCTCTTTGAACTGGTTTTGAAAGGAGTTTGGAGGAAGCCAAATACCACTTTAGTTCTTGGAAAGATTTTTCACATTTAGGGGTCCACTCTAGGGCCTTACTCCCCCTCAAGGCTCTGAAGAACGGGAGGCACCGGTTCGTAGATTTAAAGATGAATCTATTTAAGGCTGCTATCCTTCCGTTCAGGCCTTGGATATCCTTCTTAGTTTTAGGTGACTCTAGTTCGATCAGAACTTTTAGCTGTGAGGAATCTGCCTCAATCCCCCTTTAAGAGATTAAAAAACCCAAGACTTTTCCCTTGGTGATCCCGAAGGTACCCTTTATGGGGTTCAGTTTCATCTTGTGCTGTCTCAAGATGTTAAATGTTTGGCTCAAATCTTGGATGTGGTCACTCTTCTGAATGCTCTTAACTAGCATGTCATCAATGTAGACCTCTATTGTGTCTCCTATTTGGGAGCCAAACATCTTGTTTACCAGACGTTGGTACGTGGCCCAAGCATTCTTTAGACCGAACGACATCACTCTATAACAATAGAAACCTCGTTCAAATATGAAGGCAATCTTCTCTTGGTACGGAGGATACATCTGAATCTGATTGTATTTAGAGTAGGCATCCATGAAACTCATGAGCTCATGTCCTACAGTTGCATCAACAAGTTAATCAATTTTAGGGAGAGGGAAGCTGTCTTTGGGACAAGCTTTGTTTTGGTCAATGTAGTCAATGCAAACCCTCAATTTTCCATTATTCTTTTTGACAAGAACTGTGTTGGCAAACCACTTTAGATAGAACACCTCCTTTATCATTCCAACGTCCTCTGGACCTCTTCATTGATGATTTTATGGCATTCAAGGGCGAATATCCTCCTTTTTGTCTCACTAGATGATGGTCTGGGTCTACCATTAGCTTATGAGAGATGATGTTAGGATCTATTCCTTCCATATCTTTAGTCTCCCAAGCAAATATCGACATATTGCATTTCAAGAATTTAAAAATTTCCTATTGCTCGGAGGGAGACAGATCTGAGCCAATCTATAGATACCGTTCCCCCCCTTCAGTGCTGACGAGTACCTTGATGGGTTCCTCCATTGGTTTGACCATGTTGTCCTTTCTCCTAGGGCTTAATGGCTCATCGATCTCGGAAGGGCACTCCTCTGTCTCATGAAAGTTGGAAGGTGTAGGACTTCCTCCTTCACGAGGGTACTATGATTGCTATTTGGAGGCCTTTTCATTTAGTGCGAGAGTATGGCATTCCTGGGCGGTTGGCTGACAACCCTTGATGGAAAAGACCTTGTCGTTCTGAACATACTTCAAGCACTGATGGAGGATCGAAGTGACTGCTCCTATTTGATAGAGCCAGGGCCTCCCAATGATGACAGTTATAGAGGAATTTTAAGTCCAGGACCATGTACTCAAAAATCAATGTCTTCTGTCTGTCACACTTGCCCGTTGTGGTCGGGAAGTCTATTTTACCCAAGGGAGTGCTGCGATTCCTATCGAATCCAGCCATTACAGTAATGGTAGCTCTGATGTCGTTGAGGTTGAGCTTTATTTGTTTGAAGGGTTTATGAAATAGTACGTTGGTGAAGCTCCCTATATCCACAAGAATCCTTCTGATCTCAAAGTTGGCGATCTTAAGCAAGATGATGAGAGCATCATTGTGAGGACAATATACCCCAGCAAGATCCAATTCTGAGAACTGGATTTGTGGTCCCGACTTCATCTTCTTATCAATGGTTGAGATCTGGAGGACATGTGGTTCTGCTCTTGCTTCCCAAGCATACCTTTTCCTGGCAGGTTAGACAATCATGTCATCGTATTGTCTGCATGGAGGACAAAGATGACTTGATTATTTTGGCATGGTTGATCATTTCGAACCTCCCTTTACTCAAGCCTCTACTCTTGCCTTTTTGTGGTGGTCTGTCATTATGAAGGTTTTGCCTCCTATCTTGTCAGACAAACTCTCGTAGTTATCATTTTTTGATGAGATTTTCAATCTCTTGCTTGAGAGCTCTACATTCGTCGGTGGTGTGCCCATGTTCCTTGTGAAAATCACAATACTTGTTTTGATCTCTAGTGTCGGGATTGCTCTTTAATGGCTCTGCCCACTTTAAATCCTCATGGGTCTGTATCTGTTAGAGTATATGAGTGAGCGAGGCATTTAGAGGGGTGAAATTTTTGTACTTTTCAGAATTAGGATTGCTTTGGGTTCTGGATGCCTCCCTCTTGTCGGGACTCTTGACCCTCTTTCTAGTTACGTTGGTGTCCCTCTTCTGAACTTAATCATCCTTCTGAATCTGTTCTTTCGCCTTTCGGAAGGACATTTTTGTATCCTCCAGGTTTATGTATTTTCGTGCTCATTTCATAAGTGTTGACGGGAGGATTCTTTGTCAAAGAATCTTGGAAACGTCCAGGCCCTAGGCCAGAGGTAAGAACTGCCACTAGGAAGTTTGGGTTGCAATATATTATCTCTATGAGCTCGATATTAAAGTGAGTAATATACTTCTGAGGTGACTCTCCATGTGCCTGCTTCATAGTTAACAGAAATTCTGGTCCTTTCCTTAACTTCTTGTTAGTCAGGAATCGATTAAGAAATCGTCTACTGAGCTCATAGAAATTGTTGATCGATTCTTGGGAGAGGTTGTGGAACCACTTCAGAGTAGTACCGTTAAGGCTCGACATGAAGGTTTGGCATATAAAGGTGTCAGTAGCCCCATGTAGAGCCATTGTATGCTGTGTCACGACCCGGAACCCACCCTATACAGGATCTCGTGTCGTGGGGCTAACCCAATGGCCGTCCCTACCTTTTTCATTCTTTTACCATTGATAACAGTAAATAATGTAACCATAACATTAAAATGCGGAAGCCTTATTACAATTGTTGTTAAAAGACTGAAATTTAAATTAAAACTGACAAGAAACTAAAAATGAACCACTCTTAGGTGATGAGTACATGGGAGAGACTACTTCATTCTATTATGCTCCTTAATTGTTCCCCTACGCTTCTGAACTCCTACTACGGTTCTGTAACATTTTCACCTGAAAAATATAATAAGGGTGAGCTAACAAAGCTCAATAAGTAAAAGCCTATCTCCAATATGGGTTAGGAATCACATGGAAAAAAATACAAACTCAAAGGTAACATGATAGCCAGTCATGATAACGGTTGCAGTTAATAGTAAAATGTCAAAATAGCCAATGAACAATAAGGCACAATTACAATTATGAGTAACAGTGTAACATGAGTGTAGGAAAAGCTCAATGATCACGATCAACATAAATATACTACCACAATAAATCGGTTACAGTCAAGTCCAATCAACAAGGAACTATCAATCATAGAACTATTCATAGGGAAATGGAAACATCTTATGAATCCAATAACGTCAATATAATAGTCAACATGAATGATGCATTTACTATGTTCAAGGTTTGGCAGACCCTTGGTCTTTTGAGGGCCCCACATACCCCTCTTAACATGAATGCATATAAAAATGCCCTTTTAATTCACTGCGTAAAAACGCCATCATTGCCATGTGTCCATTCACGGACTTGACCTGTAGGTCAGTCAATCAGATAGCATTGGATAGATAATGTGACTTAACACAAAACCCGGCATGTAACATGAATCAGGAGTATATCATAATTCCATAAGAAGTGTATAAGATATGGAACATCAAAACATAAGCATTCAATGAGAAGTATCAGTACAATGAATCAAATCATGAGATATCAGTCAATAGGCCTCCACCAGATAGGACAATATCAATGGTAGGAACAATAACAATGGATACATACATGAGTACAAGTTTTGGTAGTAATAAAAAGATCGTGGCATGGAAAACCACGTATAAGAGATAGGAATTCACTTACCTTATCAATGCCTTAGTATTCTGTGACTTTCTCTTTTCCTTTCGAGTCTCTTATATATCAGTAAACATGTTTCAGTTTTAATATTATTCATCAAATTTTATGTCTCTTTACTATTTATATCTCTTTTACTTAAATAAACTTTACTATTGAATCTGAAATGTCGAACAAAGTCGGTTTAGTCTTTCGCGGAATTCAATTCGAACTTCTGTACCTAAAAGGGCAAAACGACTATTTTGCACTTTTACTGGTTCTTATTTCTTGATACCTCTTTTCGTAAATCGGACTCCACCGTTGAGTCTAACATGCTTGAAATAATAAAGTTTTATTATTTTTTTATTTTAATCGGAGTCCGTTTGACTACTTTTCGACTTAGGGTCATTTGGTAATTTCTTGTTTAAATTAGATATTATTTTATCACTTTGGGTCAGTTCATAATTAACCACAGATTTTAGGTACCATTATAATTTCACAAGGTTCTATTCTATTTTGAAATAACTAAACAATAATTAAGTCTAACCTTTGTCTTGTTGTAGTCAACGTTTCACTAGCACTGAAATCATCATTTAACAACTGCTCCTGGTTCGGCAACATACTGGGGGTCTAACTCCTCCAAACGTTGTACATAACTAACGACCAACATCTGAACCATGCCTAGCTGCATATCTCTAAAATAGCTCTAGACTAACAGTTACATAGGTTTTCAATACAACATTTAAAAGGTCTAACCCAATTAAGACCCAACTGATTTAAGTCATTTCCAGACTAACCCATCAACCGTCCACTACAATTGGAGCCCTACAGCACCACTATTCATGAACCAGTCACCCTCAAGCTCCTCCAGAGCCACACAACCACTTCACTTTTTCAACTCCTCTTTTAATAAACCCAACCATTTCACTAATTTATTTCTAGCAGAACCCTCTACTACAACTCCTGCTACTAGCCTCCAACAATCTCTTGAAATTCCTTCTTAGGCTCTTTTGCTTTTATCACGGTGGTGCTTACCCCTGTCAGCACCTCTGTTACATAACAATGAAGGTTATGACCATCCTCATGAAATGGAACCGAGATCCATTGCAGGTTACGAAAGCTATCACAGGGCTTGCCAACTTGTATAGTACCCTTCTCATCTTTGCACCACCAGATCCATCACACTTCTTACAGGATCAGTTCTCTACCACATGAGCCACCATTTGCATCGCCTCCTCACCTGCTCCTTCGTTTTTCTTCAATCTGCAACATGCAGCTCACACGCTGTTGGAACGCTGCAGCTGCTGCCTGCCACTGCGTACACTAGTTTGCCATCGACTGTCCCTCTCAACTTCAAGCTGTCCACAACGACTGCATCGAGTTTTGCAGCAGTTCAAATTGCTGTAGGTTCCAAAATCCATAGCTCCCAAACCTTCATTGCTGAACAGCAGTTCTACTACTGGTGCTACTTTTCTTTCTCTACACTTCCATTTCTCTGCTATAATTTATCACAGCAACCCTCCAACAGTAGCTTCTGCTGCAACAATTTCTTTTTCTCACTCTCTCTCTCGGCTACTCTCTCTTCTCACTATCTCTTTTCTCAAATTTTCTCCTATTTTCCTTTGTTGTAACTCTACACCTGCACCACTACACACACATATATTTATATATCATTTTTCCCTGCTGCACTGCCACACATCTCTCTTTACTCTCTCTCTCTCTCTCTCTTTTCTCCCTTTTTCTCCTCTGTACGCTACCTCCACCACCCTCTGTTATTGACTTTTCTTTCCTTTTCTTTTTCTCTTTTCTTTTCATGATATGTCACACACACACACACACACACACACACACACACACACACACATATATATATATAATCTACCACTTACTGCACCGCCCCTCCTCTCTCTTTCGGTTGTTGTAGCCACTTTATTTGACTTTATGTTTCTACTTTTTCTTTCTTGATTTCTTTTCTCTTTTTCCTGCTTCTTTGGTCCACTTGATATTTATATATATAATATATAATATGTATGATACACACTACACGCTGCATACACACAGCTCTACTTTTTTTTTTCCTTTTCTATTCCTTTTTTTTTTACCACTTGCATGCCTTTTGCATGCTTATATATATATATATATATATATAATAATTTGTATTATATATATATATATATATACATTTATACCAATACTTATATTTGTATAATACATATACATACTTAACTGTATATATGTTTATACTTGTATATATTTTTATATTTATACTTATATATTCACATATATATATATACTACTATATATATACACTTGTACTCATATACGTACAATGTATTATGTACGTATTTCAAGGTATATCCCGATATATAGGAAAATCCTCCATAGTACCCAGGTTTTATTGTACGGTACTCCTGGGTACTTGGGATTACTTCTAATTCACTTCTCGTATTTTTAAATACCGTAACCGCTATCGATGCCTCTCACTATTTATCTCAAACTATGTTCCCATTACTGTATATTATTCATCATGATAGTTTGGTATATTTGAGGTCTACTATTCTCGGTCTGAGTTGATCTCGGTTTATTTTTGGTACCATGCTCATTGGCTCATTCTATTATGTGATAGTAGGACATGAATGAAATTATTCTAATTTATTTGGGTTGAGGTGTTACATTCTACCCCCCTTAAAATGAGTTTTGTCCTCAAAATTCGAATGTTCTAAGAAACTCCATGATGTCTTCATACCAATTTTATCATTATAATCCCCTGTTTACTCTATCTCTAATATTCATATACTATATTCTCAAGCAAGGAAATTTATTTATACAAGTTCACAGTTCTTCCATTTTTCTCTTTATTTTAATTCAATAGTGAATTTGCAAATCAAGGGTTTGACTTTTTAACTTCCTTGGGACTTTCACTCATTGTCTGCAAATTTTAATATTAACATTCTCATGTTTATCTCTTTAGTTCTCAAATCAATGGCTAGGGATCTATTACTTCCATTACTCACCCTGAGTCATCTTTTCAGTTACTTGACTATTTCCCTTGTTACCAATACCTTGACCAGTTCCATGTCTAATCGTTATATTCATTTCATTTGATACTAAGTCGTGATTACCTTATTGATCATAGGCTGTCAACTTCCATTGACATCGTATGGCGCATCATGTGCTAGGTAAAGGTATCTAGTACCTCGATCTTTTCTTTTCGATCCGTTCCTTTGGTAGTGGTCATAGGAAGTCAATAGTATAACTAGACTATATCACTTTTATCGTTTCAAGTGTTTTAAGCTTCTCATTTCAATACTTTAAGTTTTACTAGGGACGGAGTTCTTGATAGATTCACATTATTCCGCTTGAATTCATTTGGAGACTTATGATAATAATATGGAAGAAAAGGTTTGGATTTTCAGTTGTCCGAATCTTATACACAGCTGTCTTTCCAATTTCTCCTCCTGTTTTGTTTTTGTCTCAAGTTCCGCCTCGGATTTTCTACATGCGTTCGGTTGCGAGGTTTGCAACGTCACCCATTTAAGTTTCTTTTTGTGTATTGAACTTTCTTTGATTACTAATTTCTCGCATATCCCTTTACCATTTTCAGCGTCATATCCCTTTTTTTATGAACATCTTTTAGTTCGTGCCAGAACAGTTTACTCGTATTCGCTTTACATTACAATATTTATCCCCTACACGGGTAACCTCAAATTTATTCAAACTTTCTATTTGTGATTTCTCAATCAAGTGTCCATTTCTTGAAGATTTATCAATCCTCTTTTCATTTCATTTTGTATTGTCATTCCTGTTTTTGTTTTCAAATTCGTGTTCATCCCTTTTATGATTTAGATAGGTTGAGGAAATCAGTTCCCCCATTTTTTTTTTTTTTACATTATAGGCTGGTGGTACGTAGGCTTTTTACAATTTTTCTTTTCACCAATTTTGATTCCTCATCCCCTCATAGATTAAAGAATGGTACATGTACTTAGGAAATTTTAAGGTAGTTTTTTACCCCAGTCACTGATTCTTCATGTGACAGCCTATGTCGAAAGCATCCTTAATGGTGTTATCATATTTGGTTTACCTTGAATTTTTCACATCCTTTGATTAGTTCAAATCTCAAAGTCTTATAACTTCTTAATTTATAATCATTATTTTGGTTTTACTGACCTTTGCTCATAAAAGTTGTTCAACTATCTCATTTCTTATACTTGTCATCACATTTAGTTTTGCATTATATGTTACATTTCTCTCCCTAGACGTTATGCAACTTTTTTTTTTAAATTTGTTCTTTCAAGAACTTATTCAACCGTATAGGGAATTCTTTGTACAGTCTGTGACTTCATATCATTGTTTAAGATTGTTCATATCAAATAGTCATCGCATCATTTTATCGTTACATTTGACATTCAAGGTTTAACTCAACGATATCAAGTTTTTCCCATCCTAGAAATTCCCTACTTCCTTCGTTTCACAATTCAGTTATTCCTACTTCCTACCTCAATCTCAATTGTTCTCGTAACCCAAATAATTAGGTATCACTATAGCATAATCATTATCCTCACCAGTTTTTCTAGGCATTATGCTATAATTTTTCATATCTTTAATTGTCAGATTGCGTTAACCCTCAAAAGTCAGTCAGAGTCATCAACCATTTATCTGTTGAAATAGATTCAGCTAATTCAATAAAGTACCGCCCTAAATTTAGTCATACTGTCACCCAGACTAACAAGATCCATTGAATCATTCCCAATGATCATTTGTCTTTACCCTATATGACTCACTCCAGAATCCTCATATATCTGATATGTCATCAATCCATCTAGAGTCTCAAACTCCTTACGTTACCATTCAGTAAGTCTCCCTCAGACCATCTCTCATATATATTTGTTGTTAAATCCACCAACTTTCCAAGATTCCATAATCCCACTCTATGTCACCTTATATCTTTTAAAAGAGCATTAACCGTTACCCTTGCTCAAATGATAGTTTCTTCCACGTCATTGATCAATTCATAGTCTAATAACTTAATAGTCATCAACCTCGACGCTGGTACGATTCTTCCCAAGAATCCTTAACCTTTGCCCTTAAACACACTACTTTCTCTTAAAAGTCACTATTTATTAAATCATCTCAATCGTCCAAGAAACATCAAATTAGTCATAGCATAATCTCTTAACCTTCGTATTTAAACAAGCTATTGTACTCCTAAAGTCACCGATCATTTAACTATTTAAATCCTCAGATTCTTAGTTCCTCTAAAGATATCTAATCAGTTAATAACCGTGTACTTATGATCTGTACCTCATATGCTCTATGAATAATGATTTCCTCGTAGTACCTCAAAATCATGTATCATCTCAATTTCATAGTTCCTCTAAATGACTTACTACCAGTTCAGTCTTTACGATCATTTAGATTACATTGATCTCTAACAGTTATTCAGAATCATTTATCATTTACCTTCCTTTAACTCAAAAGAGTATTGACTTCAATCGTATCACATCTCACCTTAGATCACAAGACTCATTGAATTTTTTCCTAATATCTATTCATCATTGGTCAACCTCTTTCCAAAATCACCACATTTCATAAGATTAATTCTGACAATCTCACTCAATTAGTAATTCTCTTCAAGACTCTATTCATCTCTACTTTATCAAGGTCTACTTACGACTTACTCAAGAATTTTCATATTTCTGGTTCACCATTAAGTTATTTAGAGTATCAACTCCTCTTGTAATTATCCCTTAAGTTTCCTTTAGACTATCTCTTATTTAAGCCTCGTTTATTTATCCATAACATTTATCGAAATCTCCTCAAATATTTTCAATGTTATTCGTCAAGAATCCTCATCGCTTATCTTTAACCATACTACTATTCCTAAAAGGTCACTATTTATTTAATCATCCCACTTGTTCAAGAATCACTGATGTCCATCATAACATATACTCTTTCCCCTCGGTATATAGTATTCATTAATAACAAATCTCTTGATGGTATTGAAACAGTTAACATGTAACCTAGAGGTTCTGTTTCTAAGTTCAACTTAGTAGTAAATATGAAAACTATAAATCAATACATCAATGTAAACGTAAAATAATAGTAAGTGTTCACATAATAGTCTATCTTAGTAATGTCAGTGTTATCTATCAACTCACTTTTAGACTTTAATAATTCTAGTACTCTAATCATGTCTCCCATGACTCACTAGAACCTAAGACTCTGCTTTGATACCAAGCTGTCACGACCCAAAACCCACCCTATGCTGATCTCGTGTTGCGGGGCCAACCCAATGGCCATCCCTACCTTTTTCATTCTTTTACCATTGATAACAGTAAATAATGTAACCATAACATTAAAGTGCGGAAATCTTATTACAATTGTTCTTCAAAGATTGAAATTAAAATTAAAACTGACAATAAACTAAACATGAACCACTCTTATGTGGCGAGTACATGGGAGAGACTACTTTATTCTATTATGCTCCTCAATTGTTCCCCTACACTCCTGAACTCCTACTGTGGTTTTGTAGCATTTTCACCTGAAAAATATAATAAAGGGTGAGCTAACAAAGCTCAGTAAGTAAAAGCCTATCTCTAATACGAGTTAGGAATCACATGAAAAAAAATACAAACTCAAAGGTAACATGATAGCCAGTCATGACAACGGTTGCAGTTAACTTATAATGCCGGAATCGCCAATGAACAATAAGGCACAATTATAATTGTGAGTAACTATGTAACATGAGTGTGGGAAATATACTGCCACAATAAATCGGTTACAGTCAAGTCCAATCAATAAGGAACTATCAATCATAAAACTATTCATAGGAAAATGGAAACATCCTATGAATCCAATAACGTCAATATAACAGTCAACATGAATGATGCATTTACTCTGTTCAAGGTTTGGCAGACCCTTGGTCTTTTGAGGGCCCTGCATACCCCCTTTAACATGAATGCATATAAAAATGCCCTTTTAACTCACTGCGTAAAAACGCCATCATTGCCATGTGTCCGTTCACAGACTTGACCCGTAGGTCCAGTCAATCAGATAGCATTGGATAGATAATGTGACTTAACACAAAACCCGGCATGTAACATGAATAAGGAGTATATCATAATTCCATAAGAAGTGTATAAGATATGGAACATCAAAACATAAGCATTCAATGAGAAGTATCAGTACAATGAATCAAATCATGAGATATCAGTCAATAGGCCTCCACCAAATAGGACAATATCAATGGTAGGAACAATAACAATGGATACATACATGAGTACAAGTTTTGGTAGTAATAAAAAGATCGTGGCATGGAAAACCACGTATAAGAGATAGGAATTCACTTACCTTATCAATGCCTTAGTATTCTGTGACTTTCTCTTTTCCTTTCGAGTCCCCTATATATCAGTAAACATGTTTCTATTTTAATACTATTCATCAAATTTTATGTCTCTTTACTATTGATATCTCTTTTACTTAAACAGACTCTACTATTGAATCCAAAATGTCGAACAAAGTCGGTTTAGGCTTTTACGGAATTCAATTCAGACTTTTATACCTAAAAGGGCAAAACGGTCATTTTAAACTTTTACGGGTTCTTACTTCTCAAGACCTCTTTTCACAAATTGAACTCCACCATTGAGTCCGAAATTCACGAAATAATAAAATTTCACTATTCTTTTATTTTAATCGGAGTCCGTTTGACTACTTTTTGACTTAGGGTCATTTGGTAATTTCTTTTTTAAATTAAATATTATTTTATCACTTTTGGTCAGTTCACAATTAACCACAAATTCTGGGTACCATTATAATTTCACAAGGTTCTATTCTATTTTGAAATAACTAAACAATAATTAAGTCTAACCTTTGTATGGCTGCAGTCAACGTTTCACTGGCATTGAAATTATCATTTAACAACTGCTCTTGGTTCGGCAACATACTGGGGGTCTAACTCCTCCAAACGCTGTACACAACTAACGACCAACATCTGAACCATGCCTAGCTGCATATCTCCAAAATAGCTCTGGACTAACAATTACATGGGTTTTCAATACAACATTTAAAAGGTCTAACCCAATTAAAACCCAACTGATTTGAGTCATTTCCAGACTAACCCATCAGCCGTCCACTACAATTGGAGCCCTACAGCACCACTGTTCATGAACCAGCCACCTTCAAGCACCTCTAGAGCCATACAACCACTCCACTTTTTCAACTCCTCTTTTAATAAACCCAACCATTTCACTAATTTATTTCTAGGAAAACCCTCTACTACAACTCTTGCTACCAGCCTCCAACAATCTTCTGAAATTCCTCATTAGGCTCTTTTGCTTTTATCACGGTGGTGCTTACCCCTGTCAGCACCTCTGTTACATAACATGGAAGGTTATGACCATCCTCATGAAATGGAACCGAGATCCATTGTAGTTTACCAAAACTATCACAAGGCTTGCCAACTTGCGCAGTACCCTTCTCATCTTTGCGCCACCAGATCCATCACACTTCCTGTAGGATCAGTTCTCTTCCACATGAGCCACCATCTGCATCGCCTCCTCACCTGCTCCTTCGTTCTCCTTCAATCCGCAACATACAGCTCACCCGTTGTTGGAGCGCTGCAGCTGCTGCCTGCCACTACGTCCACTGGTTTGCCGCCGACTGTCCCTCTCAACTTTAAGCTATCCACAACGGCTGCATCGGGTTTTGCCGCAGTTCAAATTGCTGTAGGTTCCAAAACCCATAGCTCCCAAACCTCCATTGCTAAACAACAGTTTTACTACCGGTGCTACTTTCTTCCTCTGCACTTCCATTTCTCTACTACAATTTATCACAGCAACCCTCCAACAGTAGCTTCTGCTGCAACAATTTCTTTCTCTCTCTTCTCTCTCGGCTGCTCTCTCTTTTCTCACTCTCTCTTTTCTCAATTTTTCTCTTATTTTCCTTTGCTATAACTCTACACCTGCACCGCTACACACACATATATTTATATATCATTTTCCTTTGCTGTATTACCACACATCTCTCTTTACTCTCTCTCTCTCTCTCTCTCTCTCTCTCTCTCTCTCTCTCTTTCTTTCTCTTTTCTCCCTTTTTTCTCCTTTGTACGCTACCTGCACCGCCCCCTATTATTGAATTTTCTTTCCTTTTCTTTTTCTCTTTTCTTTTCATGATATGTCACACACACACACACACATATATATATATAATCTACCATTTGTTGCACCGCCCTTCCTCTCTCTTTCAGTTGCTGTAGCCACTTTATTTGACTTTATGTTTTTACTTTTTCTTTCTTGCTTTCTTTTCTCTTTTTCCTGCTTCTTTGGTCCACTTGATATTTATATATATAATATATAATATGTATGATACACACTACACGCTGCATACACACAGCTCCACTTTTTTTTTCTTTTCCTTTTCTATTCTTTCTTTTTTCTTTTTACCACTTGCATGCTTATAGATATATATAAAATAATTTGTATTATATATATATATATACACACATTTATACCAATACTTATATTTGTATAATACATATACATACTTAACTGTATATATATTTATACTTGTATATATTTTTATATTTATACTTATAGATTCACATATATATATATATATTCTACTATATATATACTTGTACTTATATACGTACAATATATTATGTACGTATTTTGAGGTATATCCCGATATATGGAAAAATCCTCCGTACTACTTGGGTTTTATTGTACGGTACTCCTGGGTACTCGGGATTACTTATAATTCACTTATCGTATTTTTAAATATCGTAACCGCTCTATCGGTGCCTTTCACTGTTCATCTCGAACTACGTGCCCATTATTGTATATTATTCATCATGATAGTTTGGTATATTGGAGGTCTACTATTCTCAGTCTGAGTTGATCTCGATTTATTTTTGGTACCTATGCTTATTGGCTCATTCTAATATGTGATAGTAGGACATGAATGAAATTATTCTAATTTATTTGGGTTGGGGTGTTACATACTAGTAGTGAGAAAGATAGTCCCCAGGGTCCTCAAACCCGTCGTAGAGGGTGAACTTCGAGACAACAAACTTTTTTGGCCGCTCCTCTGTCATTATGGCAGAGGTGAATGGCGTGGCAAACCTCCCAAGCAACTTTCCCAGTTCATCTTGCTCTAGAGGGGCGTGGATCCCTTTAGTAAAGAAGGTCGGTTCCTGGGAGTTTGCTATCGCTTTTGTCCTTTAAGGAACTCTGGGCAGGACTAGTTGTGGGTTTGGGCCCTCTATTGACCTTGTCCTGCACCTTCAGACCTTATATTCAAGGAATGAGTTTGTCCGATATTGGTAAGAGGACGTTGCCCTCCCAAGATTGGGGGAGCCGGTACCTATGGAAGTTGGAACTCTTATGGCATTAGATCGGCCCCTGAACCTACTGGAATTGGGATCCCCATTCTACTTTGGTAATGGACAGCTGGGTGAAAAGTAGGCATCCCTTTTCCTACAGTTGTTGATGTCTAGGGGTCACCCGCTACGTGAGTGGTACCATAAGGGTGTACCTACTGCAAATAAGGGATTTCCTCGTTGAGAGATCCTCCGCCCATGGTGGTGGCGAGAGGCTGAGCCCCTTAATTAACAACATTGGTAGGAGGAGGAGGAGGAGGAGGAATATTGCTCTACTGGTTCTGGGCCAATGAAGCCAGAGCTTGGGCCATGGAAACAAGTTGTTCTTGCATCTGATCGGATTGTCGTTGAATCCGATCAAGTTGCTGTTGTAAATGATTGGTTGTTTGCCCCCTTTCTCTTCCAACAAAAGGTTGATTTCGGGGGTTTTGAGAACTTTTTGTAGGACGAAGATTGTGAGCCATTACCTTTTAGAAGAAAAGGACAAAGGATTTGCTGCTTTCAAAGAAAAAGTTAGTAAGAACGATTGTCATTCTCACAGATGGTGCCAAACTGATGTTACACTTTTCTGATCAGTGGGGCTTCTGTTCTTCGTCACCTGTCAAGAACTCAAAATCAGAGGGTTATCGGGTTTGCTCCGGTGGTAGCCGCTCTGGTGATAAAGTCAATAAAAATTAAAGAGACTGTAATTGAAAGGAATTGATTGAACGTAAATTAAAAGCGTACCTTAAAACTTTATTTATAGGTTGCAGATTACCTAAGTTGAATAGGATTCAAAGCTGTAGAAATAAGGATTTAGAGATATCCAAAAATAATAGCTGCCATGTTAAACTTTGTTTCCTTATTCTGAGGTCGGTAGGATATGGAAGGCGGTGACCAGCTTGGAACCCCTCCTTGTCGATACTCTACAATTTTGCTTTGGAGGTAAGGCTAGAGATCTTGCGCCATTCCGAACAAAGAAGCTTTGAACTCTTGTGTGTCTATCTGTACTGGATAGGAGAGCCTTTTTTGGGTCTGTATATGCAAGTGCTATGTACACACACATGTTATGTTTGTATTGGTTTGTCATTTTATGGTCCATCAGTACTCAACAGGTAGTCCATTAAGTGTATAGATCAACAGATCTTCATCTTCCACTAGTATTCCTACTACTGCAAGGTTATATTGAGCAATTTTGATTTTTTTGAATATGTGTATCAACCAAATCATCTCCTTTAGAGATTGTTTGAAGATTTGCTTTAAGCTGCAGAACATTCGATCTTGAAGTTGAAGTAAACATTTGTTCAAGTGCAAGCCATATCTCTCTAGTTGTTGAAAGGCCTATCACATGAGTAAGCACTTGAGGAGTGAGTGTTAAATTGATTAGCATCATCAATGCCTGGTCTTATTAGATCCATATCTGATGATTTAGATTCATTTTTGTAGTGAGTATGCCTCTTTCATCTCTGAGACACCTTTTAGGACATACAATTGATCCATCAACAAAGCCTAATAATGAATATGCTTTCAAAACTGTAGAGATTTGGAATTTCCAGGAGATGTAGTTTGAAGAATCTAATTTCATAGTGATAAGATTGCACATATTAGGTAGTAAGTCGATTGAAGGTGAAATTGTTGATGATGAGGTCATGACAGTAGTTGAAGCAAAAGTAAAAGCAGAGGAAGCCATATGTCGATTGTTTGAGACGCAGGTCTTTAGTATGGCTTTGATATCATGAAGGAAAACTGAAAACCAGAGTACTGTAAAGAAGAAGAAGAAGAAAAAGAAAAAGATGAGAGAGAACTTCTAAGCTCTAGTTTCTCACTCTATTTTCTTATTGATTAGTTTGAAATGGTTTCCATGTGCTGTATATATATACAAATTAGTTCCAACTTGAGAATTTGTTACTACTAACTCTACACTCTTCTTTCTAACAGATTCCTAACAAATTTTGCAATCATAGATGATGCTCTAACAGACTTGTTGACATAGCTATTGCCCTAACAGACTTGTTGACATGGATGCTCTCACACCTATAAAAAAGGGGAAGTTGCCTTAATTTTTCATTAAGGATTTATTTGGTTTGGTGATTTAATGATAAAAAAGGGAAAGAAAAATGATCTCTCTTATATTTTCTTTCTAATTATATTAAATTAAAAATTAAGGTTTCATTTGATTAGTGAAGAAAATGAAGAACATTATGAATTTTTTTTTCATAGGAGAGAAAATATAAATGAAATTGTTTTTCGTTACTCTCTCACTAGATTAATGAAGAACACTATGAAAATATTTTATTTGAGTAAGAAAGAAAATATAAAAGACATTATTTTTCATTATTCTCTCACCAAATTAATCTGTCAACCAAACGGATGTATGTTCCAATTATTTGGGAAATTGCCATTCAAGTCAACAAAATCTTATGCATTTTTAATTAATTGCTATTTGGCCATTGTAAAAAGAAAAATTTTTAACAAATCAAATTTTTATCAAATAAATAAAAACAAATAAATAAGAAAAATGTTAAACAAATAAATAAAAAATTTGTTATTTGCCATTGTGAGAATAAAATTTTTAAACAAATAAATAAAACATGAGGGAAAAAAGTGGTGGCTGTGGGGTTCGAACCCACGCGCACTTATGTGCAGAAGATCTTAAGTCTTCCCCCTTAACCTCTCGGGCAAACCACCGTCTGAGATGTAGTTTCTTTGTAAATGTTTATAATAAATAAAACTAGCTATATTTGTTCGTAGAAGGATGATCATCTTACCATCGAACGGATCTGATTGCATCAAATACATCCAAAACCCAACGCCGTTATATCGAGCGTCGATCCTCCCTCCTTCCTCCCCTCTCTCTCCCTCCCTATATAAACGTCTCCCTTTCGCGCCTTCCTCTCCTTCGAAACCAAACGAGAGACTTTTGGAAATGGCGGAACACTTGGCCTCGATATTCGGTACAGAGCACGACAAGGTGAATTGTCCATTCTACCTCAAGATCAGAGCTTGCAGGCATGGCGATCCTTGCTCCAGGCTTCACACGAAGCCCGCTATCAGCCGTACCCTTTTGCTCTCCAACATGTACCAACGTCCCGATATGATCACCCGTGGGGCCGACGCTCAGAGCGTGCCCATGGATCCCCGCAAAATGCAGGAGCACTTTGAGGTAAACCTCCCCCATCTGTCTATCTTATATATTTGCATTTCTCTCTCTACGTGTGTGTATGGTCTTTGTTACTCTTTGGTTTCGGTTTTCTCATCTTGTATTGTTTTCAATTGATATGGCTATTAGTTTCTTTTTTACAATGCTTTTTTCTCGTTGCAGATTCTCTTAGGTTTCATTTCTTACAAATCAAGATTTGTTGATGTTAGGGTTTATATGGTATTCTCTATAAATATAATGTGTATTCCTACGATTTATTAAGTTACGCTGTTCTGTTCCTGGTTGCGTTAGGGTATATGCTTTTACAGGCCGCAATTCTTTAATATATTATATATATATATATATATATATATGCGTAGAAGTTTATGTTGATTGGTTACTCCCTGATTAAGTTCGAGTTTATTGTTTTACTGGGCCTAGTTTTTCTTTTCTTGATTTTACTTGATGTTTCTAATATTTGGTTTAGGGTATTTATTGGTAGAGTTTCAAACATCATGTTGTATGTTCGATTTGGGTTTAATGGTAGTATGTTATTTATGAAGCACGGACACTCTATTTTGTTTCACGTATTCGTGTTAAATTCGGACACGCTAAAAAAAAATCTCATTTTTGTGAATTTCGAACACGTTCCGAACATGCTTTAGACACGTTTTTGGAAATTTTTTTGAGATTTTTTTTAAAATTTTTTTCCTTTCTTTTTCTCTTCTTCTCTATTATTTTTTTTTATACATACAAATATATATAATAGTTAACAAATTTGTTTTGAAATTTGAATCTGAATGTTGATTGTTAAATCAAATTTTTAAATTTTTATTCATTGACTTTTTTATTTTAATAAATTAATAATATTTACATGATTTGCGTATTTTTATGCTAATTTTAATTGAAATAATATTAAAATTTTATTATATAGGCATATAAAATATATATATATATATATATTGTTGCTACAGTTTTTGATCCGTCGGGGCTTTGCTCTCCATCGATATAAAACCTGAGAAGAAATGTAGTCAGAATGCCACCGGGGGAGGCTCCGGTGGTAGCCCCTCCGATGATTAAGTTAGATGGAGAGAAAAATGGAACTTTCAGTTAATAATTCAAAAGAAGTTCTCTATCCCCCTTTCATCTACCTTTACGGGTGTATATATAAGCTAATGAAGTATGGGTCTCGATGCCATGCGGTGGGGGCAGTTTTACCATGATTACATACGTCACTGCTGCTAGTGAACGTCCCATCTTGCAGGGCTAGGAACCTATTTCGCCTCTTTGCAGGGTTAGGGTGCGCTGTTGTCAGACGGCGGCGATCTTGTCATGTGTACCCACATCATTGTCTTTTGTCAACGCCCGTCCCATTGTTACGAGTTCGGTAGACCGAGGTGATGGAGGCGAGATCAGTATTACAGAGGAAAATTCCTTCGGGGCTTCCCCTCCCGATGCAAGGTCGGTATACCCAACTACTTTATGACCTGTACAAAGCTGATCTAGACACGTGTCGGATTCTGGTTGGTTTTATCATATTTTGGCGTATCAGCTACTCCCCCCCGAGCCTTAGTTCTAAAAACGCGTACAGAACTCGGGTTAGGGTTCCCAAACGGTCATGCGCTCAGTACTTAATGCTTCATTTCGTATTTACGAGGAGACTAAAAGCCGCCGTGGTATTTAATTACCACGCGCATAGTCGTTTCGGTGATTGGAGCCATTATTACTCCAGCCGTCGTTTGGTTTCTCGAGACATTAAATGATGTCTTTCCCACTTCTTCGAGGCATTAAATGGCGTACTTATAAATAGTGGGGGTGGCTATTTGGAGTCTGTTTACACATTTCAAGCATTTTCAAGACATACACAAGCGATTTCCGGCGAGCTACTGTGATTTTCGGCGAACTCGTGCGATTTTCGATCGTTGTGATCCGATTTTTCCCCTCCACTGGTAATTCCTAGTTCTTCTTTATTTTCCATTTCTCTCTTCTCTCTTTTTTTTTATATATATACTCTCCCCAACTTCGTCCGTCAGCCATGTCTAGCTCCGACAGTGCGGAGGTTAGGGTGGAGTCAGAAACAGTCGGGGGGAACGGTCCTTCCTCTTCTTCTTCTTCTTCTTCTTTTTCGTCTTTTTCTTCTTCTGAGTCTGTGGCAAGGGTTTAGTGATAGGAAGGCCAGTGCGTCTCAGAGAGAAGAGGGAGAGAGTGCAATGACCAAGGAGGTGTTAAAAGTGATTTGGAAACAATATAAGTTCCCAAAAAATATCTCCTATAGGGTCCCTAAGCCTTCGGATCGTATCGAGAGCTGCGAGATCTGTGCCTATCTCGAATGGTTCAAGATAGGCGTACTGTTTTCCTTTCCATCCCCTTCTTGTAGAATTCTTTACTTATTTCAACATCTGCCTTGCCGACCTCAATGTAAACAGCTAGAGGCAGCTTTTGGCCTTCATAATTTTAGGACATCAGAATGGGGTCCAGGTAGATCTGGACCTCATTCGTAGTCAGATGGATATGAAGTAACTCAGTTCGAAGGAACTTTACTATATATCCTTTGATAAGAGGTTCAGGCTTCTGACCTCGGTACCATCTTCCAACAAAACTTGAAAGAAGTGGTACTTCTTCGTAGGGGGAGGCTGGGAGCGTGAAGATTTTGAGGATCATCTAAGCCTCTTTCCTCGGCACACTGGTCCGAAGGGTGAGTACTCAGATCTGAGTCCCTTTTCTTTTGCTATTTGTCTTGCTCTGACTGCCTTACTTCCCATTGTTTTATACCTTTTCTGCAGATAAGAGGAAGTGGAGAAGGCCTTCATTCACTACCGAGCTCGAGGATAAGTACCGTCGCCTTCTGCAGCCTTCCATCAGTCCCCACTACCAAATCCTCTCATCTCAGAATCTGATGGCGGCCAATCTGACGAAGGAAGATGCTATCGCGGTAAAGAAGAACGTGCTGTCAGGCTATGTCCCGAACTCGAAGGCAAAGGCTGGCGGCCCATCTTCTTCGAACTCTAGCTCAGAAGAAGAGGAGGCTTGTATCCAGAGCCTCCCGTGAGGCCCCCCGACCTCCAGTTCAAGAGGCCGTGGAAGCCTCCCGAGCTCCAATTCAAGAAGCTGCTGAAGCCTCTCGAGCTCCAATTCAAGAGCTTGTTGAAGCCCCCCGGCCTAAAGCTTCCGGGCAGACCGAGGCGGGAGCTGGTTCAGCGGTGCAGGCCTCCGTCCCATCATATCCGGCCGCTCCTCTAGAGGGATGAAGCTCAACTCCTCCCAATCCGACCGACGCACCCTCGGGGTCAGAGGCCATGAAGTTGGCCCTTAAAGCGGCACTCCCTCCTGGTTTCCAAGGCAAGAGCTCGAGGCAGATCATGGCCGAACTTATGCTGGGTCATGCTAAGGTAAGATTCATTTTTTTTTTTTTTTACCGACTTCCTCGTCTACTGTTTGTAGGGTCTTCGGGCGATGGGTGTTCTTATGGATCGCTCCGACCAGTTCGAGATGGTTAGCAGCCTTTAAGTAGATTTGAAAATAGCCCATACCGAACTCAATGCTACTCAGTCCAATCTGAAGGTGGCCGAATCCGAATTTAGCGCCGCACAGTCTAGTCTGAAGGTGGCCCATTCCGAGCTTGGGGCCGCTCGCGCCGATCTCGGGGCATCCCAAGCTAACGCGAAATCCCTGGAGATCAAATGTGGGGCTCTTAACGAGCAAGATCATGGCCGAACTTATGCTGGGTCATGCTAAGGTAAGATTCATTTTTTTTTTTTTACCGACTTCCTCGTCTACTGTTTGTAGGGTCTTCGGGCGATGGGTGTTCTTATGGATCGCTCCGACCAGTCCGAGATGGTTAGCAGCCTTTAAGCAGATTTGAAAATAGCCCATACCGAACTCAATGCTACTCAGTCCAATCTGAAGGTGGCCGAATCCGAACTTAGCGCCGCATAGTCTAGTCTGAAGGTGGCCCATTCCTAGCTTGGGGCCGCTCGCGCCGATCTCGAGGCATCCCAAGCTAACGCGAAATCCCTGGAGATCAAATGTGGGGCTCTTAACGAGCAATACATGGAGGCGAAGCATGGGGTGGAGTCTTTGTTTAGTTAGAGAAATAAGCTTCGACAGGAGTTGGATGAGTTGAAGAAAAAATCTAAGGAATCTGAGGCAGCTGAGGCTCAAAAAATTGAGGAGGCCCAGATGACTACCAAGGCAAGGCTAATGGGGCTAGTCACCTCTATGGGTAGGGAGTTCATGGATTCTGGCTACTTCCTTTGCATAAAGAAGATTCAGAAGTTGTATCCAGATCTGGACATCTCCAGCCTGGATGATGTGGAGGTAGACGAGTCGTCTCCGAACTCTCCCGACCAGCCGGCCTAGGACGCAGTCATTGAAGACGCAGTGCCCCTCTCTGCTATTCCTCTCTCGAATCCAAATTAATTTGTATCTTCTTTCACTTTTTCATTGTAACCTTCGGCCTTTATCAATACAAGCATCTGTTTTATTTTTATAGCTTGTCTTCGTGGTTTTGGAATGCTTATAATTTTGACTGCTTCAGACCTCATCGTGTCGTTCCCCAGCAGAGGGGCTCCAGAAGTTAGACCCAGGGAATAACAAGTAATTTGATAAAACTTCAGACCTTTTTCTGAAGACCGTTCCAGAGGCGTAAAAATTTAATAAAATAAGTTAGTGTGATAAATTTCTCAGATTGAGTTAATTTAATAAACATTCTGACCTGATAATTGTCGGGCTTTGAAGAATTTTCTGGATCCAGAGGTGGAATACTTGTAATAATACGAATCAATCAATTGACGGGCCTGGTCTGGGGGCCTGCGCATCGAACCGAGACCATGCCCACAACCCTTTTGCTTGTAAGGGCCTTTTAAATGGACCAGGTCTGGAGACTTATGCATTAATTTGAGACGTTGCCTACAGCGCTCTTGCTCGTAGGGGCCTTTAAGTGGACCAGGTCTGGAGACCTGTGCATTGACTTGAGACCTTGCCTACAGCACTCTTGCTCGTAGGGGCCTTTAAGTGGACCAGGTCTGGAGACCTGTTCATTGACTTGAGACCTTGCCTACAGCACTCTTGCTCGTAGGGGCCTTTAAGTGGACCAGGTCTAGAGACCTGTTCATTGATTTGAGACCTTGCCTACAGCGCTCTTGCTCGTAGGGGCTTTTTAAATGGACTAGGTCTGGAGATCTGTGCATTGACTTGAGACCTTGCCTACAGCGCTCTTGCTCGTAGGGGCCTTTTAAATGGACCAGGTCTGGAGACCTGTGCATTGACTTGAGACCTTACCTATAGCGCTTTCGCTCGTAGGGGCCTTTAAATGGACCAGATTTGGAGACCATTATATTTTGGGAATGCATTTTCGTAATGGGAGAAGCTTTATTGATAATACTTTCCGGGTGTTCGATATTCCAAGGCCTCGGAACCTGGCTTTCCAGACATATCTTCTAACTAATAGGTCATGGGCTTGATAATCTTGACAACTCTATAGGGCCCCTGCCAGTTTGGGGATAACTTTCCTATGGTGGGATCCTTGGTATTAGGGGAGATCCTTCTTAGAACTAGATCGCCGAGCTCCAGGGCCACGGTTTTCACCCTCTGATTGAAGCTTTTGGCCACCCTTTGTCGATATTCTTCCGCACAGATCCTAGCTTGCTCTTTTTTTCCTTCTAGTAGGTCGAGATTCTCTTCCAGTTGGAGATTATTGGTCTCTTGGTCGAAGGCCCCCGTCCTCAACGTTGGCATGCCGGTCTCTACAGGGATGACCGCTTCAGTACCGTACGCGAGTGAAAACGGCGTCTCGGCAATTGGCGTTCTTCTTGTGGTTCGGTATGCCCAGAGCACTCCCGGGAGCTCCTCAACCCACCTCCCTTTGGCCTGCTCCAATCTCTTTTTTATGGCGTTGAGGATGGTTCAATTGGTGACCTCGGCTTGCCCATTTGCCTGGGGGTACCCAGGTGAGGAGAAGTGGTGGCTAATGTGTAGGTCGATACAGAACTTTTCGAATACCTTCTCAGCGAATTGAGTGCCGTTGTCCGAGATGATGACGCGAGGTACACCGAACCTGCAGACAATATTTTTCCATGTAAAGTTTTTTACCTCTGCCTCGGTAATATGAGTCAGGGGTTCCGCCTCCGCCCATTTGGAAAAATAATCGATGGCAACAAGCAGATATCTTCTGTTCTAGGGGGCCTTTGGCAACGGACCCACAATGTCCATCCCTCATTAGGCAAAAGGCCATGGACTTGCAATGGGGGTGAGCTCCTGATGTGGCTGGTGTTGGTACGAGGCGAAGCGTTGACACTTATCACACTTCTTCACGAATTCTTTAGCGTCTCTCAGCATCCTGGGCCAGTAGTATCCCTGTGTTAGGGCTCGGTGGGTGATGGTTCTTCCACCGTTGTGATTCCCACATATCTCTTCGTGGATTTCGACTAGGACATATTCGGACTCTTTTGGGGATAGGCATCTTAGTAGTGGTTGGGTATAGGACCTGCAGTAGAGTTTTTTGTTTAGGACCAGGTACCGTGCCGCTCTAATCCGAATACTCCGAGCTTGGTTCTTCTCCTCGGGTAGTTCCCCTTTTTGCAGGTATCGAAAGATAGGGGTCGTCTAGTCCTTAGACTGTTCCACAGAGCAGATGGGCTGGACCTCTTGGATGCTCGGTCCAGCTCGGCAGGAGATGTTGATTTTTGAATTCCCATCAGGTTTCAAGTGAGAGGCCATGTTTGCTAAGGCATCGGCTTGGGCATTCTAACTTCTTTCGATTTTATGGATACTGACATTGGAAAATGACTTCTTTAGGGAGCTTACTAGTTCCGCATACTTGATCATTCGGTCGTCTTTGGTTGTAAATTCGTCAAGGACCTGGCCCACTACTAGCTGTGAATCAAAGAACGCTTCAAGGCTGCGAGCCTCACATTCTAGGGCTAGCCTCATTCCGAGGATCAGTGCTTCATATTCAGCTTCGTTGTTAGAAGCTCTGAAATTCAGGGTGATGGCCTTCTCTGTTATGACTCCGTCCGAAGATCGAAGTACAATACTGACTCCAGAACCTTGGTCAGTGGAGGAACCATCGACGTGGAGCTGCCATGCCAATGCCCCTGTGTCTATTCCTACGTTTCTCTCCAGAGCTGGAGTGAATTCTACAACGAAGTCTGCCAAAGCTTGGGCTTTGATAGCGGTCCTGGGTATATACGATATATCAAATTCCCCTAACTCTACAGACCACTTTATCAGACGTCCCGAGGTGTCCGGTTTGTGCAAAATCACTTTCAGGGGGTAACACGTTGAGATCATAATCGAATGAGCTTGGAAATAAGGCCATAGTTTCCGAGCGGAAACTATCAAGGCGAATGCCAACTTTTCCATCTCGGGATATCTTTTTTCAGAGCCGAGGAGTGCCTTACTGACATAGAATATGGACTTTTGACATCCTTTTTCTTCTCTAATAAGTGCAGAGCTTACTGCGTTTTCGGATACGGCAAGGTATAGGAAGAGCTTTTCCCCCCGCTCTGGCATGGATAAGAGCTCTGGGGATGCCATGTATTGCTTTAATTCTGAAAAGACTTTGTCACAGTCAGGGGTCCATTCAAGGGCCTTACTCCCCCTCAGAGCTTTGAAGAATGGGAGGCAACGATCGGTCGATCTGGATATGAACTTGTTTAGGGCCGCGATTCTTCCATTCAGTGCTTGGATATCCTTTTTGGACCTCGGTGGTTCTAGTTTTGTCAAAGCTTTTATCTGCAAGGGGTCTGCCTCTATACCTCTTTGTGAGATCAGGAAACCGAGAAACTTACCATTGCTGACCCCAAAGGTGCATTTTGAAGGATTCAATTTCATTTTGTGTTTCTTTAGTATGTTGAAAGTCTGCCTCAAATGCTGGACGTGCTCGCTCTTCTGCTGGCTCTTGACCAACATATCATCTATGTAAACCTCCATGGTGCTACCGAGCAGAGGATCGAACATCTTGTTTACTAATCGTTGGTATGTGGCTCTAGCGTTTTTTAATCCAAAAGGCATCACCCTATAGTAGTAAAGACCTCGTTCTGAGATGAACGACGTCTTCTCTTGGTCTGGGGGGTGCATCTGGATCTGATTGTATCCGGAATACGCATCTATGAAGCTCATCTGCTCGTGACCCGCAGTGGCGTCAACCAACTGATCGATTCTAGGTAGTGGGAAGCTGTCCTTGGGACATGCCTTGTTAAGGTCGGTATAATCGACGCAGATCCGCCACTTTTCATTCTTCTTTTTGACGAGGACAGTGTTGGCGAGCCACTCCGGGTAAAAGACTTCCCTTATCATCTTGGTATCTAGTAACTTCTGGACCTCCTCGTTGATAATCTTGTGTCTTTCTGGGGCGAAGGTCCTTCGCTTCTATCTGACTGGGGGATGGCTCGGGTTGGTCATCAATTTGTGGCAGATGAGAAAGGGGTCTATCCCTTCCATGTCTTTGGTTTCTCATGCGAAGGCTGATAAGTTATCTTTTAAGAACTCGATCATCTCTTCTTGTTCTGATTGGGACAGGTCTGAACCGAGCTGTAAGTAGCGTTCCTCTCCTTCGGAGGTTATCAGTACTTTGATGGGTTCTTGGATCGGTTTTGCCATGCTATCTCTCCCTCTGGGGCTCAATGGTTCGTCAATTTCGGTGGGGCATTCCGTGCTTTCCCCAGAGTCAAAGGGCTCCTGAGGTATTTGTAATTGTTATTTCGGGTTTTTTCCTTTCAACGCCACGACGTGGCATTCCCGAGATGTTGATTGGGAACCTCGGACGGTGCAGACCTTCTCATTGTGAACGTACTTTAGGCACTGATGAAGGGTAGAAGTGATTGTCCCCATCTGATGGAGCCACGGCCTTCCAATAATCATGTTGTATGGGGATCGGGAGTCTATGACCATATACTCAGAGATAAGTGTCTTCTAGTCGTCTCCTTCTCCCACTGTGGTCGGTAAATCGATTCCTCCCATTGGCGAGCTCAACTTTCCGTCAAATCCTGCCATTACAGTAGCGGTGGCCTTTAGGTCGGTGATGTGGAGTTTCATGTGTCTAAAAGGCTCATAAAACAGGATGTTCGTGGAACATCCCGTGTCCACCAACACTCTTCTGGTATCAAAATTCGCCACTGTGAGTGAAATGACGAGGGCGTCACTGTGAGGACAGTGCACGCCAACGAGATCCAACTCCGAGAACTGGATGCTTGGTAGGGGCTTCAGTCTCTTTTCAATTGTTGAGATCTGGAGGATGTCGGGCTTCGCCTTTGCCTCCCGAACATAACGTTTCTTAGCTTGGTTGGACATGCCGGCCAATGAGTTGTCGGCATGGAGGACAAGGATGACCTGATTATTCTGGTGGGGTTGCTCATTCCGAGCTTCCGCCTGTTCGGGCCCCTGACCCTGTCGCTGCGGTTGGGGCCTCTGGTCTTGCCTATGTTGTTGGGGCCTTTGATTCCGGGAGTTCTGCCCCCATTCCCGTTGAACGAACTCCTTCAAGCGTCCCCTTCGAATCAGTTGTTCAATTTCTTGCTGGAGGTTCTTACAAGTCTCGGTGGTATGCCCGTGATCCCTATGGAAATCACAATACTTACTTCGATCTCGGGAGTCGGGATGGCTGTGCAACAGTTCTGGGCACTTCAGATTTTTCGCTCGTCCTGACCTGATGATAGACGTGGGTGAGGGAGGCATTCAACGGTGTGAGCGCTTCGAAGCTTCCAGTGTTGAAGCCGTTCCGAGACTTGGGTGCCGTCCTCCCTTCCGGGCTCCTGGGCCTTTTTTGAGAGTTGCTTGGAGTCTGCTTTTGGGTGTTGTCTGCCTTCTGAGCCTGCTCCTTGGCCCTTTTGAAAGATGCCCTTGTATCCTCCAAATTTATATATTTTCGTGCTCTCTCCATGAGCGAAGCCATGTCGGCAGGAGGATTTTTTGTGAGGGAATCATGGAATCGCTCGGGCCCTAGTCCTGCGTGGAGGGTTGCTGTCAAGAAGTTTGGTGTACAGTCCGTGACTTCTGTGAGTTCGGCATTGAATCGGGCAATGTACTCCCGAAGTGATTCCTCTTTCTGCTATTTTATTGAAAGGAGAAACTTTGGCCCCTTCCTAAGTCTCCTATTGGTCAAGAATCGATCGAGGAATCTTCTACTGAGCTCATAGAAGTTTGGGACCGACTCCTGAGGGAGACTGTGGAACCATCTCAGAGCTACGCCTTTTAGGCTTGTCACGAAAGTGCGGCATAGGAATGCGTCGGTGGCCCCATGGAGGGCCATGGTGTGTTGGTAATGGGAGAGGTGGTCTCCTAGATCCTTTGATCCATCATAAGGTGTGAACTTCGGAACAATGAACTTTCGGGGACGCTCCTCTGCCAACACGGCTGCCGTGAACGGAGTGGCGAACCTTCCGAGCAGCCTGGCTATTTCGTCCTGCTTGGGAGGGAGGTTAACTTCCCTGGCTGGGGCTGCTGGTTCAACCGAGTCCGCCACTTCTTCTGCCCTTGATGGTACTCTGGATGGGGCCGAATGATGCTGCTCCGGCATGATAACCTCAGGTCCCGTGTGCAGGGGATGCTCCAGGTTGGGAACACCGTGGTTTGATTGCCTCTGAAGTGGGACTGATGCTTGTTGTGGCTGGAGAACTGGTCGTGCATGGTCAGCCCCCGAGTTTGCAGGGCTCAAGATCCTTGTTCTACTTTGATAATGAATGGTTGGATGAAGATTTGGCATCCTTGCACCCTAGTCATTAGGTGGGTGGGGGTCATTTCTTGCCTGAACGTCGGCCTGGAGGCATGGAGGATGGATAATCGGATCCTTGCCTCCCCGACGCCCTCCGCCTAGGGTTGAAAGGAGCTGTGCTCCCCCATCAGGGATACTTGGAGGGAGGTAGTTGGGGTGACTTGGCAGATTCTGGGTCAAGGAAGCCAGAACCTGAGAAATGACTGAGAGTTGCGCCTGCATCTGATCAAGTTGTTGTTGCATAGGATTGGGGGTTTCCCCCTCCTCCTCTCCGACCGGAGGTTGGCTTCGAGAGGCTTGTCTTGGACGGAGATTCGGCGCCATGACGGAATTGATTCGGTGGTGGTGAAATTTGGAAAGAACGATTGTCGTTCCCACAGACGGCACCAAATTGTTGCTACATTTTTTGATCCATCGGGGCTCTGCTCTCCGTCGATATAAAACCTGAGAAGAAATGTAGTCAGAATGCCACCGGAGGAGGCTCCGGTGGTAGCCCCTCCAATGATTAAGTTAGATGGAGAGAAAAATGAAACTTTCAGTTAATAATTCAAAAGAAGTTTTCTATCCCCCTTTCATGTACCTTTAAGGGTGTATATATAAGCTGATGAAGTATGGGTCTCGATGCCATGCAGCGGGGGCAGTTTTACCATGATTACATACGTCACTGTTGCCAGTGAACGTCCTGTCTTGCAAGGCTAGGAACCTATTTTGCCTCTTTGCAGGGCTAGGGTGCGCTGTTGTCAGACGGCGGCGATCTTGTCATGGGTACCCACATCATTGCCTTTTGTCAACTGCCTGTCCCATCGTTACGAGTTCGGTAAACCGAGGTGATGGAGGCGAGATCAGTATTACAGAAGAAAATTCCTTTGGGGCTTCCCCTCCCGATGCCAGGTAGGTATACCCAACTACTTTATGACCTATACAGAGCTGATCTAGACACGTGTCAGATTCTGGTTGGTTTTATCATATTTTGGCGTATCATATATATATATATATATTCAACATGTCCTTAACATATCCGTATCTTACTTTTTTAAAAAAAGTCGTGTTCGTGTCGTGTCGTATTCTTGTCTCGTGTCTGTATCCGTGCTTCTTAATCTGTTACATTCCAGTCAAGTTTTGGTTTACTCAAATTTGTTTGGTTTTGATGTTAAACTTTAGATTAGAGTTCGTTTTACTGCGTTTATAAGTTATGACATTGATCAATAATAACAAGAACTTGTTTTACTTGCATTAACCTCATCCATTACTTTTTTATTTGTTTTAATAATCTTTTTTTTATTGATTTAATCTGTAATTTTTTTGTTCTGATTTTATTCAACATTAGAAGGTAACGTTACTATTTTATTAACTTTGTTTGCTTATTCTGTCCATTTATTGCATGTTTATTCTACTTCATCTTCTTGCGATTGATTTCATATTTCCAATGAGTAATCTCATAAGCTCGAAATTATATGATGTAGGGTCTTTTAATCATTAGGTGGTATAGGAATTAGAGAAAAATGGTTGGGATGAATGAAACATCTGATGGATAAAGACTCTGCCACCAGTAACTAGAGAAAACGTTGTTGGGATAAATGAAAATTCAATCCCTAAAACATCGAATGGTTAAAAAATTATGTCTCCTATAAGCTTGACTTTACAGTAGTATTAACCTTTCCAATTGTTTCTCATTTCTCAATCGTGTTTACAAGGAAGGTCATGCTTATCAATTAATATGTTACTATGTTAACCATAGTTGTTAGTATCTTATGATACATTTTGATATGGACATAAAATGATATATATCTTATAGTTATATCTTTTTGCATCGTATTTTACGATTGTGATACGAATCTTACAATATGTTTTGATATGCACGATACACGCGATACGGGCAATCAAGCTAAACTCCATTGTTTTGACTGTTTTTTTTGTTGTTTTGTTATATACATGGAAACCATTTTTGTTTGTTTCATTTTATATTTCCTCTTTGTAACGCCCAAGATATTTCCTCAAACAAGAAAAAAGAAAATAAAGTATTTGGAAAATGTATGGATGAGGACGAACATGTACAAAAGTTAAAGAAGAAAAGGGAAGTGAAAAATTATTGACATCTGATGATGATGCTTATAATCATTTAATGATAAAAATGGATATTAAGATGAAAATGGGATGGATTATAAAAATGAATAATTTTAGATTTTGTCTTGATAAACTATGTTGGAAACTTAGATTATTAAATTTTAATTTGAAACTTGCAATATTTATAAATTTTGATTCTTGTATTATATGAAGTTTAAGTATTTTTTTTTTTATAAGTGAATTCAAATGTAATGTTTATTATTTTATACACATTTTATGCACTGTATTTATATATAACACGATACAATATATTTGAAAAATGAGACAACTATGCATGATACTACTTTGAGTTTTAGTTGTTGGATGAATAATAATAATTTATATATTTAATTTATATGACAAGTAAATTGAAATGTTATTTATATTATTATAAACATTATATATATTTATATATGTATACATATATATATATATTTATAAATGTATTTTAAAAAAAATTTCCATGCATCTATGATTCATAATATGATACCCGATACGATACGCATTTTATAAAAAATGATACGGTTTTTAATACACGTTTTGACAACTATGATGTTGACATTGTAGTATTTAGACGAAGGGTTTGTTGGTATATATTGAAGCATCTTCATTCATTGGATTGTTGTTTTTTACATTTGTTTTTTCCAATTAGCCACGAATGGTTGTGTTTATGGTGTTTATATGGTGAACATTTATATTATTGAATACTAAAGAATCTTTTTTATGTACGAATAGAAGGATAGTGTAGTTTCTTGTTAAGAATTAGCAATTTGTTCACTTGTCATTTGTTCGCAACATGGATTTAAATTGCAATTGCAACAGACTGTCAGCATAACCATTATCGTAAACTGTGACTACTAATTTTTTTTTAAATATTAGCAAACCTCTCAAGACTTAAAAGAGTCACTGATATGCCCGATTTAACCCTTGTTCTTTTATTTTATTTTATTTTATAATATAATACCTAAATAGATGATTTACTATTTTATATTGATTTTTTTTAAAGTTAATGAGAAAGTATCATTTGTTTTTAATATCATTGCAACAACTTACATAAATAATAACAAAAAATGTAATTTTAAGCACGGAGATTAGTTTAGTACTTAAGTGTGATTGATTATGTAATTAATTTTTTTTTTATTTTTAAAAGTTGAGGGCAGGAGGTCTTTTCCAATGTATCAGCCTGAACTTTTTGATAACCAATTTTAGTTTTTTTTTTGGTTATTATTTTGTTAGGTTTCTATCTTGTATTTAGATCCTATAAAAAGTGGGATCATAGGGATTCTTTCAAGAAAGAAAATCAAAATCAAAATAGTCTTAACGGTGTACCAGCTGATATTTCAGCCATACAACTGTGATTTTGCCTTATTAATATATCGACCTGTATTGGTATCGAAGAACAAAAAATCGATGCGTATCTGCTGTTATTTAAATTGATGGTTGGCAGATACATTTGGCTTAGTTTTTGGTTGTTTTGGGGCCCTTTAATCTATGATGTCGAGACTCTTTCCTCAGAAATCATAAATTTTTCTCGGAGTTGAGAGATTTTTTGTGAAATATTGTAGCAATTTTATGAAGATCTCTTTGATGTGCTGAGCAAGCATGGAGACATTGAGAGCCTGAACGTTTGTAACACTCTGACTGACCACATGGTGAATTTTCTTGACCTGTTCATGTATAGTTCAACATTGTTCTATGTCAGTTGTTTGTTTGTTTTTATATTCAAAGCCTCTTTTTGCTGTATTGCAGGTGGGTAATGTTTATGTTCAGTTCAGAGAGGAAGAACATGCTGCAAATGCCCTAAAAAATCTGACTGGAAGATTTTATAATGGTAAATACATTTCCTTCCGCTAGTCTGCTTTTTATCTTTCTACTTCAGTGCCTGTTGTTCATCTATGTTTCTTGTTCTGAGTTTACTAGCTAAAAAAATGTTGCTTCTAATTGTTTCTGGCTGCATATTGTTATTTATCATTTCCATTTAATAATCAACTCTACAGGCCGTCCTATAATTGTCAACTTCTCGTCAGTGACTAATTTTGTGAAGCCACATGTAGCCAATATGAGGAGAACACCTGTGCTCGTGGAGGGTACTGCAACTTCATACACCTGAAAAGCATTAGCAGGTAAGTATTCTGGCTGTTATTTGTTGTCTTATCTATAGCGATGCACACTATTTAAAATCATAGCTTTGTTCCATTGCTGAATTGACATATTTTTCTCTTTTTAAAATATTAGGGAGCTGAGGCGCCAGCTATTTGGAAGGTATCGGCACAGGCACAATTGTAGTCGAAGCAGAAGCAGAAGTCCATAACGGCATCGTAACTATGATGAGCGCCGTGGTCTTGATAGAAAATATGATGACAGGGACTACCGCCATGCGAGTCATGGCAGGAGGCATAGAGGCACAAGTCCTAGCCATAGGAGAGGACGAAGCACAAGCCCGGGGGAAGGAGGAATCGGAGTCTAGTTAGCGAAGGTAGCGAAGAGAGATGCTAAAATTGAGCAATGGAATAGGAAAAGGGAAGAGGCAGGATATACTAGCAATGCCATTGCAGATGCCGCCGGCAGTAAAAATGAAAGCAATTACAATGCATACATGCAAAATAGAGATCAGTACGCTGGTCATCAGCAGGAGCAGCCACCGCAAGGCAGATTCAAATATTGATCCATTTATCATTATCTGGTATGCATTCTTGTCTGTCTATTATGGTTGTTATATTCTGCTTGATCCTTGAATGAAGAGTTCCATTTTTGGAAAGACCCACATCCAAGAAATATATCTTACAGTTATTTTTCACTGTGCAGGTGGTGTGCAGGTGTACACTTGCAATATGGATATGAAAAAAATTTCCTCCCTTTTATGGTTTTCCGCTTTTCTAACTGCTGAATGTGTGTTTGAATGCATGATATATGCTTTGATACTTTCCACGTCCATTTTCTTTTAAATCTTTTGACCTGATCTCTTTCCTTCCATTTCCTTCTCAGTCACAACGATTTAACTTATCTGGTTTGTCCAATTTTCAATTTTTTAACTCAATTCCCTTTCCATCCACCAACTGCTTTCACGCTCATTCTCACTCTCTCTTTTTTTCTCTTATCTTTTTTTTTATCAGTCTTTTTTTTTTCTCTCTCGACTTGCTATTTTATTTTTATATTTAGAGGTTAGCTGTTTGCTCTTAGTATACGTTTTCAATTTTTGAATTGAAAAATAACTGCCTATATTATTATGACATCTGGTCTTACTCAATGGTTTTTGGAGTTCTACTATGTTTTTTGGATTGGAAAATAACTACTAAGATGATTATATATTTGTCAGACGTTATTCACGAGTTTTTGGATTTCTACTATGAAATTTAATTACTATTATTTTCCTGTGAAGAAGAACTTCATGAAAATTGGGCCATTGACCATGTGCCACACAGTTGTTCTTTGCACACTGATGATGACACTGGATTTATATTTTGTTGGAAATTTCTTAGATTGCAACTGTTCCTTTCTATGTAACTTAATTTTCTGAAGTTAGGTACGTGCTTAATATTTTTTATTAATATAGAATTGTTATTTACCAAGTTTCTCATGATTTTTATTAACCACAAAAATCCTCACAACTATATGATTTTCAGCATAAAAATAGAACATGCACATGTTTAAGGGTGATTAACTTTTTTCACAAAAAGGATGTATCACCTCTAATCAGAATTTATATAAAAACTCTAGATCTCTTTTTCAATTACTAATTGTGAAGAATATATTTATTATATTTATTGTATATATTTAAGGAAATAGTTTTTAGGGTTTTGGTTTAGGGTTTTCCTATATATACACATGTATTGGTTCAATCTGTTCAATGAAAGATATAGATTCACTTTTCATGGTATCAGAGCCGCAACCTTTCTTCTGAACCTCTTCTGCTTCTTTGCCCAGCAGCCGCAGCGCCTCAACCTCTGTTCCTTCTGCCGTCTCTTCTTTTATCTTGTCTGCCGCGCACTGCCTGCTTGCGGTGCTTCTGTTGCTTGCTGTTTGCTTTTCTTAAACCCTCCGTCCGGCCCCCCCTTGCTTGCTTCAGCAACGTGTGTTTCTTCTTTTCTCTCTCCAGCTTTTCTTTTCTCTTTTCTTTTCTCTACTGCGCGCCGCAACAAACCAGTAGCCAAGGCACCTTGGCCCCCCTTGCTTGCTGTTTGCTTTTCTTAAACCCTTCGTCCGGCCCCCCTTGCTTGCTTCAGCAACGTATGTTTCTTCTTTTCTTTCTCCAGCTTTTCTTTTCTCTACTGCGCGCCGCACCAAACCAGTAGCCAAGGCACCTTTTGATCTTATTATCATTTTATTTCTTTGACATGTGAACAAAACCCCTTTTTTTGACCAATTCTCAAAGCCACCTTTTTTGACCAATTCTCAAAGCCACCTTTTTTTGACTTTTCTTTTTCTTTGTTTTGTTTTCTTCTCCAGCCGTCCTCCTTTCTGATCTCCAAGCCCTTTCTGATTTCCTTTCTGAAAATAATAGTTTTTTATTCAGCCACTGACGTCTCTTCTTCTCTCAGCTCGCGCCGCATCTGCTCTCCCTTTCTTCCTGTGCCGCCAGAGCCACCTTGAGTTATTATTTCCTTTATCCGTCCCTTTCTGTTCAGTTGAGTTATTATTCTCTTTATCCGTCCGTTTCTGCTCATAAAATGGCTGAAGATAAAATTTCTGCTATTAGTTGCAGACTTACTGGTACCAATTACACTTATTGGGCTACTGTTATGAAAATTTTTTTACTTGGTCGCAAAAAGTGGGGCTATGTATCTGGTTCCGTCTTGCGTCCATCAGATCCTAAGACAGAAGGGTATGAGGTTGCATGTGACGCTTGGGATTGTGATAATGCTCAGATTCTGACTTGGTTCCACAATTCTGTGGATGATCGGATTGGGATGATGTTTTCTAAGTACTCCACGGCAAAGGAGGTGTGGACGTACTTACTTGGTGTTTATCAACAGTCCAATTTTGCCAAACGATATGAATTGGAGGCGGCAATTCAGGGTGCTCGTCAGGGAGACAAGTCTATTCAAGATTTCTATATTGAGATGACTGGCCTCTGGGATCAGCTTGCTATGATGGAGCCCTCTAGCATACGTGTACTTGATGATTATCTGAAGTTTCGAGAGGATGGCCGTTTAGTGCAGTTCTTAACTGCTCTCTCTCCTCAGTTTGAGGCGATTCGTGGTGGTATTCTTCACCGGTCTCCTCTTCCTTCTGTGGATGCTATTGTTCGTGAGCTTCTTTCTGAGGAAACCCGACTGAAGACTGGTAGTCAGTCCTTATCCTCTTCTGTCTTTTTTGCTCCTACACAGTCAGCTTTATTGCCCACTCCTCATGTTAATCTGCTTCAGTCCAATAGAAGGCCTAAGAAGGTCTCACTCCCCTCAGATGAGTGTGCTTTTTGTCGTCAGAAGGGCCATTGGAAGTATAATTGTCCCAAGAAGGGATGTCTGCCCACTTCTTCTCAGCAGTCCTCCACACCAGTCCGAGCCCCTGCTCCACATACTTCTCGGTCTCCAGCAGCTTACACAGCATCCTCTTCAGTTAGTGATTCCGACATTGCTTCCTTGAGTGCTCAGATTGCTCAGCTCCAGCAACTTGTGTCTTCTGCCACCCAGTCTTCTGCCCCTGCTTCTGCTTTATCTCTTCATTCAGGTTTGCTTGGATCTTCCTCAGGTATCTCTCCTCTAGTTTGGATTTTCGATTCTGGTGCTTCACATCATATGACTCCCTATCTTTCTTTATTACACAACTGTATCCCACCTCCCTCTCCCATTACTGTTAGTACTGCCAATGGATCTCACATGTCTGTCTTATCCATTGGTTCTGTATTACCTTCAGACAAATCTGCAGTGACAATTCCTTCTGTTCTTTATGTTCCAAATTTATCAGTTAGCCTCCTTTCCATCAGTCAACTTGATGCCTCTGGTTTTGATGTCATTTTCTCTTCTTCTGTTTGTACTGTGCAAGATCGGTTGTCCAAGAAGCAGATTGGGACCGGTCGTAGAGTTGGGGATCTGTATGTGGTGGACAGTTTACATCTTCCTGCTACTGTTTCTTCATCTGCTTTTTCTTCTTTTCAGTTAGACTCTCAGTCTAGTCAGTTTTACTTATGGCATTCGCGGTTAGGTCATTTGTCTGTTGATCGTTTACGATCTTTAGTTCAGTCTGGTTTTTTGGGTAAAGTTTCACTTAGTGAGCTTACTGAGTGTCGCGGTTGTAAACTTGCTAAAATGACAGCTTTACCATTTAATAAAAGTACTTCAATTTCTCCTACACCTTTCTCTTTAGTTCACTCTGATGTTTGGGGACCTTCTCCTGTTTCCACTAAAGGTGGATCGGCTTATTATGTTTCCTTTGTTGATGATTGTACTCATTATACTTGGACTTTTCTCATGAAACATAAGTCTGATTTCTACCAAATTTACCTTGATTTTCAGTCTATGATTTTCACTCAGTTTGGGTGTGTTATCAAAGTATTCCGGTCTGACTTAGGTGGGGAGTACTTTAAAACAGAACTCTGTGACTACATGGCTTCATTAGGTACTATTCATCAATCTTCTTGTGCCGATACTCCGGCACAAAATGGTAGGGCTGAGCGTAAACATCGTCATCTTCTTGACACTGCCCGATCTCTTCTTCTGTCTGTTTCTGTTCCAACACCTTTTTGGGGTGAAGCTATTCTTACTGCTACCTTTCTTCTAAACCGAATGCCTACTCCTCTTCTCTCTGGTCATTCTCCTTATGAAGCTCTGTATTCTGAAGTCCCTAATTACTCTCTTCTTCGTGTCTTTGGGTGTGCTTGCTTTGTTCTTCTTCCTCAAAAAGATAGAACCAAATTAAGTGCCAGATCAGTTCTCTGTGTCTTCTTAGGGTATAGTTCAACTCAAAAAGGTTATCGTTGCTATGATCCTACTTCTCGTCGCCTTTATGTCTCTCGGCATGTGGCTTTTCTTGAACGTTTGGCTTACTTTCAGCTACCTACTACCACTGCTTCTGTCTCCAAAGAGGCTTTGATTCACATTGATCCTTTTCCTTCTGATGTGCCTTCCGATGAGTATATCTCTACAGTTATTACTGAGTCCCTTCCTGAACCCACTGGTTCTGTCATCCCCTCGGACACCACCAGACCTCCAGTCATTACTCCATCACCGAGTCCCCCACCAGATATCTCTTTCTCTGGTCCTTCTACTTCTGAAGACACTGATCCTGCTCCCCGCCGATATCCTCTTCGTCGTCGCCAGCCATCGGTAAAATTGCTTGGTTTTTCTAACACTTGTTTCTCTTCTTCCTACTGTACTTTCTTGTCTGCTATTCACTCTTTTTCAGAACCACAGTCTTATAAGGAAGCTTGTCAGAGTCCTCATTGGGTCCAAGCTATGGCTGAAGAGTTGGCTGCCTTACAAAAGACATCAACTTGGGAGTTAGTGTCTTTGCCTGCTGGTAAAAATCTGATTGGCTGCAAATGGGTCTTCAAAGTCAAGACCAACTCTGATGGCTCTCTTGAGCGTTACAAAGCTCGCCTTGTTGCTAAGGGATTCTCTCAAGAATATGGTATTGACTATGAGGAGACATTTGCCCCTGTTGCCAAAATGACTACTGTCCGTACCTTGATCTCTGTTGCTGCCATTCACTCCTGGCCCCTCTATCAAATGGATGTTAAGAATGCCTTTCTTAATGGCCACCTTACAGAGGAAGTCCATATGCGTCCTCCACCAGGACTGCCTCATCCTTCTGGTCAGGTGTGTCGCCTTCGTCGTGCCCTTTATGGTTTAAAACAGTCTCCACGCGCTTGGTATGACCGCTTTCAGACAATTGTTACTCAGCTTGGCTTTCTTTCCAGTGCTTATGACTCTGCCTTGTTTCTTCTTCATACCTCTTTTGGCTTTGTTGCTTTATTATTGTATGTGGATGATATGATCATCACTGGCTCTGATTCTTCTACCATCACTCTCGTTAAGCAGCATTTGTTTCGGACATTTGAAATGAAGGACTTAGGTCCTTTGAGATATTTTCTTGGTATTGAAGTGGCCTACTCTCCCAAGGGCTACTTTCTTTCACAGGCTAAGTATGCTAATGAGGTTATTCATCGGGCCGGCTTAACCGATTCTAAGGTTTCTGACACTCCCATTGAGCTGAATGTGAAACTGAATTCTACTGATGGTGTTCCTCTGGATGATCCTACCTTGTATAGGGAACTTGTTGGTTGTTTGGTCTACCTCACCGTCACTCGTCCTGATCTTGCCTATGCTGTCCATCTCATCAGTCAGTTTGTCTCTGCTCCTCGTTCCCCACACTGGGCTGCCTTGGTTCGTGTTCTGCACTATCTTCGTGGTACTATCTATCAGGGTTTGCTCTTATCTTCTACTTCTTCTTTGCAACTCGTTGCTTATGCTGATTCTGATTGGGCTGATGATGTCACTGATCGCAAGTCCACTTCTGGTCTATGCTTATTTCTTGGTGATTCTCTTATTTCTTGGAAAAGCAAGAAGCAAAGTGTTGTTGCCCGTTCTACTGCCGAGGCCGAGTACCGTGCTATGGCACATGCTACAGCTGAAATTGTTTGGCTTCGTGGTCTTTTGTCTGATTTGGGCGTTTGTCAGTCTTCTCCCACTCCTCTCTATTGTGACAACCAAAGTGCTATCCAAATTGCCCATAATACAGTGTTTCATGAACGCACTAAGCATATTGAGATTGATTGTCATTTTGATCGTCACCATTTGCAGTCTGGCTCTATCTCCCTTCCGTTTGTTTCTTCTGTGCTCCAACTGGCTGATTTCTTCACGAAGACTCACACTGTTACTCGCTTTCGGTTCCTTCTTGGCAAACTCTCGATGTTTTCATCCAAAACCCCTTGAGTTTGAGGGAGGATGTGAAGAATATATTTATTATATTTATTGTATATATTTAAGGAAATAGTTTTTAGGGTTTTGGTTTAGGGTTTTCCTATATATACACATGTATTGGTTCAATCTGTTCAATGAAAGATATAGATTCACTTTTCACTAATAGTACTGATAACTTTAATATAGATAACTTTCACATAACATTTACACATTTTCGAATCTATTTTTCTACTCTAAATGATCTTTTTAAAAAAATTAAGAATTTTTAGTTAATAGAATAATGTTGGTTTCTTAAAAAATAAAAAAATAGTAGAGATTACTAAGTTATAGAATTTGAATTATTAGGTGAGCTGCATAGAGTCCACCATCATCCCTGTTTATGCTTTTGATAATAAGTAGAGTTAGAGGTGATAACTGTTAAAAAATATTATATTCTAAAAAATCATCATGCCTGCAAAAAAAAAATTTTTTGGGCTTTCAAGTCCATGCGTGCTTGTTATTGCAGTCGGGCACTCTGTGACCACCACACATCCAGGCTAGTCAGCTTTAAATTTTCACTGGATTCTATATTGGGTATATTGGGTTTTGTTTTCTTGAATTTCTTTGTCTTTCCAAGTTATTTATCATCTTAATGCATGTTATGAGTTTTGCAGGTTCAGGTATCCCTGATTCTAAGGACCTACAAGTTTTAATTGCAGCTTACCATGAAATTTGTGCACAGGTTGTGTGGTGATGTGCCAGAGAGAGTTGGGTCTGACAGGCTTTACAGAACACGCAGGACACGGTGGGAGAGTTTTGAAAGCTGCGGCTTGTGGTTGTAAAATCACTAATGAAGTTTTCAGCATTAATTGATTTCTGAATGTAGGTACTCGGAGTTGGGAAATGGCTGTAGTATGTAGTCTTTAGGATGTTGATGAGTTTTACTTGGTTGGAACAGTTACTGACATTTGCAGGATTGTACATTTACTATTTTTAAATTGATTAGAATGCTATGGTTGATAACCTGGCTAGTTTGTTCACTTCTCTTTCCGTTATGCGGTAGTAGCTTCTTTTAAGTTGTGCAATTTTTGTTCTATTGCGGCATGACTTGTTCACTCTTTGCCTTTGGTTGTGATGCAGATGATGGTCATGTTTGGAATTTCTGTTGACCGATTGAGCCTAATTTTAACTGTTAAGAAATCTCAAGTTGTTAGACCCAAATTTCATCTGGGTTAACGGCCTTATTTAGCCCCTCATTATATCTTTTCGTCAGTTATTGCTTGTTAGCTTCCATAATTCCTTAGTGTTCCTCCTAGTTGGCATTGGTTGCCTGTGACAGTCGATCGACTTTCATTATTTCCTCTGAACTGCGAGGTCGGTCTACCCCTGGGAGAATTTCTATTGTAGCTGCTGTGGTTGGAGAGTCGAGCACTATCTCCTCTGATTTTCAAGTGTTTTGTCTTCGGAGGAGGAATTGCCTCTCAATATATTGTAACGGTGCTGGCTAGGAGTGCCATATGTTATGATTTATGCATCCCTCTGGATAGGCGGGTAACAGTCGCAGACTGTCGAAGGCTTGTGATGCTAATAATGCTAATTTTGCTGCTGTGACTCGTTCTAAATTTTCTAGGAAAAACTAAATAATTAGCATTCATCAAAATACAGTAGAATTTAGTGTATATGTTAGGGAAATAGTACTTCTTCTTGTTATAGGATTAGGATTCTCCGTTATTTTCTTTTCTTGTTATTTCCTTTTCTGTCTAGGACTAGTGATGCAAAAAGGCTCGCGGGCTGGGCCAAGCCGGGCTTGACCAAGAGGTGGGCTGGACTACTGTGGGCTTCTGTCAAATTGGCAGGCAGGGTCGGGTTGGGCCAAGCCAGCTCAAAGAGTAGGGCCCTAGTCCGACTTCAGACCTTAATTATTAATACTGGCTTAGCAGGCTTGTAGGCCAAAAAAAATTTGTTATAAAATTGTAATTACATAATAGATAATTACATCAATAAATAATTAACAAATAAAATGTTAATGTATAATAGATTAAAAAATTATGAAAGTTAGAATTGATAGATGAATTTCTTTTTGTTGTGCAATTGACAAATGATTTAATAGTTTGAATGAAAAACATGAAAACTAGTATTTGATATATAGAAGAAGTTAATATTCTTTAATATTTACATGTATGGTAATAATGTAGAGATGTAAATAATGAAAATGTGAAGTGAAAGGTAAGAAAATTAAATATATATTGATTTGTCAAGTTGGAAGTAAATCAAATAATAATGAGATTCATTTGAATAATTATTTTATGCTTTAAAGGGTTGAGTTTATGGTTTTCAAGTGTTCGGGCTTGTATGGGTCAGCTTCAACTTAAAAAATCAAAACTGAGTCCGAAATAGAGGTATTCTAAGCTAAGCTCGCAAAAAAATTGGGTCGGGTTGCAAGCTTTTGGGTCATTTTTGCATCCCCTAATTAGGACTCTCCAAGACTCTCTTATATAAGGATTTCTCTTTCTTAACTTTAACATGGTATCCTAGCCATGACTCTCTAATTCTTAAGCTTTTGAAATAGGTTCTTTGTTCTTTTATCTTCGGTGAGATCCATCTCTGTCATCGGAATCAAGGTGATAAACATAACTTTTGCCACTATTGCACAAAGAACACCGACCTCAAATCATTATTTTGAGTGATTAACCTTATAAATAGAAAGCTAAGATTGAGAATTTTCCAACGCCACCCAAAACAACCAAAATAGAGCTCTCACATGCCCTCACACTCTGATAGAAGGTTGTAGTCCCAATCACATGCTACACGCACCACCCAGAGTGTCACACGTGTTGCCACATGCATTCATTCAAAAACCTTAGGCCACATTAGTCTTAACAACCACGTGGTGTCCAATCAACATCTACATGTCAGCCACGTCATAGCCACATGTCTGCCATCTCCAGTTCTTGTCCAACTTGAGGATCTTGCTGACCCTCCTCTGGACATCCATTGCTTCACTAGAGTGAGATCTCTTCCTTTACATCTTAATGGTTATCATTGTTTTCATGCATTAGTGGCCTTACATGAACCTTACTCCTATCGTGAGGCTTTTTCTGATTCTCTTTGGCAGGTGTAATGAGAGAGGAACTTGATGCATTGTTCAAGAATGGTATTTAGGAGTTAGTTGACTTGCCTCCAAGAAAGTCATTGGTAGGGTGTAAATGGATCTATAAGATTAAGACTCACTCTTATGGCACAGTTGATAGGTATAAAGCTTATGTTGTAGCCTGAGACTTTACTCAAAATTAAGGTATTTGTAAAAGCCCGACCCAATTATTGATAATTAAGTTGCTAATTAAATATTAGGGACTTTAAGAAGCAAAATAATAGTTAAGAAAACTTAGACCAAGAAAATAAAGGCTATAAAATAATAAAACACTGATTAATGAAATCAACACATGAAAAAAATAAATAAATAATACGAGTACATGAGAAGAAAAATAAAATTATTACAAAAAGAAAAAAATTAAATTAAAATGCAAAAGCCTAACTAAGGGCAAATAAAAAAAAAAAAGAAAAGAAGAAAAGTAGGCCAAAAAGGTTTTAGTCCAAAGAATTGAACCCAAGACCTAGCCTTCCAAAAGACTTATGCACAGCCTAAACCTACTAGGCTATCAACACACATTTTCTATCATTGCCAAAAAATGAGCATATAATATAGAAATTGTGTGGGAAAATTCTGAAGCAATTAGGTATCAACACTCTATTCCACCACTCTCACACCCAATGGGATTTCATGCAAATCCCTTGTGATGGTACACAAGCTTGAGTGTCTGAACTCAAATCAGACCTTGTGTGAAGAAGTTTGTGAGTATTTTCAGACCTTGTGCATGTGAAGCGACCAGAAAGAGTGAGTGAGAAAAGGAAGGAAGAAGAAGAAGGAATGAAGGAAAAAGGGAGTTGTGCATGCAACCCTAAACTAACTCAAGGAAGCCTAGAAGGATCTAAACTAAGCAAGGAGGGAGAAGAAACCCACTACCCAAAGGGAAAAACCCTAAAACCTAAACTTCCTCTCTCTAAAAAAAAAAAATTTTTTCATGTAAGACTCACTGTTTGGAGGCAATATTTCTGTTCAAATGTACATGCAATGGCATATATGTGTATTATATATAAATAAAACGAGTGAAGCCGAGTCAGCACATCCAAAACAGTAAACCCATACCCTAATCCGCCATTGTTGGGCCACCAAGAATGTGGGCATGAAACAACTAGTAGAAAATTGATTTTTGCCACTTGGGGCTTGATCTAGAAGCCACAAGGATTCCAAAACAGTTGGAATCACTCCAAACAAGCCTGAAATGAAAGAGGAAAACCTAGTTACAAGTTTTGGGCTTCAAACCCAAACTTAAAAATAGAGTAATTTGACTTTTAGAATGAGAATATGATCGCCTTGACCTTAGGATCACACGAAGTTCATACATGCTTGATTTCATGGAGAAACAGTCATTAACTAAGCCATGATTCCAAAATGGCCCCAAACCTTCAATGGAGCTTTTGAGCTCGATTCGATGTCCCAAACCAACATAGAATCCCTACTTGGTGTTCCAAAAAAACATTAGAAAAGAGAGCAGGTCGAAAGACTATCTGAAATGTCACGAAATAAGGTTTTAAATTTGGGAAAACGAGGGCAACAGTGACGAGATGATCGGGGAAGAAGATGAATAGTGCTGGTCGATTTTGGGTTAGGTTTCGGGTTCAAGTCAGAACCTGCCCAACCGTAGAAACGGATTAGTAGGACAATGTCGATTTGGGGTGCTAGAATGAGTTTTATAATGATTTTGGTCTGTTTGGCTACGCGGTTAGAGGCCTTGATTTGATAACCTAGATGAGAACAGGATATCCTATCCCTGTTTTACCCACTGTCCGCAATTTGCAAACTTTAAATTAGAAAAATAAGGGGGAGCCGCAGCTCCCTAGAATCGAACACCCAACCTCTCACGCACTGAAGGATTTAAGAGGCCATACGTGTGCCATTGTGCCATCGTGGCACTTGTGAATAAATGGAATATTATATGTATATATTATTAAATTAATTAATAATTAATTTAATTTAATTATGAAAAAATGTTCTATTGCCCAAATAAAATAAAAGGGTAATGTATTTTAGATTTTTTCGATGTTTTGAACCTAATCGTGAGGTCTGTTTTACGAGATGGAATTTTAAAAATTAAGACACGTAAAATGTTAAAATTATCATTTTACCCTCAATGATGCCCAAAACCAAATGGAAGACCAAGAGGGTTTAAATTGAATTTTTTCAACGTTCCGAGCCCAACGGTGAGGTCCATATTATCAAATTAAGTACTGAAAAATAAGACACGTGAAAATTCAAGTTTATTAAACTATCCCTAAGAGTCCGACTTGACTACGAATAGTCCGATTTAAAAGAAATAGGGCCTACCCTAAGAAATTACGATTCACTCGGTTTAAGAGTAAATTAAGAACACTCAATAAGTGGTAATTTAAGTTAAATATGGGATTAATTAGATTCTTCATAAATTGTTCTTAGGAACTACAAGGGAAAGGAAAAGGCATACCAGTAGCGCCAATCCTGAGAATCAATGTGAGTAATTCTGGACTTTGAAGTGGAGGTTTTAACTCTATGATTCCTGAAATGTTTTATATTCAAATTCTTGTATTTGCATGACTCGTGTTTTAAATGTGCTACTTGTTTCCATTTCTAAATACTATCTTGACATGCAAATGCGTTTGTTTTAAATGCTGACTGTTTATAAGTTCGTACTATAGCATGTCTATTTTAAATTCAAAGTTGTATTAAATGCCTATCTAAAAGTAAATATTTTTCATTCTAACCATGTTTTAAATATTCCTGAATGTTGTGATTAAGTATTCTGAAAGTTATGTTTTAAATGTTCCTGAATGTTATGTTCCAAGTATTTTGAAGGCTCTATTAAAGTGCTCATGAAAGTTCAGTTAAATGCTCTTGAAAAGCATCTATTTGAAAAAAAAATGTTTTAAATACTTCCTGTTTGCAAACTGGTAATGCAAGATAATTGTACATAAGTACTACAAGCTATTGAGACCCTATGGGACTCAAAATCCTGAAAATGCCCAGTAACTGGTTTATCCCCCAGGCATGAGATATCTCTACTGATTTGTTAAGTTTAGGGTCCAGTTCAAAACGGATTCTTCTGTTAAAAAGTGAAAACAAGTATGACAATAAATGGTAGAAGGTTTTTGAACCCTCATTTATATGAAAATGGTTTTTAAATAGCCCCGCTTTTAAAATGATAAAACGTCATACCCTTCTGTTTACAAGAAAATGATTTTTATCCTTCTGTTTACCAAAAAAAAGATTTTATCATCCTGTTTAATAAGTAAATGATTTAAATTCCCTTGGCCACCAAATGGTCGTTCTATACCTGTTTACAAGTTTTCTATTACATATTAAATGCTTTACTCGAATGCTTTAAATGCTTCGCTTTACATGTTTTTGAAGATTTCTATACTCTGTATTGATGAACAAAATGCCTAACCTGAATGTATTGAATGCTCCATGCTATCTATTCTAAATTATGTATTTGAAATGTACGAGTAATTAGTAGTGTCTGTTTTATAAAATCTATTACACTTAACCCACTACCCGTTGAAAACCCATGACAAGGTACCGAAATTACTCACGAGCTTTTCATAAAGCTCATATAAATTTCTTACCAATTACTCTTTCAGGTAACGAAAATGATTGAGAGCCTTGCTCATACTAAGGAAAGGTGTCGGGAGCTCCACACTTTAAATTAGCATTTTGGGAATGTCGGGATCAATAGTTGGTCAATCTTTTTGTAGCATTCTATTTTGGACAAATTATGTATTTAAGTCTCTAAGGACAAGGACCATGTAAAATGTTTATGTTTAACCTTTAAAATTTAGCAAGCTCTGTATGTCTGTTAATTGTATCATTCTGTGAGTGGAAGTTCCAGGCAGACGTGTAGAAAGAAAGAAAAAAAAAAGTTTTCATGCTTCCGCAAAATATATTCATGTCCGCACCGCCGTCCGGCACCGCTGCTTCTGGTCCACCCGTCGGCCCCAGGGTTGAAGGTTGGCGGTCGCGTCTCCATAATTCGCATAGGTCGGATTCCAAGTCGTGATAGTATTGATTATGAAGATACCTTTGCTCTTGTTGCTCATCTCTCTTCCATTTGCACACTTCTGGCCCTTGTTACTTCTCTTTAGTGGTCTCTTTTCTAGATGGATGTAAAAAATGTCTTCCTTAATGGTGATTTCAATGAAGAAGTGTATATGCAGCCTTCTAGACTCCCTCATTCATCTACCTCTTTATGGTTTTAAGTAAGCTCTTCAAGGTTGGTTTGCTAAGTTTAGCAGCATTATCTCTCAGCTTGGCTTCAACAATAGCTCTTATAACTTAGCTCTTTTTATTCGCCGCACACCTTAGGGCACCATCCTTCTGTTGTTATATGTTGATATGATCATCACGGGGGATAATCTTTAATGGAATTTAAGAGCTTAAGCACTTTCTCAGTCAACAGCTTGAGATGAATGACCTGGGTTCTCTTGGTTACTTTTTTAGTCTAGAGATTTCATTAGCCTTAAACAAATATTATCTGACCCAAGCCAAATACACATGATTTGCTCTTATGGGCCAACTAACCACAAACAAGATCACAAACACTCTTACAGAACCCAATGCATGACTTACCCCTCGCGAGGGTGAACTTCTTCATGATCCCACATTATATCGATAGTTGGTTGGCAGTTTGGTCTATCTTACTGTCACTCATCCTAACATCTCATATGTCGTTCACCAAGTGATTCATTTTATGACAGCTCCTCACTCGATTCATTTTGCTACTATGCTCTCCGTCCTTCGCTATCTCATTGGGACCATGTTTTATGGTCTACACTTTTCTTCACAGTTTTCTTTTTAATTTCGTGTATACACTGATGCTGATTGGGCAAGGGATCCTATATATCGCCGCTCCACTATTGGTCACTATTTTTTGTTTGGCACTTCTTTTATTTCATAGTATAGTAAGAAACAAACTGTTGTCGCTCAATCTAGCACAAAGGTTGAGTATAATGCCCTTTCTAATACTTCTTTAGAGTTTCTTCGGTTGAGATGGTTGTTATAGGACATAGGTGTCTCTCTTATTACAACCACTCTGATTTACAATGATAATAGGAGTGCTATTCAGATTGCGCATAATGATGTGTTTCGTGAGCGAACGAAACATATCGAGATTGATTGTCACTTCGTTTGTCATCATTTTCTTCAGAGATCTCTTCAACTTTTCTCCATTAGTTCTCATGATCAACTTGCGGACCTATTCTCCAATTTTCATCCTCTTGGACATTTACATGATCTTATCTTCAAACTCAAGTTGTTTTTTCATACTACACCTTAAGTTTGTGGGGAAATGTTAGAGATGTTAGTGAAATAGGACCTCTTGTTGTTATAGGATTATGATTCTCTGTTATGTTATTTTGTATTTAGGAATCTTTATGACTCTCCTATATAAAGAAGTCTCTTGTATAGCTTAATTAATCAATATAATTGAAGGCAAAGGATTTCTCTCTCTTAACTTATGGTATATATCATAGTTTGTCAAATAGAGCCGTTCTAGTTTACCACATGTGCATGATGACGTGTCTCGGGAACATCTAATATTTTCTCTTATTGATATGGTTTCTTGTCATCACTTCCAAAAGTGGAGTAGCACTTGGCCATTTACCATGTTAGCATTTCATATATACCTTTCTCCTAGTTAGGAGGTAATCAGTATTTTCAATGTGCTCTCTTCAAAGTGATATGTGGTGTGATGCTATCAATAGTTAAATCCATCTAACAGACCAATGTAATTATAATGCCGTGTCATACTGTTGACAAGCTGTGACAGCCCAACATTATTTTTTTGAGGAGATTGGGTAACAAATTTCTCATAAAGTGATTAATTAGCACAAGGTTCAACTCAAAATATTTTAATCTAAAAAGTCCTTGAATATTTTGTTGACAAAATCCCTTTAGTGTAAAATTTCAAAATAGTCGCAACTCTCAATGTGCCTAATGCACTGCACCTATCACATAGTCACTCTTTTTTCCTATAAATGTCAAAATTAAATAACTTGCAATATAGAAATCTATTTTTTTATAAAAATATATATATATATATATATTTTGGATTCTAAAAATTGAGATCTATCAAACAAGATCTATATTGCATATAAAAATTTGTTAAAAAAAATCATGTTTTTTAAATAGTGAAAATTTATTCCCACATCATTGTCTGAAAATTCTTTTTTCAACGAAAAATTCTCTGTCTAACCAAAAATTCTATGTTCAAAAATTCTCTAAGTACAAAAAAAAAAAAACTCTACCAATAGTCTATGCTACAATCCTGTTTTTAACCAAATATTTTATAATCAACACATAAAAAAACTCTACCAAATGCTTTCCTAAACACTTTTCAATTTTATTTTTTAAAAAAAAAAACTTTAATGTATAACGGATGCACTTTAATCAGTGATGACAGACAATAGTAATAGATGTGTGTAAGCAACACACACTGATGATGCAAACAAGTTTCTTAATTGTATTGCGCTACAAAACAATAATTGTAGATGACGAATGGCTTTATGATGATAAAGATGATGGGGTATTGGATTGTTTAATTTGATATATAAAACCTAAAACTATGCCTATCCCTGCATTTGTATTATTAAAGTAATGATATCTCATCAATGGCCTTAGTTTCTCTTGTCTGCTTACATCCCACACCATGAATACAACATTTTTATATGAAACTTTCGATCTCCCCATTGAAACTTACATGAGATAATAAAGTATCGAATTAAACAAAATCAATTTGACAAAGCCGATGGGTGACATACTGAAACTCCAACAATTCAATAAATTGATTATCGCAAAGCATGATCGTATGGGATTAAGGCTTGTGAAAGTGCAAAGAGGAGCATGTGGTATGTGGGGATATTTATTTCAAGGACAAAATTGTCTTAAAAATGAAGGTAAATATTTTAATATTTTAAGGACTTGTGGAGTTAAAATATTTTATTTTGAAACTTAGTTTGTATACACTTATTTTAAAGAATTTTTCAATAATTAATATTTTTGTTTTGGTACATATAGAGGGGTACGTATAGAGGAAACAAGAAACAAACAGAAAATCACAAAGGTAGTAGTCTAAGAGCCTCTTTCAAAGGCTACCAACATTAGGTCAATCTTTAGATGACTTGACACCCTATCAGGGGGGTTCTCCATTACCACCAGGTTTTGAAGATGTTGTAGCCCTAGATTAGCCATGAAATCGGCACTCCTATTGCCTCTCTGAGAACATGTGTGAAACTACACTTTTGGAAGTAGGCAACATACAACTTGCTATCTTTAATCAACGCCTCATAGCAGAAGGAATATCCATCTTTCTCTAGCAGGAGGATGGCATTCATACAGTCAGATTCGACGACGACCACTTTGGTGTAGTTCCTTTGCATCAGCAACTTTAAGCCTTCCCGAATGCTCCATAGTTCCACCATAAAGCTTAAAGTGGTTAATGTTCCCACAGTAACCCACCACCCAACTGCTATCACCCTTGCAGATCACACGCCCAAAGTTTGCACTCCTTGGGCTTCCATTGACACTACCATTGGTGTTGAGTTTGACCCACCCCATCCCATCGGGGGAACTTCCATTGAACTATCAGGGCAAAGCGGAGTAAAGTATGCCCACTATCACCTGCAAAATCAACCAAGCACTCAGTAGCAAAAGCAACCATGCCTAACATTATTCAAACACTTGTTTATTAACTAGAGAAATGATTCATTGATCTTAATGCAATGCATTGAAGCCAATAAATGAATGACACATAAATAAAATATATGAACTTCATTTCATATTTAGTTTGTGTCGTTATTTTCCTATTAACCATGACTACTACCTCTGTTTTTAAGTTTATTTGGTAAAAAATAATTGTTAAATCATAAATTTGCTAACAAAACAATATATTTGACATGGCAAAGCAAAAAATGAACAGGTGTTGGAATACTGGTGAACCTTCATAGATGATGGTTATAGCGGATAATTTCTTCAACAGAAGGGCAACAAGAACTTAAGCTCAAAATTTTTGCATACTAAAACATCCATGTTGAGTTCAGACTATTAAAATCAATCACCTCTATGCCATGTTTGGGTATTGAAGGAAATATATGTAAAAACGGGTGTGAACCCGGTTACCTCTTTCAATCGGGTTCGTGGAAGCGGAAGATCTTTAGCTTGTGTTACGGCTTTCTGATGACCACTGGATCCCCACGGATAGAACTCTCTCGTCAATAGAATAGCTACAATACGAGTCTTTTATGTCTTTCCACAATTCAAGTCCAGAGGCGTAGATGGTAACCTCAGAAGAATCTCAGAGAGAACTTGGGAGCCAGGAGAGTTTTTCGATAACCAAAATCTCTTTCACACTTATTCCACAACTATATCGTAGGATAAATAGTTGTTTTGGTTCAAATCCAAAACCAACTAGATAATGATAAGAGTTTTAATCTTATCATAACTCTCATTCAAACTTTATGGATGCCCCGATGGCTATGGGCTAGGGTCCAACCCGACCCAATATCCAACAGGTATAAATGATTATCTTGGAGATTGGACACGCCCATCAGTCCATGGGCTTTGCACGTGAATGTTTGAACCACATCAAGCTATTACTAATGTTATCCACCCAAATTAAATTGGGTAATTCACTAGGTTTTATGTCATTGAGCATAATTTCTTTGCACATAAACTAGGCTTTCCAAAAAATGAGTAAATGATTTTTAGAATAAATAGAAAAGATGATAATATAACGATGAAGAGAGAGAGAGAGAGAGAGAGAGAGAGATAGTACATTAGTACACAAGTTCAAAGAAACACCACCACCACTAATACTCATATCAAATAAATGCATAGCCAAGTTACTAACTGTTTGGACTTTTAGTTTATGTTGTGTTGGCTAATTTGTGTTGACAAAACTATATTAAGTTATAATGTGTCCAAGTCCAAGTGAGCCAATTTCTCAAGCCTTGTGTTCACTTAAGCATCCGAGCAATACAATTTCATTCAATAGTGCAGTTATCACAATGGTAAACAAAAGGTAATAATTTGGATACATTGGTCTAGGCTTTAGCGCGCGCACACTTCATGCATTCAAAATGGTTTTAAATTGTTTGATAAAGTGTTAATGTGTTTTGATATTTGGTATAATTTTGACTAATGTTTTAAGTTAAATTGTTTCCAAAATATAATGGAGTCAAAAATATATTAAACATGAGAATTTATCTTATTCTGCCAGTGTTGTTCGAACGAGCTAACTTTGTTCAAACAAGAATAATAGAGAACCTTCATTTGCCTTTGTTTGATACGCCATTCGAACAACAAATCCAGTATGTGTTCATTTGGTGTCTCGTTCGAACAAGCCTCAATCTCATTCAAACGAGTATGTGCAAAAAGCAAATTCTAGATTTGATTCTAATTTATAAAACTTTCTTTAAACCCTATGCATATATATAGTCTTTGATACATGAGCATGAGAGACTTTTGGTAGCAACTATTTTGCATATCTAAAATATTTTACAAGTTTTTTTATTGCCATTTTAATGCACATCTAGATCAAAGGCCAATTGTGCAAGAACCCTATCATATTCTACATCAACATACTTGAAGGAAAAACTTACGGGGGGGGGGGGGGGGTCAAGGTTGTGATGGGGATAGAGTTTTCCTTTGCTTGGGGGGTCAAGGTTGTGATGGAGATAGAGTTTTCCTTTGCTTGCGAGTTATAAACCCCCGTGAAAAGTCATTTGATTTCCTTGGGGCTAGTAACCCAAGAAGCACCCGGACTTATCGGAGATATTTTGATTAAAGTGTCATCATTAAAGCACGATTCATGGCATATGACATTCATAGAACTATGCGTACATTGAGCATGAGTACGTTGCATGGGATAGATTACATAAATGATACATGTGTTGATCCTATAGATGGTATGATGATTGCACATTTATTAGTGCGTTCTGCTATTGCTATTGTATTGTATATATTGTCTTAAACATCAAATAGAGGTTCATTGTGAGGGTGGTATACATAAATGAATTATATACCTGGATATTTGTTGTAATGATCATCTTATTGTTGTTATATTGTATTGAGTTATATCATATTCTAGTGATTATTGTGGATCTATAAGTTGGTGGATGATGTTTATTGTATGCATGTGTTGCATATTGAACATTAGGATTTGCCTACATAGGGTTTCCTGCACGTTGTGTTTTTGAGTGTGTTTTAGGAAATTCTAATGAGCGTTATGGCTCACTCTTATTATTAATGGGAATAGCAAGTACAAGAGATGTAGGTGATTGTTGTAGAACCAGATGGAAGCAAATTGTGACTTAGCATTTCACAGTTTTTTATATTGTATTTATTTGTACAATAGTGTATGTACCATTCTCAGACAATGTTATATATATATATATATATATATATATATTGTATATGTTGGACTTGGGACTGTATTACTAGATAGTAGTGTCAGATCTAAATATTGTAATTATGTTGTATCTTATCATACAATTAAAAATGATGATAGACAATTTCAATTAATCCCATTACAAGACTTGAAAAAGTATAAGCATACTAAAGGAATGAAAATGATTAGAAAAATGCTTATTTTTAATAAACTTTACTAGATTAATTAATCTATTTACCTTCCAAATTAAAGTTCAAATGACCCTATTGTCAAGCCTTCCTGACACCCTTAAACCTCCATAATACTACAACTATTTCAAAGTTGCTTTTATATTTGTTTCAGTTTATCTTTTAAAGGTGTGGAATTTATGCTTCAAGATTCCAATCTTGCGCCTACAATCACTCACTTCGTGAAGGATGTTAATGTGTTGGCTTCATTGCTTATATTGGAGTTTCCATCTTTGGTTGTGCTAGAGAGACCTCTGCTAATGCTATCATGGTGAATTTGCTGCAGACAGAACCTCTGTTTCCTTGAAGAGAACGTCCAACTAAGGTTGTTGTTGTGTCCCCAAGCCTCCAAGTAATTCGCAGTTGTCTGGACAAAAATGTCCATCGCTCAGTATTTATTGAGACTAAAATGTCAAAAATACCTTTAAACATTTGTTTTTTTTTCAAAAGACAAAATGCCCTTAAAACTCCTTTGTCTTACAATTATTTCAAAGTTGCTTTTTATATCTGTTTCATTTTATCTTTTTAAAGGTGGGGAAGAAGGAAACAAATGTGTTGATTTCATTGCTAATATTGGAGTTTCCATCTTTAGTTGTGCTAGAGAGACCTCTGCTGGCATGGTAAATTTGCTGCAAACAGACATGGCCTCAAAGACTAAAATTTTTGTAAAACAATAAAAATAAAACCAATTGGAGTAAGACTCCAAAAATAAAAACCCATTCAAGTTAAAAAGAATGCTTAGTGACTGCATTAACAAAATTTCATTACAAACCAAACTCCACGAGCTTCAAGTGAAAACAAAGTAAATAACTCACCACAGAATTTCACAAAATTTTCCTAAAATAAATTACCAAAACTTATAAAAAGGGAATAATAAGTTTAGTACTCGTCTACTGAGAATTGTAAAACACTAAACTGAAATAATAATAATATAACAAGTCAATGCCGAAACAAAGGCTCTTTTCCCCTTTCCTATGCAACAAAATCCAGTAATAGCTCTCCCCACTCAATTCAATTTCAAACCACCAAAAATCACGCTTCAGCAGTATTGACCCATCGGCCTTGACTCTATTTGCCACCATGTTTAGCCTTTGAATGAGACTCGAGTGCTTTTCCTGAGTTGAACGTCCTGTAAAAAGTTGACATAATGTCAGTCTATCTATCTCAAAATATTTCAAATTAGAAGGGATTTCCAGTAATTTGAACTAACTTGCTACAGGAATTGCAGGAGACTTGGCTGCCAGATTTTGGGCTCTGCTCCTTCAATTTGCCGCTACTAGTTGGAGTTTTCTCTGCCTTCTTTGAAGGGTGAGGAGTTGCTGTGTGACCACCACCCTTCTTACCGTCTGCACCAAAATAAAGCAGGCTAATTCAGTATCAACAATTAATGAATGGCAACCTGCTATCTTTCTGGTTGGGGCAAATGTGGACCGTAATCCTTCTCTATTTAGGGTGTACACAAGCATATAATATATATTTCAGGTAAATCATCAAAGCATAACGGAAAATTGCCAAGAAGTCATCTAAATGGTATTTGGTTTCTAGGGATCACTTGTTGCATCATCCACATGTTGAACAATGCAAATCCAGATATCTCATTAAATTGAGGTGCACATTTTGGCAGAATACATAAATTATTTGAAATGACTGTTCCAACCTGAAAGAATGAGATGTTTTTATGATAATCAATGCTTCCATAAAATGGGAACAAACAGGAAGTTTTTACGTATTCCTTTTTTTTTTTAACCCTTTTCCCTTCCATCTCTTTTTTTGGGTGGGGGAAGGAGGGGCTTTTTGATGACAAAGTCACAGTGGAAAAAAAAATTATTGGTTCACCAATTCAATTGTGGGTCAATCTATTGAACCACTTAATAAAATATAGGTAATTTTAAGAAAGATATAGTGTAAAAGACTTAAATATACTGCTAAACATATGTGCTAGCAAATTTACTAAAAATTAAACATAACTCCATGGTTAAAGCAAATTTGAATCACATGAAATGCTCAGGTTCAACTCCCTTCTAGTAATAAATATAACTGTAAATTTTCTTATCAATAAATATAATGTAATTGTATGTTTTTATGGCTGATGAGTAACTTAAATAAAATAAAATACAAACTTTTGAGCTGAAGTTTTATGATTTAAGTTTGAGTTGAGAATTCATTATCCCAACTTCCAAATGATAAAATCCTATGGCTTCAAACGATTAAAATAAATCCTGTGTCTGAGATTTTGTCATCATGATCTCCAAACAACAAAATCACACTTCAAAATTCTGATTCCCTCCCCCCCCCCCCTACATTAATTCATAATTGAATAGATTATTTTGAAGTAAACCATGGGTTACTATTGAAAGAAAATCAGGGGGGAAATGGGAATCACAACGAATTTCAGGTACTTCACAGTTGACCCTAGCTCAACAACATCGTTGCTCCTAATTAGTGTCATAATACAAATATTCCAATTTCATTGCTGCTTAACCATACCATATAACATGTTCATCTACAAGAAAACCCCCCCCCCCCCCCCCCAAAAAAAAAAAAAAAAAAAAACAAGATATACCATAGGCAATACAACTATTATTTCTTCCAAAGGTCACATCTCAATATGAAAACAAAACAACATACTGGGATGCTTTGAATCATAAATAGAATAATCATCTGTAAAATCTAAATAAGTAAAATGATAAAGCAGATCACCTGTCTTTTGAGGGTCACATCTCAAAAGACAACGTACTGGGATGCTTTGAATCATAAATAGAATAATCATCTGTAAAATCTATCTAAATAAGTAAAAAGATAAAAGCAGATCACCTGTCTTTTGAGGTGTAGCTAATTTTGCCTTTTTAGCAGGAACGGGTGTTTTTGTTGCAGATTCGGTGGGTCTCTTCTTGCCCTGGTCAGGCTTCAAAATGAAACACAATAACACAAGGTAGGTAGAAAGTAATTTAGGAACTCAAAACTTTCCTACATTCCAGTACCTTCTTAGGAGTCTCTTCATCTTCATCGTCTGACTCCTCATCGTCGCTACTATCATCTGTAGCATGGAGCATGTCCTAAGCAACAATCCAACAAGCAAAATCAAAAACAAATAAGGAAATTGAGAAAATAAGAATCAAACACACAAAACTTAAGATAACATAACATAACAAAATTGGAATCAAGAATCTTGTATAAAAGGAATAGTCCAATATTCCCCTGAAACATTTGCATAGACATTGATCTGTTTGTGTATCCCATTCCGTCTTATCAAACAGAACATTATGGTAATTCAAATAGACAACACAAGTTCTACAATATATATAATACTTAAAACAGTTTCCACAAGATAAGGGTTTTCCCCATAGTTGCCAAAACGCCTAGGCAACCCTAAGGCGATAGACCTCACCTATAGCCCAAGCAATTGCCCAGGTCCAGGTGGGTGAGAAGGTCCCAACCTGAAACAAATTTAGTCAATTATTCTTTAATGCATCTATTCACATATATTTTAGATTTATGCTAATACTATAACATTTCAAAACATTTTGAACCACACAAAAGGAGTTTTTGTGTGAATATTCTTTAAATTTAGAAGTAAAAGATTTGAAAGAGAATATATGAGTAGCATATCCAATAATGGTGATTGATAAGGTTGCAGATGAAGTGATGAAACTATTAACAACCTTTTTAAAGAAGAAGCAAAAACAAGGGGGGGGGGGGGGGGGGGGGGGGAGAGAGAGAGAGAGAATCTAATTGCTGAGATGTAAATGGTTTTCAGGCAGAAAATTATTGTTGTGAGTTTTAAATCGATGATAAGATAGTAACAGAAGTCAATCAATGTTTCTTCCCCACATTACAAGAAAGCTGTTGCTGATCATACAGAACGCTACAATCTAATTATTAAGATGTAAATGGTTTTCAAGCAGAATATTAGGGTTGTGAGTTTTAAACCGATGAATAGAGAGTAACAGAAGTTCATCAATGTTTTTACCCAACATTACAAGAAAGTTTCTTATGTCATTCTGAACCGAACAGAACCGTCAGGCCATTTTGATACAATAACTCCTGGCCAAAATACAGTGTTGTGAGTGTTAAAAGTCCAACAAATTGTTAATCAGTAATATTCTCCATATGGCCGTACATTCCAACATTTTAGGATGAAACCTTCCAGAAGTCAAAATATAAATTAAGTTTTTTTATCAGTCAAAATATAAACTTATAATAAATTTAGCATTCTACAACCCAAGAATAAAAGTCTCTCTCTATCAGTAGTCTATATATATATATATATATACACACACACACACACACACACATATATTATTAAGTGCATAGATGGAGGCTAAGATCCACAAAGTAATGCTCTTTGGTAGAAGGGGTGGAAATTTGGAAAGAATGGAGAATATATTATTAAGAACATAGATTAGGCTAAGATCCACAAAGTAATGCTCTTTGGTAGAAGGGGTGGAAATTTGGAAAGAATGGAGAGTATGATGGATGGAGAAGGTATCCCTAGGGGAAAAATGGGTATTTACCTCCTTTGGTTTGGTTGAAAAGGAAGGGAGGTAATGGTATTTTGTGATTTTACTAATGTACCCTTACTTTTTACAAAAGTGAAGTAGTTCGAAGGACAAAAATGTAAACAAAAGGAGAGAGACCTTTCCCTACTCTCTTTTTTCCACTTTTGAAACAAAGGAATCTTCCTTCCTTTCCCTCCCTTTTTTCCCTTCTACCAAACAAAATTAAAACATTATATTCCTCCCCCTTTCATTCCACTTTACCTCCCTACCAAACAGGCTCTAAAGTTTGTTCTCCTAACAAACCCGGTGTCATTTGGATATATCCTTCCTAAGAAGGACTCATGATATCTCTTTATAACTCTCCCCCAACATCAAACCTTAATGTTAGACCTCAAGGATAAATGATGTAATTTCAAATTTTAACCTATCTCCTCCTAGGATAATAATTTCAACTCCCATGCAAAGTCTGCAAAAATTTCCTGATAAACAAGTAACAGAGAACATTCTGTCTCAGCATTGTCAAATGATGGTTTGAAATAGATTTTTTTTTTTTTTTTGTGTTGATAGACAAGTAGCCATTGAAGTGAGAGTTCACCTAGGACGTAGGGAACATTATCCAAGCCTCTTCCCAACACATCCAACCCCAAGCGTTGAAATATAAGAGGTAAATTACAGGGAAATATGGAATCTCCAATGTCAATTGGAATAGAAAAAATAAAAGAAAAACCAAACATCTAATCTGTACGAGTCCCATAAAACAACAATCCATCTCTTCCATCAAAGTATGAATAGTAAGTTACCTCATCTACATCATCAGAATCCTCTTCATCATCACTATCATCTTCCTCATCATCATCATCACCAGATTCATCATCTTTCTTCGGCTCCACAAGAGTCACCTTTGGCTTTGCAGAAGATGCAGGCTTGGCAGTATTACCCTTATTTGTAGCAGGCTTCACTTTCTCAACCTTAGGCTCAAGTTTCCCTGAGAAATTTGAGAAGCAAATACGAAGGTTTTGATTTTGAAGTTATCAATAACTAATATGCCATTGTAAGTGTACAAATCCTAATATGAAAAACAAGTGAAGATACAAAATCTACCATTCTCAGTCGGAAGTACAGGAAGGTCCTCCTCCTCATCTTCATCCTCATGTGATAAAAAGTCTGAATATGAAAAATAGAAAATATAGTCAATCATGCTAAAAGAAATAAATATAGGAGCCTTTTGGTAATAAATATATATCAAAACTCACCAAAACCATCTTCGTCTTCCGTGGAGATGAGAAGACAATAAATAGTCAAGGAAACAAAGATAAAACTCAAATAAAACAAATGCATCAATTAGCATTCATAACACACAAATATCAAGACAAGAGTTAGGGCCTCGGCACTTTAAAGGTGGCAACAAGTTCTCTCATTCTCCAAATTAAAACAAATAAAAGAACCCAAGAACGAACATATATTCACATAAAATTTAACAATTTTCAATACCATTAATACCTCCCACATTTATAACAAATTAATCATAACTAGTTAAGAAAACATCATAAAAAATGCAAGCACTGCAGTTCCAATCTCATTATGTAGCGGGCAGTGTCTCCAAGTTCTTGTTGGCTACGAGAGACATGACCCAATTCTGAATACAAACATAATATTGGTCAATATCAAAAATAAATAAAAATCTAGAAAGACTTCTAAGGTGCATTTAGATAAACCAATAAGAAAAAGAAAGGTAATGATAACACTAGTTACAAGAAAGAATCAACAAAAGGATGGTTATTCTTATGAGAGAAATGAAAGGAAATGAAGGTGATAGCCCTTCCCCTTATTTGATAGTTTTAGGGTAGAAAAGGAAGGGAGGGTGATAACAAATGGGCAGTATTGAACCTTACACTTGTTTAGATAAATAGGGAAGGACAAGAAAGGAATAAAATGGTAGCCGCCTCCTTATGTGAGTGGAAATGGCAAGACAACAAAATCACTTGATATGAGACATGGGGCAAAACAGATAATCACAAGCTCCATACCCTTTGTGTCCATTTCCTCTCACTTTTGAAGGCAAAATGAGCCATCAAGGTTAAGGTCCCCCTCCCTTTCCCTCATTTTCCTTTGCTTTCCATTGACATTTTTAAACATATATGACATAACCTTTCCCTCCTTTTGCTTTCTTTTCTTTCCAACTCCCTCAATCCAAAGACAATGTTAAATATTTAATATGAGTAACCACAAAATATTGAAATTGTTGGTAAATCATAAACTGACTGGAACAGAGGGAAATAAGCATCCCATCCATTGGGACAACATTTTTTATGCATACATAGTGCAGCAAGTCTTCTAAATAAAATGTGTCCAAGCATTCAACATTGATAGCAAAGATGAAAGAACATTCATGACAAGAAATAAATAGTTAAGGCACGAAATACTGAACATGACAAGGGATGCAAAAGAAGGATATCCATCATCACTATCAGCTTGGTATCCCAAGAAGTAGACACTCCCATTTTTCCAGTCATGTGATAGTTCAAACTCTTTCTCAAAGACCAAGTCAAATGTTAGTTGAGGAGACTTAGCCGCTGAAAGTGTTCCCAGAACAAACTTCTTGCCATCAATCTTCAAATGGAGGGGAACAGAGTCATTCCCTTTGTCCTTCTTTCCCTCACCCAGAGATGCCTGGAAAACAGAACACCCCTAACATTTATCAAACAGAAGCATTTGTATCTTAAAGATTATGAAATTATTCAACACTTGCAACCATTGGCAGATGCGGGGCAGGGGGAAAGGGGGCCATGACACCCCCAAAAAAAAATATTCATTTTTTTACTACTAATTTTGTTAGAAATTTTTAATAAAATAGGTCAAGTCTGAATCTGCCACTGCTTGCAACAGAAATTTATAGAACGAAAAAAAAAAAAGAGTAAATTAACAAGTTTCCAAATAGTACAAGGACAACGATTATAACCTGTGAAATATGTATGAGTTTGTTATCTTCAGGCTTGACCATTAGGGGCTCTCCAGCTTTGACTTCAACACCTGGAAGTACATGAAGAGAACACGTCCAAGTTGAACATATTAAAATGAAATGAATAACTGGAGACAATGTATTGAAAAAACTATGTCAAACCTAAACAAGGTAGAAAATGATAATTGCCAGGATAACTGGCAAAATTTGTTAAAAAACATTTGAAAGTCCATAACATTTGCCAAATGACATATGGGAAACATATGGTGGAAAACTCACCAAAATCAAACCTGAAGTATATCATTATCATTACCAAAAAAAAAACTAAACTAAATACCCCAAAAACACCAACGACCAAAAAAGAAGAGTTACCGAGAGCAAGGATCAAAATATTGTTTCGATGTATAGTTTCAGTTTGTCCGGAAACAGAAACATTTCAAAAACATAATGAAAATGGAGAAAAAATTGGAAACATGTAGAAACATAGCTTAAAAAATTTATTTATTTATACAAATAAGCCTATTTATTAAATATTTGTACATGTTTAAGGCATATATATCATATTCATGATAAATAACACTAATTTATGATAAATAACGTAATAGATATATATTATGTAATATCTACGAATTAGATAATCTGACACAAATTATATATAAAATAAAAAATAAAACAAATAACGATTTAACACCTATTATAATGAGTAACTTAGTATTAAAATAGTTGTTTCTATACACTCTATTTCTCTTATTACTTTTCTAGTATTTTATAAAAAATAATAAAAATATCTTATTTGTAATTTTGAGTCTTAATTCTTAAAAATTAAATGGAATATTATCTTTTACTAACTTCTACAATTATTGCTATTATTGCTGATACAAAAAAATGTTTACTCTGATTCGGTATATTTCCACTAGTTTCAGTATGTTTCTATGGAAACAATTTTGTTTCTATGGAAACATGTGAATTTCGATATTACACAAGGCCGTTTTGATGGAAAAGAAACGAAATTTTGATCCTTGACCGAGAGAAAGGGAACTAATATTTACATGGTATATGTATGATCTCTATGAAGTGAACTTATGAATACTTGATGAAAATATCATCACTCAGCATGTAAAGACCACATTTTATATACTTTTATTGAAACAGTAATCATACAGAGAAAAAAGCAGTCTATACTCTATAATGAAGGCAGGTGATATATTTTTATATATCAACTGTATGCACACGTGTATAGTTGTGTTTATGCAAAAATATGTACACAGGCAAATATTTATTTTATTTTCCTCGTCTTTTTTAAGATATGAAATCATCAAAATCCAAACACAAACAATCAAACATATAGATTATATAAACAACTAGAAATATCAGCCCAAAAAAAGAAGTTACAAAGAAGAACAACTGAAGAAAAAAAAAATCAGCACGGAAATCAGAAACCTAAGAAGGTGATGATGACTAGAGAAAGAGGTGATAAGATTACCCCAGAACTCCATTACGACAGAGAGTAGGGTTTTTAGAGTGAGAAAGAGAATTGGTGTGTGTAGGGCGAAAGCAAGAGCTCAGACAACTCGCAGAAGAGGCTTTCAAAGAGGCGGAGAGAAGCGGGGTTTAAAGGGCATTTATAGCCAAACTTGCCGCAAGGTTTTAGGGAACTAGGGTTTTGCGAAAGTTTTCGCTTTTTTTTCGGCTTGATTGTTGACGACTGATGAGAGCTGGGTAGGCCTGGGCCGTGGAATTATGCAAATCCTGCGGGCCTATTTCGGGTCTCAGCTTTTAGATTTTGGGTTTTGGATTAAGAAAAAAAAAAAAAAACACCAGGCTTGACCCTTTTAATGGATGAAACTTCAAGTATGATATTATATTCAGGACACAACCCGAACCAATTCAAGATCGGCCGACTTTTTTAGGATTTAGATTTTAGTTTTTACATTTTAGATTGAAATTGGGAAAAAAAAAAAACTGAAATCTGACAAAAATTAGAATTAACTTGAGTTGAGACTTTAAAAATTTAAATTTAACTTAAATTCGAATTTAATATCTTATATATTATATTTTTTATACTTTAATTATCTACTAGTAGATAATAAGAATTTCTTACAAAAATTACTATTTATATTTTTATAATTTCAAAAATTTGTTGATATTTAACATTTTTTTCAAAATTAAATTATATTGAAGGGATTATTTTAATTGTTTTTGATTTTTTTTAAAATAAAAAATTGAGAGAAATTATTATAACTTTTACTATATAATCAAAATAAAAAAAATACATCAATTTATTAAAAAAATCATGAATAAAGTCCAAAAACTTGAATTAATAATTAAGTTCGGATTTAACCCAATACTAATGATTTTTAAATTGGTTTGGACTCAAGTTGGGTTGTTCGAGTCAAGATCGAGTTCGAACCGGACTGGAGTTGACTATTTCAGGGTTTGAATTGAATTTGAACATGACTCAATTTAAACTCAACCCATCTGAGTTACACCCCTAATTATATCATTTCGCTTGGGTGAGATTTTGTATTCTTTTTTTCCTTTTGTGTATAAAAGTTATTCTAAAAAATATAATTAATTTTAAAATTTAAATTTGTGTTAATTTCGCTCTTTAAAATGTTTGATGTTCTTTAACAGTTTGTTTGCATAAGTAGGATGGAAAGGAAAGGTGATGAGAGTATTAGTTATGAGGGAAAGAAAAAGATAGGAAAGGAGAGAAGAGGGTAATCCCTTCTTTATGTTTGGATAACTAATAAAACGAAAGGAGAGGAAAAACTAATATAATTCTTTCATCTTGTTTGAAAATGATAAAAGAGATAAAGGAAGGGAAAAGAAAACTATGTGTATTTGGATGCCTTAAGATAGAGGTGTCATTTTTATTTTGACTTTTACAATTTTAAGGGTAATATTGGTATTATTAAAAATTTATTAAATCCTTGTTTCCTTTCCCTCCATTTCCTTCTACTTTTAGAGGGATAATAAAATTGCTCAAATGAAGGTTAAGCTCTCCCTCCCACCCCCTCCATTTCCCTCCCTTTCCTTCCTAATTTTTAAAACAAACATGATATAAGCTCCCCTTCCTTCTCCTTCCCTTCTCTTTCTTTCCAATTCCTTCCATCCAAACATAGTGTAAATGCACTTTTGTGTGTTTCAGAAAAGTAAAAACTCAACCTAGAATTTGGGTTGAGTTTATCCTGAACCACAACTCATGGTGTCCTATCCGATTAAGATGTGGTTTGAAATACTATCCAAACTTGTGTGGGAAGACAACCTGTAACACCCCGACCTGAATATGGGATCATTGAGTCGTGGGTTATGAATTGGTGATCGAGACCTTAAGTAACAGGGTCGGTTTCGACCCTGACACATGGACTTTTAAGTAATAGTCCTGAAAACCCAGGACGACTATACATCACTTTCGTTGGAATCACCAACCTGTTTCGGTTAGTTCCATAAGAATTGTAGAATTTCACGTTAACTGCCGACCCTTAGTACAAGTATAAGATCATGGCACGTTTTACGAGGTTAAGAAAAAATTAGTGTAAAGATGCCTACACTTAAGAAAATAATTAATTAATTACATTAATAATTAGTTATAATTAAATATTAAGACACACACCTACACACACTAAAAGGTGTATTGTGTGTGAATACATGTGACCAAGTATGTATACATGTGTGTGTAAACATGCATGTGTGTATATTAAAATATATACATATGTATGTATATATATATAAGTAAATGTTTAAAGTATGTGTGTGCAGAAGAAGGAAAGTGTGTGTGTGTCGGTGGAGAGGTGTGTATTAGAGTGTGAGTTATATTATATGGATGTATGTGTATATATATATATACATTATATATATGTGTATATACATGCAAAACAAAACAAACTCATGCACAGCCACTTGATGGCCTGCCAAAACAGTAGAGTAGAGAGGCACTCATTAGAGAAGCTGCCATAAGTTAACTCAGTTGGTGGGAAAATCAGAAAATGTGATGATCAAATGTATACCCATATACATATATATATATATATGTTAGTATACACACACCCACACGAGGATCCATTCATATAGAGAGGGAGAGAAAAGAGTTTCTGAGAAGAAGGATGAAGGATCAAAAGGGTAGAAGATCAACAATCACAACCCAAAAAGGTGAAAATACATAAAACTATCATTTTTCTCTCTCTAGATTTTTCATATGTTTATAAACTGTTTTGGTTATTTGAGTGCATATATAATATTCATGGAATAAAAACTTGAATGAGGCATGAAAACTTGACCTTCAAACAACCCAGAACACCAAGCCGTACACAAAACGGCCATGGGAGGACCTTGCTTGAAGCAGGTTTGAACCCACGGCAACCAAACCTAGATTGGTGTATTGGGGCTTCGAGTAGAAGTCACGATGGTTACAAAAATATGTGACCGCGACTAAAAAGCTAAAGAAATGATCCCCAACAAGGAAGTTGCAGGTTTTGGGTTGAGAACCCAAACTCTAAAACATACACTTAAACCCACCGTTAAGAATGAGAAATAAACCTCCATGATCAGAGGAGCAGATTAAGCCAAACTCCATGAACTTTCATGGAGGAATGGCCATTTACCAATTGAGAAACCGAAAAGGGATAATGGTCTTGAATCCAGCTTTTGAACTTGTTTTGAGTTCTCAAATGAATGCCAAGATAACACTAGATATTGTAGAAACATTCTTGAGTAAAAACAGTAGGGTTCCATCAAGCCAAAATCCACGAAAATGGAAGAAAAGAAAATCAGAATTAGGGCTACACAATTGTGGTCGAACGAGGAAGGTGACAGTGAGTCAACTCGGTTTTAATAAACCAGGATGAGTCGATTCGGACACGTGGCAGCATCTAAGACCGCCACCGAATAAATGAAGCTACGTCATTTTGACTTAAGGGTTTAAAACCCTGATTCTACCTGTTTGGCTACGTGTGTAAGACCCAGTTTAATAAATGGAACGCGGACAGGGATAACCTATCCACGTTTAAATGCCATGTCCGCCGTTTGGTTTAAGAAAACAGAGAAAAATAAAAAGGGCGCAAGCCCTAGGGTTCGAACCCCTGACCCATGCGCCCAAAAGCGCCTCCTTTTCCACTTGGCCACACGCACGCATGTGTACGTATATGGGGCAAGATATGTATATATTATAAAATTAATATTTATAAAATAAAAAAAAATAAAAAAAGGTGCATTTTGCACCTAACAGGACTCGAAGGCAGTGTCTATTGGGAGGGAGGTGACACACTGGCCAACGTGCCACCCATTTCATCCGGTCATTTTATGTAAACTAAATATATATATATATATGTAATACTTGATAAAATTAATTTAATTAATTAAATTAAATAATGTCAAAAATGCATGTTGTCTAAAATTAGCAAGTTATTAGTGTATTCTTACTATCTCGAACCTCCTGAGTCCAATGGTGAGGTCCACAACACGAGGCGAGGTCCCAAAAAATTTAAGACCTGTAAAAATGTCAAAATGACCAAATTACCCATACTGCTACCAAACCCAAACAGAGTCCCGCGAAAGTCTAAATTGACTTTCTTCGACATTCCGGACTTAATGGTGGAGTCCAAATTAAGAAACGAAGTACGAAAATTTTTGACATGTAAATAGGTAAATGACCATTTTGCCTTTTTAAATACAAAAGTCCGAATTAAATTCTAAGAAAGCCTAAATTAACTTTCTTCGATGTTCCAGACTCAATGGTAGAGTCTACTCTACCAAAATAGGTACTTAAAATAAAGAGACATAAAATTTGATGAATAGCATAAGTCAAGTGACTATGAATTAGTACATTGCCAAAGTACCAAACTAAATAGTATGGTATATATTCGAAATAAAATACGAAACGACACGACACGTAAACATGTGAAACAAGTAAATTAAATTTAAGACTAATGGAGCTACCAGAAGAATATAATTTAAAATGAAATTAATTCCTAACACATTAAAAATTGTGTCGTAGGTTACGAGTTAAATTAAGTACGCATAAAATTTTTAGAATATTCGTAAATCGGTTAGGATTTAATACGGACTAAGCATAAGTTAAGAAGCATCAATAGGTGATATTGCAGTGATGTGAAGTTAATGAGACTATGTATGAATTATTCTTAGGAACTACAGAGGAAGTGGGAAAGCGCATTATTAACACTGACCCTAAGGACCGAGGTGAGTAACCCTGTGTTTGAAGTTGAGATTTAACTCCATATATTTGAAGAAGTTTTAAGTTCAAGTTATGTGAAGCATTTGAATATGAAATTCAGTTTTATTACAATTCCTGTTTTAAATTATTCCGTTACGACATGTTTGTTAAATGTTTTTATATTCAGCTCTTTTCTTGGGAATGTTTAGCATGTCGGGGTAAAATGAAAATCTCTTTAAATATTCTGAATTTGATTATTACAAGTATTTGAAGTCCTATTACAGGAGTTATATATTTCATATTTTAAATACTCATGAAAAGTATCTATTGAAGAAGCCATGCGATAAATGTTTTATAAGATAAATGGTATTTAAGTACCACATGCGACATTGAAATCTTTAAGGATTCAACTATGGCACGAAGAAATGCCCGGTAGCAGGATCTAATCCCCCAGGCAAATAAGATATCTCCATTGTAGCATTGCAGTAAAACGGGAGTCTGGTTCGAAACAGATTCCACCTGATTAAAGAGAAAATATGACAAACACTTTTGAAAATAGAAGCAGGTTTTTATCCCCATTTTTATTATGCATGTTTATATGCTTTGAAGTACATATACTCTACTTGAAGAAATGTATGTTTAGCTTGAATACTTTAAATGTTTCAAAGCTATCTATTTTAAGAATGCATATATTCTATGTTCTAAACGTACGAACAATTGGTAGTGAGTATTTTATAAATTCTTATGTACTAAACCACTACCAGTTGAAAACCCCATGACGAATGCAGGAATTACTCACAAGCTTAGATTAGCTTATCCGGATTTTTATCCGTCCCCCTTTCAGGTTATTAACAGTAGCCTTAATATTAAGGACGGTGATGATGAATCTAGCTGCTTTCTTTTGGGAGGAATTGTTAAATGGTTTCTTTTGTAGAACATTATGAACTTGTAGTAATGACTCTTATAGTAGGAAGTAGTGAACTGATATGTATTAAGCCCATGGGGCAGTTAAACATGTATTTATGATAAAGTTCTTGAGTTTTAGTTATACTCTGAATGTATGATCATGTATACTGCAATGTAAAGAGCGGCAGTACCGGAGGGATGTGCAAATTTTAAAATGAGAAAAGAAAAGAAAAAAGTTTTCATGCTTCCGCAAACCATATGTCGCACATCTATTTGATACTGCTGCGTATGCGAGCCTTGTCCTGAGGCCCTAGGGCCGAAGGGCGGCGGTCGCGACTCGAGATCCGCAGAGGGTAGATTTTGGGTCGTGACACAACCTAACATGTACTATAAATATATATGACCGAGTTTCTACTCAATTTATGCAAACAATAAAAATTTGGGTAAATTATATTAACCTCTTCTAAAATTTTTAAAAATTATATTAACCTTTTTCGAAGCTTTTAAAATATCACTGACCTCTTTTATTTTGATAATTACATTGACCTTTTTCGAGATTTCTGAAATTATACTGACCTCTCTTATTTTGACAATTATATTGAACTCCCTCGTGGTTTCTGAAATTACATTGATCTCTCATACTTTACTTAACAATATATAAATAACTTTCTCCAGTTAATTTTTTCTTCTTCAAAATGACAAAATTTCTCTTATATTTTATTTATTTTTGCACTTTTCAATTTTGACCAATTTTTTTTAACTTTTTTTAAATATTTTCTTATTATTTTATTTAAAAATAAATTCCAGGTAAATAACTTCTTTTTATTTTATATAAAAAAAAATTTAAGAATTTTATCAATATTTATTTGGAAATGAAAAAAAAAATTGGTCAAAATTTTAAAAATTGAAAAAAAAAATATGAAATTGGTAGTTTTATCATTTTGAAGAAAAAATTAACTAAAAGGGAGTATTTGTATATTATGAGGTAAAGTAAGAAAAATCAGTGTAATTATAAAAACTTCAAGGGAGGTTAGTATAATTGTCAGAAATTTCAGGAGAAACCAGTGTAATTTACCTTAAAAACTTTCGAATAAGACTGACATACCACTCTACTTGTATGTTTTTTCAATAATATCATGACATGTATATTATGTTCCACCATTTTATGTGGGTCATAACACAAATTATAGAGTATTATTTGAATGACATACTGTCACATGGTGGTCCAATCTTATTGAAAAATCACTTAACAACTTTATCACTTAAAAACCTATAGATTCGAATTGTTGAACATTCATATAGGACTTTGGTAGCTGCTATATAAATGAAAAAGAATACAACATTCGTGATTATATAAGAAAACTCATAATACAAGTATGATGGATCTTGGATAATTCAATGTATTTGGATAATCGACAAATAACTTAAGACTAAAACGTTCATGATTAAATAAGAAAACTCATAACACAAGTATGATAGATTTTAAATAATTTAACATATTTGGACAATCGATAAATAACTGAATCCGACACAAATATTTTCCAACATTGGTGTCAAAAAGTTAATTTAATAACTCTATCCAATCTCAACACATTTATAAGATCACAAAAAATATAATAGGTCTAGAATAATCGGGTATACCACAACTTATGCCATGAAAATGGATATCCGGTCTAACAAACAAAGAAATCAATAATAACATTACATATGTAATAAATATTTATATAATCAAAAAAATTAATCTAACCATAATCCAAAAATTAGATCCATGCTTACATAACTAATTTCTCATGAATTTTCTAAATTAAAAGTAATTTTTTTTTTTTATATATTTTCTACTCAATTTTTGGGTCAATTGGTGATGCTGCACTTTCTGATCAATGGGGCTCCGCTCTTCGTCACCTGTCAAACACTCAAAAATAAGATCAGAGGGCCATCGGATTGGCTCCGGCGGTAGCCGCTCCGATGATAAAGTCAATAAAATTGAAATAAAGACTGTAATTGAAAGTAATTGAATGACTGTAAATTAAAAGTGCACCTTAGGATTCAATTTATAGGTTGTGAATTCTCCTAAGTTGATTAGGATTCAACCTCGTAAAAGTAAGGATTTGATTATCAAAGAATGACAGTTACCGTGTTGAACACTGCGCTCCATGAGAATAGGAAGTGAAAGATATTCGTGAGTAGCAGTTTCCTTGTTGCGCATAGTTTCCTTATCCTTAGCTCTGTAGGGTGTCTACGGCGGCAATCAGCTCGAGAGCCTTTCGTGTACGAGTATGGTGCCTTCTGAACTGAAAATGAGACCAAAGGTTGTGCGGGGTTCTAAGCTAAGGAGCTCTAGATGCGTTTTGGGCGTAAGCCCGAGAACAAAACCGTGTGAGCCTGGCCCAAAGTAGACAATATCTTGCCATTGAGGTCCGGGTCGTTACAGTGGTATCAGAGCGCGCCCCAGCCGGAAGTGTGCTAGATGGGCCCTCATCGAGGACGGTGAGTTCCTATGAGGGTGGATGGGAGGGTAAACTCATCCCACATCGCCTGGGGAAGGTAAAGCAGGGGTACTCATATGTGCAGACGTACCCCCATATGGCAAGACGCGTTTTTGGCGTAAGCCAGAGAACAAAACCGTACGGGCCTGGCCCAAAGCAGACAATATCTTGCCATCGAGGTCCGGGTCATTACAGTGGTATCAGAGCGCGCCCCAGCCGGAAGTGTGCTAGATGGGCCCTCACCGAGGACGGTGAGTTCCTGTGAGGGTGGATGGGAGGGTAAACTCATCCCACATCGCTTGGGGAAAGGAAAGCGGGGGTATTCATATGTGCGGACGTACCCCCATATGGCAAGACGCGTTTTGGGCGTAAGCCCGAGAACAAAACCGTGCGGGCCTAGCCCAAAGCGGACAATATCTTGCCATCGAGGTCCGGGTCATTACAGCTGCCATATAGTGGGGCTTTCATCAAGCTGTACTTTATCGTGTAGTGCTGGAGTGAATTCGGTAACAAAGTCTACCAATGCTTACCTTTTGATAGAGGTCCATGGCACGTAAGATATATTAAATTCTCCTAACTCCACAGACCACTTAACCAAGCGCCCCGAGACCTTAGGCTTTCGTAGTACTGCCCTTAGTGGGTAGGCGGTCGGGATCGCAACAGAATGTGCCTGGAAGTAAGGTCTGAGCTTCCGGGCAGAGATTATCAGAACGAATGCCAACTTTGCAATCTCTGGATACCTTTTCTCTATGTCTAGAAGTACCTTGCTTACATAGAATACAGGCTTCTAAACCCTTCTGTCCTGCCTAACTAGTACGAAGCTGACAACATTTTCAGAGACCGCAAGATAGAGGAGCAGTTTCTCTCTATGGAGTGGCTTTGATAGGAGTTCGGGGGAGGCTAGATACTGCTTTAATTCTTGAAAGGCTTTCTCACATTCGTCGGACTATTGTAGGGTCTTGTTCCCCCTCAAAGCTTTAAAGAATGGAAGGCAACAATCGGTCGACTTGGAAATAAATCAGTTTAGAGCTACAATACTCCCATTCAAAGCCTGAATGTCTTTCTTGGTCTTTGGTGAATTCAGCTCAATCAAGGCTTTGATTTGTGTAGGGTCTGCTTCAATACCCCTTTGGGAAACCAGGAAGCCTAAGAACTTTCCCTTGGTTGCACTGAAAGTGCACTTCAGAGGATTCAGCTTCATCTTATGTTGTTTCAAGATGTTGAATGCCTGGCTTAAATGCTGGATGTGGCTGCTCTTCTGTAAGCTTTTGACCAGCATATCGTCTATATAGACTTCCATCGTATCCCCGATTAGAGGGCCGAACATCTTGTTTACCATACGCTGATATGTAGCCCCAATATTTTTCAAACCAAACGGCATCACTCTATAGCAATAGAGACCTCGCTCGGATATGAAGGCTGTCTTTTCTTAGTCTGGAGGGTACATCTGGATCTAATTGTATCTAGAATAAGCATTCATGAAGCTCATGAGCTCGTGTCCTACTGTTGCATCGACTAGTTGGTCGATCTTTGGAAGGGGGAAGCTGTCTTTAGGACAGGCTTTGTTGAGGTCTGTGTAGTCGACGCACACCCTCTATTTACCATTTTTCTTCTTAACAAGAATGGTATTGGCGAGCCATTCTAAATAGAATACTTCCCTTATCATTTTAGTATCCAACAAGCTCTGCACTTCTTCATTAATGATCTGATGACGCTCTGGAGCAAGCGTCCTCCTTTTCTATCTTACAAGAGGGTGGTTGGGATCAGTCATTAGTTTGTGGGTGATAAGGTCAGGATCTATTCCTTCCATATCTTTTGTTTCCTAAGCGAACACCGAGAGGTTGTTCTTCAGGAATTCCACCATCTCTTTCTGTTCGAAAAGTGATAGGTCTGAGCCGATTTGCAAATATTGTCCTTCTCCCTTGGGATTGATGAGTACTTTGATGGGGTCTTTTATTGGTTTAGCTCTGCTATCCCTTCCCCTAGGGCTTAGAGGTTCATCAATTCTGGAGGGGCACTCCTTGCTCTCATGAAGGTTAGAGAGGTCTGGGCTCCTACCTTTATGAGAATGCTGTGATTGCTATTTGGGAGCCTTTTATCTTAGCGTGAAAGCATGGCATTCTCGGGCAGTTGGCTGGCACCTTCTGATAGAATGGACCATATTATCGTGCACATACTTTAGGCATTGGTAGAGGGTCGAGGTGACCGCTCCCATTTGATGAAGCCAAGGCCTTCCGATAATAATATTGTAAGGGGACTTGGAATCCAGGACCATGTATTCTGAGATTATGGTCTTCTGACCATCTCCCTCTCCTGACCGCTCCCATTTGATGAAGCCAAGGCCTTTCCGATGATAACATTGTAAGGGGACTTGGAATCCAGGACCATGTATTCTGATATTATGGTTTTCTGACCGTCTCCCTCTCCTGCGGTTGTGGAAAGGTCAATCCTCCCCAACAAGGTGCTGAGGTTTTCATCAAATCCTGCCATTACCGCGGTGGTGGGTTTGACGTCATTGGGGTTGAGCTTCATGTACTTGAAAGGCTCGTAGAATAGTACATTGGCAAAGCTCCCTGTAACTACTAAGACTCTTCAGATCTCAAAAATTAACAATTTTGAGTGAGATAACAAGGGCATCACTAATTGGAGGATGCTAGGAATAGTCCTGGCCTCCCAAGCATAACATTTTCTTGCTCGGTTGGACATCCCTATGACTGGGCTGTCAGCGTGAAGGACGAAAATGACCTGATTGTTCTGTTGTTGTGGCTCATTCCGTTCATCCCTCTGTTCGGGCCTCAGTTCTTGCCTCCTCTACTACGGTCTGTCATTGCGAAGGTTCTGCCTCCCGTCCTATCTGACGAATCCCTGCAGTCGTCCTCTCTTGATGAGTTGTTCGATCTCCTATTTGAGGGCTCTGGATTCATCGATAGTATGCCCATGGTCTTTGTGGAAGTCGCAGTACTTATTCTGGTCCCTAGTATCAGGATTGCTCTTTAGTGGCTCGGGCCACTTTAGATTTTCACGGCTTTGGACCTGCCGAAGTATATGAGTTAAGGAGGCATTCAGAGGAGTGTATATGCCATACCTTCCAGTGCTAGCGTTGGTCGGGGCCCTGGATGCCGTTCTTTTATCGGGATTTCTGACCCTCTTTTCGGCTGGATTGGAGTCTTTCTTATGATCATCCTTCTGGGTCTGTTCTTTAATTTTTTGGGAGGTGATCTTTGCTTCCTCTAGGTTTATGTATTTTCTGGCCCGTTCCATGAGCGCTGCCATGTTAGCGGGAGGGCTCTTTGTCACAGAATCCTGAAAACCCCCAGCGCTAGGCCGGAGGTCAGGGCGGCTACCAGAAAGCTCAGACTGCAATCTGTGATTTCTGTGAGTTCGGCATTGAAGCGCGTAATGTACTTTCAGAATGGCTCTCATTTGGATTGTTTTATGTTTAGTAAGAACTCTGGTCCTTTCCTCAACCTCCCTACTAGTCATGAACCGATTGAGGAAACACCTGCTAAGTTCGTAGAAATTGGTGACAGACTCTTGAGGGAGGCTGTGGAACCATTTCAAAGTCGTTCTTTTGAGGCTGGTTACGAAGGTGCGGCATATGAAAGCGTCTGTAGCCCCATGAAGTGCCATGGTGTGCTGATAGTGCAAGAGATGGTCTTTTGGATCCTTAGTCCCATCGTACAGAGTGAACGTTTGGACAATGAATTTCTTTGGTCGTTCTTCCGCCATTATAGTAGGAGTGAACGGTGTGGTAAACCTTCCGAGCAGCTTGGCTAGCTCATCTTGCTTTGTAGGGAGGTAAGCACCTTTGGTAACAACAGTATGGTCCATGGAGTCTGCTACTTCCTCTACCCCCTGTGAGGCCTTAGGCTGTACCAGTTATGGCAGACCTTGCCTCCCGGCCTCAATGCTTATATAGATGAGACGATTCTTCCCCGCAGTAGGGAGTAGACGCTGGCTTTCCTAAACTGGGGGAACTGGCGCCGCTTAAGGTTGAAACTCCAATGGTGCTGGGTTGGCCCCGAAGCTGTTGGCGTTAGAACCCTAGTCCTACTCTGGTAATGAACGGTCGGATTAAAGGCCGGCATCCCCCTGCTTGCGGTGGTGGATGGCTGGGGGTCTCTTCCCATATGAGTGATGCCTTAGGGGTGCACTGGTTGCTCATTGGGAGTTTCCGCTTAGGTTCCTCCGCCTATAGTGGTGGCAGGAGGTTGTGTCCTCGCATCAACCGTACCGGTAGGAGGATGAGTGGGGTTGCCCTAAGGGCCCTGGGTAAGCAACGCCAGAGTGTTAGAGATGGCAAGGAGTTTCTCCTACATCTGGTTAGTTTGTCTCTAGACTCGATCGAGTTGCTGCTGCATGAGATCAGATGTTTTTCCCCTTTCTCTTCCAGCAGGTGGTCGGTTTTAAGGGTTTTGAGGGTTCTTCCTTGGACGAAGATTGGGAGCCATGGTCTTTCAGTGAGAAAGACAGTGAGTTTGTTTGTAGAAGAAAAAACTTAGTAAGAAATAATTTTTCGTTTCCCACAGACGGCGCCAAACTTATGCTGTACTTTCTGATCAGTGGAGGCTTTGTTCTTTGTCGCTTGTCAAACACTCAAAAAGAAGATCAGAGGGCCACTGAATTGGCTCCGACGGTAGCCACTCTGATGATAAAGTCAATAAAACTGAAATAAAGACTGTAATTGAATGACGGTAAATTAAAAGCGCACCTTAGGATTCAATTTATAGGCTACGGATTCTCCTAAGTTGATTAGGATTTAACCTTGTGAAAGTATGGATTTGATTATCAAAAAATGATAGTTACCGTGTTGAACAGTGCGCTACATAAAAATAGGAAGTGAAAGATATCTATGAGTAGCAGTTTCCTTGTTGTACACAGTTTCCTTATCCTTAGCTCGGTAAGGTGTCTAAGGCGGCAATCAGTTCGGGAGCCTCTCATATATGAGTATGGTGTCTTCTGAGCTAAAGATGAGACCGAAGGTTACGCAGGGTTCCAAGCTAAGGAGCTCTGGAGACCCTATGCATAAACCTGCTTTGGATAGGACGAGCTTTGGTTGTTCTGTGTGTATTTCATGTGGAGACTGATCTGTCATTTTATGAGGTATCAATTGGCATAAAGAATCTCCGGTTCAGAACTTGTTCAAGTCTTCTGATCCTCAACATCATGATGTTGTTTTATAGTTTGTGGATTCCAGGATTACTGATGAAATGAAGCATGAAGCCTCGGTATTGAATCTTAGGATTAAATTCAACTGGTGTAAATCTTTTAATACAAGGAATATCTAATAACTTAAAGATTTATCCTGGAAGACTGTCTATGCAGTCTAATAATTAAACTCGATTTAACCACAAAAAAATTCTCATTTGTAATTGAATTTATTTTTTAATAATTTTTTGAATTCAATTGCTTTAGTTTTATTTCAAATTAAAAATATAAGTGAGGAAAAAAATTAAAAAGTTAATAACTAATAAGATAAAGAAAAAAAATATGAAGTAATATGTTATAAACTTATAACATAAAATGGGGAAAAAAATATAACTACTTGCTACTAAGTAACAATTTTGATAAAGAAATTAAAAACTAGAAAAATTGAAAAAATATCATCTAACTTACAAGTTAAAAAAAAAGAAAGAAAATTAAAAAGAAAAAATGACAATGTAATAAGTTGTAAAGTTATAACATCAAGCAATATATACATAATATGACTAATTGCTAGGTAATAACTTAGAAAAGAAGCAGAAAACTTAGGAAAAAAATCAACTAACATAAAAGTTAAAAAATAATCAAAAAAATTACAAAGCAATAAGTTATAAACTTATAACATCAAACAAAAATAATAATAACTACTAAGTAACAATTTTTAAAAGAAGTAGAAAAGTTGAAAAATATCAACCAAGAACTTAGTAAATGTGGGCAAAAAAAAGAAATGTGGGAAATAAGGAAACAGGCTACCCAAGGCACTCCATGTGTTGTGTGTCCATGGCGATGTTGAGCTAATTTTTTTGAGACTTAATAGCTGTATGAGAAATCTTTAAATTAGATCAGGTCAAAACCACCTCCATTAAATTATCTGATTTTTAAGTAAATCAATTTTTCTCTGATCTGACTTTATTCAGGTTTTGAGTATTTTTTAGGACCAAATATGAATCAATATACTGTTAAAAGATTGTTACCAAATAACAAAAAATTAAAAACTAGTTCATTTGTATTCTACAGAATCAGTTATAGTATTTCTCAAACAAGCCCTTAAGCACGGTACAAGTTATGCCTTGAAATCAAATACAATTCTGAATCGGTTTTTTTTGCAAACAAGGAAGTTATAAATATTACAACTTGGGAATGAATTATTTTGCTTATTCCGATCAGGGAGACTAGGCCATTCGACAGTCAAAATAGAAAACCTCACATTGGGTTTATGGATAACGAGGCTCAAAGGTTTTTTTTTTTTGACACAATGAAAAAAGAAGAGGAATCAAACTCGAGCTAACTGTGTGAAAATAAACACTTTCACTAATAGGACAGAACGTAAGCTTTGCAAAAACTGAAACTTAGGCAAGTGCTTTATAAAATATGTATAAAAACAAAATATTTCGTTTGGCTCCTTTTATGCCTACTATAATTTATTTATTTTGATAGCCCAAACAAGATGCCCAAATAAGAACGTCTACGCCCCGAGCCGTTTTACCATTCATACCAATATGTTTATATTCATTGATAAGTTGTGCACGTAATTAAATGGGCTGGTCCTATCCGACCCGTTGATACTAATAGATTTCAAATTAATTGACCGTTTCGCTCCCAACTGGCCGTTTGTTATCTCTACTCGCAAGTTTTCATATTATTTCTTAACATTCAAGCATTGCCAGCAAAGTGACAGTTGCATATTTGGATTCACGTCTAAGTACACTTGAGGGATCAATTAGAATACTAAGATATCATCTCAAGCTTGGGTCTAAAGATTAGGGAGATTTTATTATAGTGTTAGACTAATGCTAGACATCTCAATTTTTTGTACCAAAAGTTACATTACAAATGATGTGGTAATAAATTATTGAAAAAATATTTATAATATATCTAAATCACCACCAATACTATAATGTCATATCATTTGAAATGCAAAAATTGAAATAAAGAGTATTACTCTTTATATCACGGCTATTTCTCCAAAATTTATAGGACGATTTTCATATCTAACATATATACATTATTGGACCTTTTGAATAACAGTCAAGAAGATCTTATGAAAATTGAACATTTTCGCATAGAAGATGTAAAAGAGATATTGGGTATTCTAGAAAAGCAATTCTCAAGTGATTTACCGAAAAATAAGTTTTAAATCCATTGAATTTATTTCATTTTTTTTTAAGAAAAAAAAAGATGAAAATGGATTTTGCAGATTTAGCATAATTCATAAATTTAGAATTTAATTGAATAAAAGTATTTAGGAAGAATTCATTTTGAGGTGACTATTCCCAAGTCATTTCTTTCATCTTTCCAAAATAACAAATCAATATTTTTTTTTCTTTCAATCTATCAATTATGTCACCCAAATGTAAAAGTCCTCTCATTGCAAATAATATCTAATTGGTGATCATTTTGCTTGTCTTTATTATTAGTCAACAAAAATGGGTTATCATTTCCTCCCAATAATGTCCCAAAAGACAACAAGATGAATGGAATGAGTGTCTAATACGTTTTCATTTGATAATTGAACCCCACATATAGATATTTAATATGTTGTAATCTTCTTGCTTAAATTATAACTCTCTTTTAATTTGTTTCTTAAAAGTCTCACTTTCATTGTCTTAAAGTCACTATTTTTGTATTATTTTGTAATAACAATCTCGTGGGAAGTTTCGTGCAGCTGACTGTTGGTAAAGTTAGGTTTTACGTTAATGAATAGGCAACACTTTGGCATTTTCCTTGCAATCATGGACCAATTTTTAAAAATTTTTTGAATGAGTTGCAATACAGTAATGTGATAATATATTTTTTTAATAATATTCTATTATATGTAATATGACTCATATTTTTTAATAGAATATTAATATATATAATAAAGTGTTATTGAAATGACAAATTGATACGCCGTATAAAAATACCGAACAAATTCGACTTATGTAGCTTCTTTGCCTTGCTTTTTACTTGAACATTTACTTGCAACTTGTTTGGATGGAGAAAAATGAAGAGGAAAAAAAAAAGATTAAAATAGGGAGAGCTAAATTTTTGGTTTGGGAGTTTTTAATGGAGACAAAAAAGAAGAATATGAGAAAAAATTTGATGATTTTAGCTCACTTCTTTAATTTCTTCAAAAATAAAAAATAAAAAATTGGCAAGGTAAAAAAAGTATATTTAATGATTTTTCTTGAAATATCCATAAAGGAAATAATAAAATGGACATAAATTAAAAAGAGTATAGCTGTCAAATAATTTTTTATATATTTTTTTTTCTTTTCTCTCTTGCTAATCATTCAAATAAGAAATAATGATTTCTTTTTCTTTTCTCTTATAAATTTCCAAACAGATAAAGATGAACACTTTATTTTATTTTATTTTCTATTTTAATTTTTCTTTTTCTTTTCTCGCCAAAACTTCTCTCTTCGTAACTTCCAAATGAACTGTTAATCCATTTATAACCCTTTTGTGGGCGTCTGCCTCACCCAAATCATGATTTTGTGCATGAGAAAGTGTAAAACCAATTTTTGAAGTGTTTTACTAAATTTTTCAGAAGTTGGTTTCAGACTTTCCACGCATCAAAGTATAGTTTGAGAAGCTAAAATATTTGAATTTTGAAAATTTGTTTTATTTTTTACAACTTTTACTCATATACCCACAACTTACATATTACTGATCAATATATATAATATAAAGAATAAAAATAAAAATTAATAGTTAAAAATAATTCTACATAATTTTTACCAAATAACAAATTGATTATATTTGCCAGAAATTATTCTCCAATAATCAATTTTTTTAAATTTATTCTTCAAAATCCGAAATTCTCTCAAATGGGTTCATTCCATTTATATAGACAATGTGGGTTTCGATAGATGTGGATACATGGCAATTAGACAAATTTCTTCCTAAAGTTACCCCACATTAAAGTCTCACCACATAACTTGTTTATAAATTCATAATAAAAAAATCACATGTTTAGATTTGAGTATTAAAAAAAATGCAGTCTTTATTTATTTTTTATCATTTTGTATATTTAAAAAAAAAACAAATTACTATTTTTTTTACAATCATAAATACCTTTTTTTTTGTACTACTACAACTGCCTTCTCGCTAAAAAAAAAAAAAAAAAAAAAAGAGAAGAAAAAGAAAAACGACAATATTTTCATTAATCTTTTTTTATTATGGGTGAACGCGAGATACATTAATACTTATCTATTTTGTTATATTAATTTTGATAAATTCGCATCACTAATACTTTTCTTACCAAAAAAAAATATTACAAACAATTGTTAACTTTTATCTTGAAGTCAAATTTCAATTGTCTGTAAAATAAAATTTTCAATCAAAAAAATTCATGATACATTTTTTTTTATCTAAAAAGTCTAATTGTTAACTTTTATCTTTATATCATTAAAAAATATTACAGATTACATTAAAATAGTCTGCAAGATACATTTTAGAAAAAAAAATAAAAAATATATAAAATAAATTTTTTAATCCCAAAAAATTGTAACATTTTATAAAGTTAAAATTTATTTTTTAGGCATTCTAGATAAATAAAAATGTTATTTTTTTTTTTTAGATTGAAGAATTTATTGTATTTATTATTTAGTAATTTTTAAAATTTGTCTTGAAGGTTGTTTTGGTTTAATCAATAATATTTTTTAACGGTGTTAAAATAAAAATTAATAATTAAACTTTTTGTATTACAATTTTCTTTTTTAAATATTTTGAATAAAAAAATATATCATGAACTTTTTAAATTAAAAAAATTATTTTAAGAATTTTTTAATATTTTTCTTTTTTAATCCTTTTCCTTTAATTTTGTATTCAAATGTTTACTTAAATGTTAACTACTCGCACAATAAAAAAAAATAAAAATTGAAGAACGCGTCACATAATAAAAGGAAAAATAATAGATTTTAAGGCAAAATAACAAATTTAATGAAGTGGCTACACAATATTTTAACTTGTCAAAGTTCTTTTCTCGCTCTCTCAGCAAGGAAGTAAGGCTAAATGGCCTGTTGTCACATAGACACACTCGTAATTTAATTCAAAAACCAAATTATTAGGTAGTTGGACAGTACATCCTTTCAGCCCTACATAGTTTCCGTGTCCAAATTAAGATTCAGCATAACCTACATATCATCTCTACCACACTTATCCATTTATACATGATTTTTTAATTGCCGCAGGTAAAATGGTTTGGATTCGAATAAAGAGTAATTCGAATTCTATTTCTTAAGAAAAGGAAAATTATTTGATTATATCAGACTTTTTTGATAAATTTTTAATCTAAATTCACATGTGTTAATTATTGGATTAGATTTGATCCGATCTTATAATATTTATTCTAATATTATGTATATAAAATGTTATTTTGAAATATATATAAACTCAACTCAATTAAAGTTAAGAAAATTTTATATAATTTAATATATTATAATAAAATTTTAAAAAACATATATTTAATTTATAATATATATATTTTATATTTAGTTAGTTCGGATTACATTATTAACGAATCAAAATTTCTTAATCTTTTTTTATCCATTATTTTTCAAATCTTCTTTCTCTAAAATTTCTTTTGTGCAACTAATGTATTAAAATTCCATTCGTGTATCTTTTATGTATGATATATATATATATATATATATATATATATATAATTTCTCTCCAAAAATCAGTTTTCTTCGAAAGACATCCAAAAAGAAAAATTGAGAGATGAAATGGTTCTCTCGCTTTCACTGCCCTTTATCTCGTCCCATCACGCCTCTTTTTTGACAATTTTGATTTGTATCCGTAGCTCCATCAAGCCTTTTTTCTTTTCTTTCTCAATTAATTATTTAAATAAAAAATAATAATTTTCTTTTCTTCTCTTTTAAACTATTAAATAAGAATAAAATAAATAATTTCTTCATTTTTCTCTTCAATTTGAAATTATCTTTCTTTTCAAAACTTTTAAATGAAGCAAAGGAAAATGATTAATGCATAAAATTCAAAACTAAACAAAGGTGCACAAGGTTTTATTAAGAGATTCCTCAAATATGCTTCCTGCGTACCTATTAATGAACCTAGGTGGTTGGTTTAATAGTGGAGACATATCAAAGGATATGAAGCTCTCCCTAAACTCCAACTAATTTTACAAACAATTCCCAATCTGTATCTACAATCTTCTTCCAAGAAAAGGGCAAAGCAGTGAAAAAACACTAAAAGTAGATGTAATTTATTCAGAACAAGAAGTCCATAAACTTGAGCCAAGGATGTCCAATCTTCGAAACTTTCTCGGCTTGTTTTGCACAAGATGCCGACGGCGTCGTCACTTCACCGCCACCACTTCCGGTCGCGGATTTCTTAGGGCACAGAAAGAAGTTTCTTGATCCCAACGTCATCAACTTCTCCTCCCGATCCAAACCTGGCCCACAAACCAAAATCAAAATCACAATCACAATCAAAACCTTCCAAACAGTCATCATCGTACACGTGTAATCGTCCTTCCCGTGTGAGCGACAGATAAAAAAAAATTCACTTAATATCAATATTATCTAACCGTATATGAACCAATACAAGTATGCTGTGTCATGGACGGTCGCCGCTAAAAGATTTAGGCTGCTTGGACAGTGATTATATATAATATTTTAAAAAATTTTGTAATTAATTTTTTTAAAGTTTATAAAAATATATTTAAATATAATAAAAAAAATTAAAATTAATAACTTCACATACCTCACGTTTTAAAATTAAAAATATATTCTTGAGAGACAGGGTTAGCCACCGTCCAGTATAAAGTCTAACATATTTGGTGGTTCAGATTCGTTTCGATTGAAGTCCTAGGGTTTGTCCGGAGTGGGGCCAGATCAACGGTAAATATCATCGTTGAACCAAAGTACAGCGATTAAAAGGTTAGTTTGCAAACCGCAAATCACTGGTCAAGATCGTTGTTGAACAGAAGTACAGTAGTCGAACGGTTGGCTTTTAGAGTGAGAGAGAGAGAGAGAGAGCTCACTTTCTAAGCTAAACTGTGAATAATGGAGGTCGAAATCGGAGGGGTTGGTGGAATGCAAGATCAGACGTCTGCCTTCCTTCCCGTACTGGCGTAGGGCAGCAACTATCAGATCACCGACCGCCGATTCAGGTGACATCACCACCTGTACGGCCCCGAGGCTCCTCTGTATCGTCACGTTCAGAAGCAACTTCGTCAACTTTGGCCGTCCCTCTGGCGAGATTATTGCAACATTCCTACCAGACAGCAAGTCCGGCACCGTCCTCGGCCGAGATAGCTTATCGCCCATAGCCCCGACACTACGTCCGTGAAACGACGACGCTTTCTCTGCCAGTCTCCCCCTTCGGTTCTGCTCCTCGTGCCCTCTCCGGTGATTCTTCGATGTCGGCATAGCACAATAGATTTATATATCGGTATCTAACGACAAATTAAGAATTTTTTGGGTGTTTTACCTCAAACGCCGGTAACGGAAGAACCTGGGGCGAGGGAAGCCGAGAGCTGGAGGGGAGAGAGGGCTCTCAGATTCCCGGACTCCGGCAGCTATCATAACCAGATGGTCGAACTGTAAATATCATGAACAGCGAAGGGTAAACAGGCAAGAAGAGCAATAGGCGGCTGACGAACACAATGCACTCCTCGATACATACACATTTATACACGGAAAATGAAGGGAGAGGTAGGCGATGAAGATATAATAACGGGTGTCTGAGAAGCTCGCGTGATATTTCATCATGGTTTACCGGTTAAACCCGTTGTAGAGAGAGAAAGTTGTTTGGACATCGACGGGCTATTGCCGGTTCATCTAACGTGTGTGAGGTCTCGGCTTTCTTGCCAACTTTAACTGCTTCTGCTAACGTGCGCCGCTGTCAACGATGAGGTGAGTGGTGAGTGGTGAGATTTTTGCGTTCGCTGGTGACACGTGGGGAGGTGACAGTGGCTGTTCCGGAATTTGCGTGAACATCTTGTAGGCATGAGACGTCAGTGTGGGGGCTCTGGAGACCAACTCAAGTAGTGACACGCGCACACAAGTTGCTTCGCTTGACAGTTGAACTGCCTCTTGGCGCTATTTTAATGACGGTCTTAGAGCAACTCCAACGGGGAGTTGCGTCAGGGTGCCAAACGAGTAACCATTTGTAATTATTAAAATATTATCTTATATGTTACTATTTTGGATTCTAACAAAGGTGGCATCAAGGGTTAGAAAATGACAGCAATGGTGTTGGGGTGCCAATTTTCCAAACTCTGGAAAGAGAAATCGAGAGGTTGCAAAGAGCCGTTCTACCATTTTTCAATCCAACTGTTCACTCAACGGCTCTTTGCAACGGCTCTATTCAATCCAAAAAATTTTATATATACAGAGAGATTATTTACAGAGATTTTGAAAGAAAAAACTTACCTTGTGAATAATTTACAGAGAGATTTATTTTCATAAATTTGCCGTGAAAACCGTAAGTTCTTCTGTGCTCTTGATTTTTCTTCAAATCTTGTGGTTGTGATAGCAGATTTGAAGAATTTATTTACAGAGGGAGGAAAAGGGGAAGGAGGCACAGAGACGAAGGGGGAGGAGGAGGAGACGCAGAGAGGAAGGGGCAAGAACGGCTCATTCAAACGCAGAGACACTTCTCTGTTTCTATTTCCTTCCTGTTTCATATATATATATATATATAATTCATTTCTATCTCTTCATATATATATATATATAATTTATTTATATTTATATTTATATGTTTTACATTAGTTAATTATTTTAGATTTTAAATTGAATTTTTAAATTGAATTAATTTTTGTAATTTAATAAATTAAATGTTTTAATTTTAGCTTATTTATTTATGTATATATTTTTGTTAATTTAGGGTGAATTTATTTATTTAGCTAATTTTTATAATTGAACTTTTTTTTTTATTTTACTTAATTGTTATTTAGAATTTAAAATAATTTTTAAAATAATTTAATTTGTGTAATTTAAATTGAATGTTTTAGTTTTAGATTATTTATTTATTATTTTTTGTTAATTTAGGGTGAATTTATTTATTTAGCTAATTTTTATAATGGAAGAATTTTTTTCTATTTTACTTAATTGTTATTTAGAATTTAAAATAATTTTAAAAATAATTTAATTTGTGTAATTTAAATTGAATGTTTTAGTTTTAGATTATTTATTTATTATTTTTTGTTAATTTAGGGTGAATTTATTTATTTAGCTAATTTTTATAATTGAAGAATTTTTTTCTATTTTACTTAATTTTTATTTAGAATTTAAATTGAATGTTTTAATTTTAGATTATTTATTTATTATTTTTTGTTAATTTAGGGTGAATTTATTTATTTAGCTAGTTTTTATAATTGAAGAATTTTTTTCTATTTTAGTTAATTGTTATTTACAATTTAAAATAGTTCTTAAATTAATTAAATTTGTGTAATTTAAATTGAATGTTTTAATTTTAGTTTATTTATTTATTTATTTTTTTAATTTAGGGTGAATTTATTTATTTAACTAGTTTTTATAATTGAAGAATTTTTTTTATTTTAGTTAATTGTTATTTAGAATTTAAAATAGTTTTTTAATTAATTTAATTTGTGTAATTTAAATTAAATATTTTAATTTTAGTTTATTTATTTATTTAGTTAATTATATTTTTAATAAAAAATATTCAAATGGCACCCCATTTTAGCACTCGCCATTAGAACAGATTTATAATTTAGGAGTGCCAAAATACTGTTTAAAGTTGTAAATGAGTAATTTGACATCTCAAAATGCACCTCTCCCTTGGAGTTGCTCTTAGGTTGACGGAGAGTGTGCAGCCGGTGCAAGCACCCTCCATTCAATGACCGTCAAGAACACTGGTTACATCAATGTGGGTCCACATGTATTTTACTACGATCGAACTTTGAATCTGTAGCGGATTGTAGTATGCGCGACCTTGGAATTATATATATATATATATCAGGTTCGCAGACATGGCAAAAATTATTGGTGTAATGTTCTTTTTATGGGTAATTACAATTATTATTTTTAAAATTTTTGATAATTAAATCATTTTTTTTTGAAGATTTTTGAAATATAATACACAAATATCCTTTACAATTAACTTTTTTACTTAAAATAACAAAACTATTTCATTTATATATTTTTTTAATTTTTAAAATTTTGTCTATTTTTTTAAAATAAATATTGATAAAAACTTTGAATTTATTTTTATATAAAATGAAAATAAGTTATTTATTTTAAATTTATTTTTAAATAAAGTAATAAAAAATTAGTCAAAATTAAAAATATGTAAAAACAAACAAATAAATAAAAATGAAAATTTTGTCATTTTAAAAAAAAAAATTAACTAAATAAGATATTTATATATTCTCAGATAAAGTAAAAAATATCAGTATAATTTTAAAAACTTCAATAGAGATCTATGTAATTGTCAGAAGTTTAAAAAAAAAAGTAGTATAATTTATTATTTTTTTTATTAATACACTTTGTCTTAAATTTTACATTATAAATAAGAATCTTAATTTTGGACGCCGATGTCGAGATCAGAAAATACTCTTTTTCTGCAAATGTGACTCTAATTTGAGGATTAATGCATGGGCTTATACCTAAGTAAATTCTCTTCCCACCCCTATCATTATACTTAAAAAAAAAAAAAAAACTCTTATGAAAATAAATACATATGTTAGGACACTCACTTTTTTATTATTTTATTTATATCAAATTAATTTCAAAGTGCCCTTATAAATGGACATGCCTTGTAAGTAAACTAATTTCTAAACATGCCTTGTAAGTAACAACTACTTGAGTATTAATATTAAAAGTAAAAATACAAATGATATGATGCATATCACACGGCTTGTACAAAAAAAATTAGGCTGCGCCACATCAATTCAGGAGACGATGCATATCCAAAATAATTGGGCCACTTGATTTAATAACTATTTTTGGTAAAAGATAGAAATTTCCAATTACAATGGGATTAATATGAAATTACCTCTTTTAGCTATAAATATTGAAGTGACAAGACATGAGACATATCGACATGATGCCGCCAGAGGTTAATGTAGCATTAAGAGAAATTCGAATGACAGAAGCCAATTTTTGAACTTAAAAAATTTATTTGAATGGTGTCATACTATCTCTACATATATTAATAAATTTTAATATTGTACATCATTTTAATATTAATATTTAAAAATGTATCTATTTTATTTATTTAATTTTCTTTTTACATTTTTTTCTCCTCATTTTCTTAACCTAAGTTTTTTTCTCTCTTTCAACTAACTTTTGACTCATCTGTATCCATATTAAATTTAATGATTAATTCTATGTTAGAAGTCAAATAATATTTTATTAAGAATCAAAATAGTAATTAGAATAGATGTTTTTCTTCTTACATCCACTCTTAAAAATGTTACAAGGAATAAGGATTTATTATATAAAATGTTTCATATAAGTTGTAGGCTATGTTTAGTTTTACTGGTTGATCGTATTTAACGACTTTTTTAAGTTTAAAATTAAATTTTCTAATTAATTAAGTGTTTAATTCGATTTATTATATAATGAATCCGTACTTAACTCAAAATGAATTTTTTCAAAAAGTAATCCCAATAAAACTTTTTAAAAAGTAATCGAAACATTAAATAACTTAATTCAAACATTACTTTTTCAACGCTACTTATTCAATCGTAATTTAACTCAAACTATATTTTTTTTCAGCTCATCCAAACGAGCACTTAATGTACCATGCAAACATTGGAGTATTTATCATTTTCAATCTGAGTTTTAAAAGGAGCTTCTTAATAATTTTTTTGTTTTCCTTCCTTTTTTTAATTTTGATTGAAAAAATAACTAAGTCCAACATAAGTTATATAAGATAAACAAATCTTTTTTTGTTTTGAACAATAGAAAACTCAATTTACAATTACATATGAGTTTCTTAATTCTAGATTTTAAAAAATTTAACAACCCAAGACTGTAACAAATATAAAGATAAAATTCAATCCAAAATTGAAAAAAAAAAATTTAAAAGATTACTTGAAAGTTAATGAATATATATCAAGAAAGATCTTGAACTATCAATTGGGTTAGTTTTTAGTCGGTAACAATTGCTAGAGTGACTAATATTACTTTTTTTAAAAATAGACAAGTTAATTTATAGAAGATAAAAATATTATTTTTTATACACATAATTTTAATTCGAATCGCTTTATATGTACAATATTAAAATTTTCTCATCTCAAGTTGATTGTATAAAAAAAACAATTGTTTAAAAGCAAAAATACAAATGATATGATGCATATCACATGGCTTGTACAAAAAAAAACTCAAGTGATATGGCTGTGACACGTCAATTCAGAATATAATGCATATCTAAAATAATTGGGCCACTTGATTTAATAACTATTTTTGGTAAAAGATGGAAATTTTCAATTACAATTGGATTAATACGAAATTACCTCTTTTAGCTTAGATACTGAAGTGACAAGACATGAGACATATCGACAAGATGACACCTAAGGTTAATGTAGCATTAAGAGTAAGTCCAATGACAGGAGCCAAATTTTGAACCTAAAAAATTTATTTGTGTGTTGTCATACTATTTATACATATATTAATGATTTTTAATATTATATATTATTCTAATATTAATATTTAAAAGGTGTATTTATTTTATTTATTTAATATTTTTTATATTTTTTTCTTCTCTTTTTTTAACCTATTTTTTTTCTTCTTTTTTTTCAACTAATTTTTAACTCATCTGTATTTATTTTGAATCAATGATTAATCCTATGTTAAAAGTCAAATAATATTTTATTAAGAATCAAAAAAGTAATTAGAATGGATGTTTATCTTCTTACATCCACTTTAGAAATGTTACAAGAAATAAGGATTTATTATATAAAATGTTTTATATAAGTCTTAGGTTATGTTTGGTTTCATTGGTTCACTGCATTTAATGGCTTTTTTAAATTTAAAATTAAGTTTTTTAATTTGTTAGATGTTTAATTCAATTTATTATTTAATGGATCCACACTTAACTCAAAATAAATTTTAAAAAAAAATAATCTTAGTAAACATTTTAAAAAATAATCAAAACATTAAATAACTTAATTCAAACACCACTTTTTCATCACTACTTATTCAAATCGTAATTTAACTCAAACTATATTTTTTCTCAACTCATTCAAACGAGCACTTAATGTACTATCTAAACATCGCAGTATTCATCATTTTCAATCTGAATTTTAAAATGGAGCTTCTTAATAATTTTTCTGCTTTCCTTCCTCTTAATTTTGATTGAAAAAATAAGTAAGTACAACATAAGTTGTCTAAGATAAACAAATCTTTTTTTTTGTTTTGAGCCCTAGAAAACTCAATTTAAAAGTACATAAGAGTTTCTTGATTTTAGATTTTAAAAAATTCAACAACCCAATACCCAATAGACTGTAACAAATATAAAGATAAAATTTAATTTAAAATTGAAAAAAGAAATTAAATAAACTATGCATTTTCTCATAATAAAGAGAGTAAGAATAGAACTGATGACTTTTATCTAAAAAAAGGTCATAAGTTATCAACATGATAAATGAAATCAATTAATAAAGTCTCTTCATAGTCTAAACAAAATTGTTAAGTAGATAAACAAATTTAATAGCCAAGGTTCAATAATGTCAATGTAGAAACGAATCGAAATAATATGATTAAAATTTATTTTTTTATACAACAAATTAGAGTTTGAGATGTTATAAAAACAAATACGAGATGTTACTCTACCATTACTGAAGGATTGGAAATCACAACAAAAACCTTAAAAGTAGAATAAATAAATTTTTAATAATACTATATTAATTTAATAATTTTTAAGTCAACGTAATATTACTCATAAATTTTATTTTATTTTTTGTTATAGAGTATCGAACCCTTTCAATGATTACTCACTGTGAATCAAATAAAGGTCACCGCGGAAGTGATTTTTATATTCTTTTGGGGCTTTGATATTTATCCACGTAACACACGTTAACTAATGACTTGTCGCAGTAGTCCATTAATTATCATTATTATCATTTTCACAACGTTTTCAACATATCATGGTTACTATTGTTAATGCCACATCAACTATAAGATTTGACTCCCTAACAGTCATTAGAACTTTTTCAACTAAGACTCTCAATCCTTTTTTCTGGACACACCCTGCATTATTGCTCTTCATGGGTCCTCAGTCCCTGATACTATCCTTTTTTACTTTCCTTCTCATCTATACACGCGTGTGTATGTATATATATACACACACATAAAAAATCAAATATGTCTCTTTTACGGTCATTTATATAAATATTGAAAATTTTAATCTTATTAAAATAAAAAAAAAAAAACACAAACTATATATAAAATAACTAGTTTGAAAGTTCTACATCTCTACCAAATAGTTTATTAATGCTACTATTTTTATTTTTTTTTAAATGAAAAGCTTAAGTAGACAAACTAATTTGATTATAATAATTTAGATGAATGAGAAAACACCTTTCCCCCAAATTAATCACTCTTCTTTTAATTTTGTTAAGAATGGTACGTAGAGTATACCTTGACCAAAAGAAAAAGAAAGAAAAAAACCCTAAAGTATGATTTGTGAAATAAATAAATAAAACCGTGGGTGGCTAAACTAATGTTATAGCATTGGATTGTAGGCTCATTTGGTGGATTTGCCCTTTGCAATACATTGAACTACTAAATATATAAACACAATTGTGCTTTCTTGTAAGATATTATTAAAAGATTTAAATACGATTTCATGAATACGACACTTAGGTCTCATATATTTAATATTTAGCATCAAACACGATAAATCTATATAATTTAATGGCCAAGTTTGACAAAAAATTATTGAGAGTTACGTGATGTCTCATGCACACATATGTACAGTTGATTCTTTTATAATTAATATTCAATAAGTTAATAATTTTTAATAATTAATAAATTTTTAAAGGACTAACTCGGTTCCATGAGTTATAACTGATAATTTATTATCTAATACTTGATACTTTTTTTTAGAAACTTTTTTATAATATTAATTATTAGAGAGATATAATAGTTATATATGTATTTTTTATATATATATATATATATATATATCTCATTTATGACATGTTTTGATAATTATATTTATTAATTGAACATGGTTGGAATCAAAAGTATTGTAATTGGAAAACAAATTATGATATTTGAAAGCACAATTTCTTTACTTGAAATGAAAATTAAGAGTCTTTACGCCTAAAGTTGAGTATTATATGTATTTTTTTATAAAAAAACTAAAATGGTGTTAAAAAATTACATATAAAGTCATATTTTTGTACCAAAAATCATTTCTCTCTAAGAAACATACACTAATTGATTTATGAAATTATGAGAAAACTTAATAATTAATAATTTTTTGACCTTTCATGTCTATTAATTATAAGAGAGTTGATTATATTTTACCAAATTGTTTTATCTTTTTTATTATTATTTTTTATTTTAATGTTATTACCCAATGGGACTTACAAGTTATGTGTTGGGAGGCAAAAATATAAAATAGGATAAATTACACTAGTCTCAATTAAGGTTTTTGACAATTGCACTAATATTTCTTGAGATTTTTTAAATTACACTGACATCTCTTATTTTTATCAACATCCACCCCCTTTTTAGTCAATTTTGTTTAATCAAAATGATAAAATTTTCCATTTTATTATTATTATTATTTTGTACTTTTTTTTTTTTTCAATTTTTGCCATTTTTTTTAAATTTTTTTTTATAGTTTTTTTAATTTTATATAAAAAAAATTTAAGGGTTTAATTAATATTTATCTGAAAAATTTTAAAAAATTGATCAAAAATAAGAATATTGAAAAAAAAAACATGAAAGAATAGTTTTGTCATTTAAAAAAAAAATGATTGAAAGATAATATTCATATATTTTCAGATAAAATAAGAAATATCAGTGTAATATAGTGTAATATGACTGTTACAAATTTTTGAAGAGATAATTTTTAAATTATAATAAAACTATTATAGTAAACTTTATCAGTTTTGTTGGATGGGCGCGAGCCCACCGGAGGCCCACTGGTTACTACACTCTTTGTTTTCATTATTAATAAAATTAAAATGAATTGATTTATATTATTTATTAGTGCAACTTGGTATTATACATAGAATGTAGCTGCTATACTGACATACGTAATTTGTACATATATAGTGCATAGTTTATATATGTCCCGAAAGAGGACAGACGACAATAGGGGGTTGTGGGCGTGGTGGCGGTAGGTCTAGGGTCGTGATCGTCCTAAAACCGTGAAGATTGAAGAAGATGGCGAAGGTCACAATCCCTGTCCTACCTTGTGATTGGTTTTTTTTTTTTTTTAACTTTGTAGTGCTAATGTTTGTTGTCATTATGTCAATTATATGCTCCACCTTTACCAAGTGGATGATGCTAGTCTATGGATGTGCTTGGCCTTCTGTCCTTGACCGGCCCTACCATTCTATCTCTCTCCATTATTGTATTTCTTTTTATATGTATGGATGCTAAGGTTCCACATTCCAATCTCTCTCTCTCTCTCTCTCTCTCTCTCTCTCTAAATGACACATATAGCCTCTGTATCTAACATTTGATTATCAAAATTTTGACGCATGCTTAGTCTGAAGCAGCCACAAATTTGGGTTTAGTTTTTTTAATACTTTAGTTCCATGTCTGGATAAGTTTAATACATTAGGCTCAACGTTTTGAATGTTTCTATATTGATATTATTTTTTGTTTTTTATTTTTTATTTTTGTTCTAGATAAGAAAAATAATAAAATTTTGTAATTTTTTATAAATGAATTTAAATTGTTAAAATACAAAAAAATATTTTTAATATTTTTATATAAGTGAGCTGTTTCTAAATTGTTTTCAATTTTTTTGAGATTATCCTGCCAAGAATGTTTTCTAGCACGTTTTCATTTTTTGTATATTTGAGAGAAAAAAATAATTTGTAAAAAGACTCAACATCAGTACATGCTTTTGTTCTTGCCAATTATTTTTTAATATATAAAGAGTAAGTTAATTTAATTCCATTTAAAGAGTATTAGAGAATTAATATTTTAAGGAAACCCACTTTTTAAAATATAATTAAAAGAGAAAGCAATTCTAAGTTGCTTCTTCTTGTTTGGTTGGTTATGTCAATGACTTGTTAAAATAGATTTCCATGCGTGGAAGGAAATCTTTGCTTAGTAAGCTCTAATTCCGTCTCTTGTGGAGGGAAAACCAGAGAGTGTAAACCTACCAAACTTGATTTATATTCAACAATATCTGCTAGATGTTGCCGCCATTGACGGTGTGTCCAATGCTTTTAATTTATAATTGAGTCAAGTGTCATGGAGAGTTAACCTAAGAGAATTATGTTGCGGCAACAACTTTATTAATGTAAACGATATGCATATTTTATTATATTGTCGGTTTGGTTGTAGCGACGTCACATAATTGTGAAAAGTTGTTTGTTTCTGAACCGATTTGTTTGACTATTTTTATTTGACTTGGTTCATATCTTAATTTTGTGATCCGTAAGGGTGTTGTGTTTAAGATTTATTATTTTGAGAGATAATTGATTTTAAGCAAAATGTGATTAGATATAAGAAGGTTTTTTGGTTTTTTGAATACGTGAGAGTTACGTTCTTATCGTCTTGTCAAATTATGTGTATCTCTTCTAATTCTTTGTTTGAGAATCGCATAATAAAAGTAACTACTATATTAACATCGTTTTACATCAAGATTACATACATAAGACATAATATTCTCAATCTTTCAAGTGTTATTCACACTCTCATTCATAAAGATAAATAAGAGCACGAATAATAATTTGAGAGTAAGGAGGAGTGGGAATAGTCGCACCTTTTATATATATATATATATATATATATATATATATGATATGTCATAGATACACTTTACTTAATTCAGACAACTTGAATGTGTTCCGAAAAGCTAGTTTTTCTTACTTACTACGGGGAAGGTATACCGAGGTTTACCTCGGTATACCGAGCTCGGAACAATTGAGTAAATCGACAAAAAGAATGACGAAAGTCTCATGATTATACTGCTATAGCCTGACAGGCGGTGAGACCTAGTCCTGTCAAAAGTAGCTACAGGCTTGGAAAACCATTCTTGCACGTACACGTGTAAAGGGAGCCATAAATTATATGAAAACGATGTCCACCGCTTGTCAGACAAGTTAAACCGCCTCTTCAACACTATACATAGAAAAAAGCAGGTATGAAAAAGAGGGGATCATCTGAGATATTAAGTGATAAAAGAGTCAAAACTTTTGATCACAGAGAAAGAATACTAATTTAACCATCGGAGAGGTTACCACCGGAACCTTTCCTGGTGGCTTTTTATTAATCATCTCTTTTCAGGTTCACAGTGACGGATTATTCCATGACGAGCCCAAATTAGCTGCATCAGCTTGGCGCCGTCTGTGGGAACGTTTAACGTTCTTCTCTAATCTTCTTTTCTTCATTTAAAGTATTTGGTAGTCATGGCTTCCAACCGTCGCTCTGCACCACTATCCGCTCAACCGCTCGCTCAGGATGAAGAAGTTGCAACTTCTGATCCTGTGCAGCAACAGCTGGATCAAATTCGAGCTCAGATGCAGAAACAAGCTGATCAAACGCAGGCTCAGCTCTTTGCCATATCTCAAGTCTTGGCTTCTTTGACACAAAATCCATCGGTTCTCCCTCACTCTGGAGTGCCTGAAAGCGGATACCCATTAGTGTATCCTCCGCAACGGAGGCAATATGAGGAGGGTGGCCCTAGTACCCGTCCCTTCTCTCCCCAGGGCGTAACTCCAGTTCGATATGACGTTCCAGAGGGTGTACCCAACATGCAACCTAATAACGTTAATTATAGCAGGGGCCATGTTGTTAGCCCTGCGAATTCTGGCGCTAATTTGGTGCAATCCGGACTACCATTTCAACCGGCACCGGCGTCCAATCAAAGACAGCCCGAGCATGCAATCCCCAGCCCGAACAATCCTCAACCTACTGGGCTTGAGGGTGGTATACCAGGATTTCAGCACTCTGCCCCATCCAGAGTACCGCTACGATCAGAAGAAGTGGCAGATTCCATTGGACAAGCAGTTCCTGCTCGAGAAGGACTTCCACCTCCTCAACAGGACGAAATAGCAAAGCTTCTCGGAAGATTTACGACTCCGTTTACCCCAGCTATATTGGCCGAGGAGCGTCCTCGTAAGTTCATTGTCCCAAAATTCACCCCGTATGAAGGATTGGATGATCCTGGCGATCATCTTTCAAATTACCAGCATACCATGGCCCTTCATGGAGCCACGGACGCATTTCTATGTCGCACCTTTGTGACGAGTCTCAAAGGGGCAGCCCTTCGATGGTTCCATAATCTCCCTCCAAATTCAGTCCCCAGCTTCTACGAGCTCAGCAGGCGTTTCCTTGATCGCTTTCTAACCAGCAGGCGGCTCAGAAAGGGACCAGAATTTCTCTTGTCCATAAAACAACGAAAGGGAGAATCCCTCAGGGATTATATCGCTCGCTTTAATGCCGAACTGACCGAGATCACTGATTGTGGCGCGGCCTTCTTGGTGGCCGCCTTACATGCTGGACTCTGGCCAGGGCGTTTTCATGATTCCCTGACGAAAAATCCTCCTGCCGATATGGCGTCATTAATGGAAAGGGCAAGAAAACACATAAACTTGGAAGACACCAGAACATCCCTCCGTCTTGCCAAAGAACAAGTACAACATGAGGGAAAATCACAAACGCAGAATGCTGGCAATACCAGCAAGCGGCAGAGAAGTCCTGAGACGAAAACATCCCGAGGTCAAAATCAGACAACCTCGGGACGTTTCAGATCATACGCACCTCTGAGTGTGCCATTGCCACTCTTGACTGCTTCTATATCTGAGATTTATCATCAGGTCAAGACACAGGAAAATTTCAAGCGTCCAGATCCATTATATGCTGATCCGGATCACCGAGATCGTAGTAAGTATTGTGAATTTCACCGAGACCACGGACATACTACGGAAACATGCCGACATCTTCAACAGGAGATTGAGCAGCTAATTCGAAGGGGACGATTGAAAGAATTCGTTCAACGGGAATCTGGATCAAATAATCAGACTCAGAAACCCCAACAACCTCGGCAGGAGCCTAAGTCTCAGCTACCAAGACAAGATCAGGGGTCTACTCTTGGGACTAATCAGCCATCACAAGCCAACGCTCATGTCATCCTCGTTCTCCATGCCACTAATTCTCTTTCTGGCACTTCAAATCGGGCGAGGAAGCGTTATGCGCGAGAAGCAAAAATGGCACCAATTCCGGTTCAAATCATGACTCTGGAGAAAAAGCTGAAACCCTCACCACAAATCCAATTCTCCGAACTGGATCTAGTTGGCATACATCACCCGCATACCGATGCGTTGGTCATTACTCTTCGTGTCGCCAACTTCGACATCTCTAGAGTATTAGTGGACACCGGCAGCTCCACTAATATCTTATTTTTTGAGCCTTTCCAAAAGATGAAGTTGAACGTGTCTGACCTCAAAGACACCTCGGCAGTAATGGCTGGTTTCGATGGACATCTAAGTTCTCCTATGGGCGGTATTGACTTCCCAACAACTATTGGGGTTGGCGACGAACAAAAAACGGTCTTATCTGAATATGTGATTGTGGACTGCCGATCTCCCTACAACGTGATCATGGGAAGACCATGGTTACATCAAATAGGAGCTGTCACGTCTACCCTTCACCAGTGTCTCAAATATGTACAGAACGATCAAATCTGCACTATTCGAGGTTCCCAATCATCATCTCGGGAATGCCATGTTGTTGCACTCAAAGGTGACAAACAGCAATAGCAGTTACAGACATCTCGGAGGCAAATGATTCTCGACCTGTCTGACCGAGGTGAAGATGTGTGTTGTCCTACCAAGATTGATGCGCCTTTAAGTCCGCGTGGCATAGATAGCATGGCTGCTCCGGTCCAAGATCCACTGAAGATCTCGGTAGGACATGAGGAAGAAGGACGGTATTTACAGGTGGGCGCTGACTTATCTCCACCAGAACAAGAAGTGATAATTGAGTTTCTGAAAACTCAGTTATCAACCTTTGCATGGGAAACTAAGGACATGGAAGGTATCGACCCCTCATGTATTTGCCATAAACTAACGACAAATCCTGAGTACCACCCTGTAAGGCAGAAGAGACGAACATTTGCTCCCGAGAGACATAAGATCATCAATGATGAAGTCCAGCGATTACTAGATGCACAGTTAATCAGGGAGGTATTTTACCCAGAATGGCTTGCTAACACAGTCCTGGTTAAAAAGAAAAATGGGAAATGGCGAGTATGTGTTGATTATACCGACCTTAACAAAGCTTGCCCGAAGGATAGTTTCCCCATTCCCAGAATTGATCAACTCGTTGACGCAACTGCTGGTTACGAGTTGATGAGCTTCATGGATGCATACTCAGGATACAACCAAATTCAGATGTATCCTCCCGATCAAGAAAAGACCTCTTTCATCTCTGAACGAGGCTTGTATTGCTACAAAGTGATGCCTTTTGGTCTTAAAAATGCTGGAGCCACCTATCAACGTTTGGTCAACAAAATGTTTGCATCTCTGATCGGTGATACGATGGAGGTGTATATCGATGACATGCTGGTCAAGAGTCAGCAGAAGAAGGATCACGTTGAACATTTAAAAAAGACCTTCGACATCCTGAACAAACATAAGATGAAGTTAAATCCATCTAAATGTATCTTTGGGGTGAGCCGTGGTAAGTTTCTGGGTTTTCTTGTCTCACAACGAGGCATTGAAGCCGATCCATCCCAAATCAAAGCTTTGGCAGAACTCGAGCCTCCGAGGTCTAGGAAGGAGATACAGACTTTGAATGGCCGGATTGCGGCCCTGAATCGCTTCATATCAAGGTCTACGGACCGCTGTCTTCCCTTCTTCAAAGCTCTACGGGGAAATAAGACCTTGGAATGGACCTCTGAATGCGACAAAGCTTTTCTGGAGCTTAAAAAATATATGGCATCTCCAGAATTGTTATCTACGCCAATAAAAGGAGAGAAGCTGCTTTTATACCTCGCGGTATCTGAAAATGCCGTAAGCTCTGCATTACTCCGAGAAGACCAAGGGGTTCAAAAACCCATATTCTACGTGAGTAAAGCACTTCTTGGATCAGAACAAAGATATCCCGAGATAGAAAAGCTAGCCTTCGCACTCGTCATATCGGCCAGAAAACTCAGGCCTTATTTTCAGTCTCATTCAATTATAGTCCCAACTTCATACCCCTTAAAAGCCGTACTACATAAACCTGAAATTTCAGGTCGTCTCGTGAAATGGTCAATAGAGCTGGGAGAATTCGATATCACCTATACACCTCGGACTGCTATTAAAGCGCAAGCTTTGGCAGATTTTATTGCCGAATTCACCCCAGCACTAAAACAGAAGTTGGACGCTAACCCAACCATGGCCACGTGGCATTTATATGTGGATGGCTCTTCCACTGATAAAGGGTCCGGAGTTGGTCTTATCCTCCGATCTCCCGATGGTATTTCTACAGAGAAAGCAGTTACTTTGGGATTTAGGGCTTCAAACAATGAGGCTGAATATGAAGCATTAATCCTTGGCATGCAACTAGCCCGAGAACATGAAGCTCACAACCTCGAAGCCTTCTCTGATTCTCAATTAGTGGTGGGCCAAGTTCTGGGTGAATTTGCTGTGAAAGATGATAGAATGATCAAATATGCCGAAATGGTAAGTTTTCTACAAAAATCATTTGCCACTTTCCGTATTCATAAAATAGAGAGAAAACAGAACACAAGGGCAGATGCATTAGCAAATATGGCTTCTCATCTCGGTACCAAAGGGAATTCAGAATTAATTATCTCTTCCCAAGATCACCCCAGTATTGACAAAGTTCAAAAAATTCACCTCTTAGAACAATGTCAAGACTGGAGAGCTCCTATTTTCAGATACCTAAAAGAAGGAAAACTCCCGGAAGATAGGAGTCAAGCACGTAAACTACGGATCAGAGCAGCTCGGTATCTGATTTTAAATGAGCAACTCTACCGTAGGTCCTACACCCAACCTTTACTGAGGTGCCTATCTCCAGAAGAATCGGGGTATGTACTAGCCGAGATTCATGAAGGGATATGCGGCAATCATAATGGTGGCAGGACCATATCCCATCGGGCGTTGACCCAAGGTTATTACTGGCCCGGTATGCTGATTCAAGCCAGGGAGTATGTAAAGAGATGTGACAAATGTCAGCGTTTTGCTTCTTATCAACATCTACCACAACAAGAGCTTGTACCCATTGTCAGTCCCTGGCCTTTTGCCCAATGGGGGATGGATATTGTTGGACCTTTGCCCAAAGCTCCTCAAAATAGGAAGTATTTGTTGATCGCTATTGATTACTTCTCCAAATGGGCGGAAGCAGAACCACTGACTCACATTACCGAGGTGGATGTAAAAAATTTCACATGGAGAAATATCGTTTGCAGGTTTGGAGTGCCACGAACTATCATATCAGATAATGGCACCCAGTTTTCAGGAAAAGTATTTAGAAAATTCTGTGACGATCTCCATATCAGCCATCATTTTTCCTCGCCAGGACATCCACAGGCAAACGGACAGGCCGAGGTGACTAACCGGACTATATTAAGTGGTATCAAAAAGAGGCTGGAACGAGCAAAAGGAAAATGGACAGAAGAACTTCCTGGAGTACTCTGGGCTTACCGAACAACGAGGAGCAGTGCTACCCAGGAAACACCATTCTCACTCACATATGGTTCTGAGGCGGTCATTCCCGTAGAAATCGGTATGCCCACATGGAGAACAGAAGCCTTCAATCCGGAAACAAATCCGCTTCAGTTAATCGAGAACCTCGACTTACTCGAAGGAAAAAGAGAACAGGCTTCAATTCGAATGGAAGAATGTCAACGAAGGATGGCCAAAAGCTTTAATAAAAAGGTCAAAGGTAGAAACTTTGACTTAGGTGATCTGGTTCTACGAAGAATCTTCCCAAATACCAAGGAACCTACGATGGGAAAGTTGTCCCCAAATTGGGAAGGACCTTACCGAATTATAAAGATTAACAGGCCAACAACCTACTGGTTGGAAGACATGGAGGGAAAACTGATTCCCAGACCATGGAACATCGAGCACCTAAGACAGTATTATCAATAAAATTATTTCTACCTTTCAGGTGATATATCTTCTCAACACGGAAAATCTACCAACTTGTTCTGCAACAAAGGCCCCTACAAGCCTAAGCGCTGTAGGTATGGCTCCAAGAAAAGATACTGGTCTACCGACCTGATCTTGAAATCACAAAGGCCCCTACAAGCCTAAGCGCTGTAGGTATGGCTCCAAGAAAAGATGCTGGTCTACCGACCTGATCTTGAAATCACAAAGGCCCCTACAAGCCTAAGCGCTGTAGGTATGGCTCCAAGAAAAGATACTGGTCTACCGACCTGATCTTGAAATCACAAAGGCCCCTACAAGCCTAAGCGCTGTAGGTATGGCTCCAAGAAAAGATGCTGGTCTACCGACCTGATCTTGAAATCACAAAGGCCCCTACAAGCCTAAGCGTTGTAGGTATGGCTCCAAGAAAAGAGACTGGTCCACAGGCCTGATATCTAGCTCAGCAAGGCCTCTGCTAGCTATGTACTATGGGTATGACTACAAGTAAAGATACCGGTCTACCGACCTGGTTTCAGAAAAACATAAGATCCTTATCGACTTGGTTCACTTCAGATGACCACCAGGTTAGATTCAGATACTTGTGATAAATGAGAATATATTTGTTCTATCTTTGATCTATATTCTTTGATTTATGTCCGAATAAAATAAATTTATTGTTATCTGCTTATTAAAACGAATTGATTCGGTATTAAGTATGAAAGGCATTCAGAGCTAGATTAAAACAAAATGAAAGTCAAAACAGAGAACTGTTGTTTTTCATTTCATAAAATGACCAAGTACAAAAAATAATAATCCGGCTAAACAGTAAAATTTCATATATATAAATCAAAGAAATACAAATATTTTTTACAAAATATTATCTACTTCGACTTCGGAGGGATAGAGGAGATAGGAGGGACCGTTTCAACAAAACCTTCCACATCGGGAGGATTGGGAGAGCTCGGTAGCGACTCAACTTCGACATCGTCTAGACGAGAAATGTCCAAGTTTGGATACAACTTTTGAATTTTCTTCCTACAAAGGAGATAACCAGAATCCACCAGCTCTCTTCCCATAGAGTTCACTAAATCCATCATTCCAGCCTTGGTAGCTTCTTGGGTAGCAACCTTAACTTCTTCAAGTTTTGTAGCCGCCGCCATCTCGGTATCTTTAACCTTTTTCTTTTGCTCCTCCATCTTCTGACGAAACGCATCCCGTTGATCAAGCATGGTTCCTAGCTTCTGGGTTAAGACTATGTTTTCCGACTCAACAGCTTTGCACTTAGTCTCCAGAGACTTGACCCTGGCTTGAGCCGCCCCAAGTTCGGCATCAGAAACCATCAATTTGGTTTCTGCATGAGTCAGATTCGATTTGGCCAAAGTAAGTTCCGTCTTCGTATCCTTCACTTCAGTTTTGGCCGTACTCAATTCGGCCTTTACTTTCTTCAGTTCCTCCTGAAGTTTCGTTGCCTTCTGGGCTTCATCGAAACGATCCATTAACAATCCCATCGCTCCAACACCCTACCGACCAAACAAAATACTTAAAAAAAAAAAAAAAAAAAAAAAAAAAAACAGAAAAAAGAGAGAGGAAAAGAAAGGAAGCTTTACCCTCACATAACCCGTCATCAGTTCGCCCATAATCTGCCTTGTATCTTTCTTGTGAAAACCAGAGGGCAGTCCCATCTTTAGAGCCGCTTTTATAGCCTCTGAACCATTGGGTGCCGCGGCAGGATTGGGTGGTCCTGAGCTTGACCCCCCTTGAGCATTGGGCGGGCGGGAAGAGGTGGTTACAGGAATAGTGGGGGCGGCTTCGGCCTGTGGGGGTTGAATCTCAGCGGGCTGCGACGGTTCGGTCTGAGTTGTCTTGCTGGCCTCTTGAGCCGAAGTCTCAGCAGCCTCCCGAGCGGCCCTCGACACTACCCGCCTTTTCTTTTGAACAGGCCTCGGTACTTCCGATGACGTCGGGATCTCAGCTGGCTCCGGTATTGAGGAGGTTGAACCTCCCACCTTCGACTTGGAGGATGGGACGTAACCGGCCAAAATAGACTTTTTCACTTTAGCAGCATCATCCTTGGTCAGTCCAGCTGCCATCAGATTTGCCGGCGAAAGAATCTGTAAATGATGTCGGTAGGGGGGTTGAAGAAGTTGTGTGAACTTTCTCTCTAGTTCGGGCGAGAAAGGTGCCCTTCTCCACCTCTGCTTATCTGTAGAAAGATCATAAAACAACGTAAAATTGTAAATTTGAAGAGCAAGAAATTAACATATTATGATTTAACTGAGATCTAACAAGACTCACCAATGGGGCCGGTTTGCCGAGGAAAAAGACTCAGGTCGCCTTCATAGTCTTCTCGCTCCCAACCTCCCCCTACGAAAAAATACCATTTCTTCCATGTTTTATTGGAAGAGGGTACCGCTGTCAGAGGTCGGTACCTCTGATCAAAACAGGTATAATAAAGTCCCTCTGTAGAGAGGAACTTCATATCCATTTTACTACGAACAAGCTCCAGATCTACCGGAACTTTATTCAAATGACCTAAAACGATAAAACCTAAAAGCTGCCTCCAACTATTGACGTTTAAATCGGCAGGACAGATGTTAAAATAAATAAAAAACTCTCTAAGCAAAGGATGTAAAGGAAGGCGTACGCCTAATTCAAACCATTCTAAATAAACACAAATTTCCCCCCTTTTAACATCGGAGGGACGATCTGATGGTTTGGGAACTCTGCATGATACGTTCTTGGGAAACTGAAATTGCCTCCTAAGGTTAAAAAGCATCCCCTTAGTTACATGGCTCTCACCCTCTTCCCTCTGAGGTTTTTTAATTTCCCCCTCGATAGATTCATGGGCGGAATCATAAGAAGAAAAAGATGAAGTAGAAGATGAAGACAATGGATTTTCTTCCCCCCTCATTTCTGACTCAACCCTTACTTCACTCAGGTTGGGATTAGACATAATCGATTCGCAACACAGAGTGATTACGAAGAAAGAATAAGAAGAAGAAGAAATTAGAATATTACCGGTCACGAATTTCCAAAATTCGATTTGGAGTCACCGGAAGTCGCCCTGAAACTTACTGGAAATAACGCTTGCAGAAATTTGGAGATTATGCTTGCCGAAATTCCTAAATACTGTGAAGATATTCTTCAAAGATATAAACGGGTCTAATAAAAATAAACCCTCATTTCACTTCAAAAACGTACTAGTTTACCCCTTTCGAGAACCGGGAAAGTGAATATTTAAAATTCTCGAGAAACTCGACATCAAAACGGCTGACATAATAAATGGTATCGATTTTCAAAACACTAAAACTGCGCATTAATTGTACCATGACGGCTATGTCTTTTCAAAATATAAAATCAATTAAATACACGCGTGTTTTCAATATACACGTAACCTTACCTAAACCACAGCCTTAGTTTGAATACATGTGTTTTTAGCACTAAGGCTTAGGGGGGGAGTAACTGATATGTCATAGATACACTTTACTTAATTCAGACAACTTGAATGTGTTCCGAAAAGCTAGTTTTTCTTACTTACTACGGGGAAGGTATACCGAGGTTTACCTCGGTATACCGAGCTCGGAACAATTGAGTAAATCGACAAAAAGAATGACGAAAGTCTCATGATTATACTGCTATAGCCTGACAGGCGGTGAGACCTAGTCCTGTCAAAAGTAGCTACAGGCTTGGAAAACCATTCTTGCACGTACACGTGTAAAGGGAGCCATAAATTATATGAAAACGATGTCCACCGCTTGTCAGACAAGTTAAACCGCCTCTTCAACACTATACATAGAAAAAAGCAGGTATGAAAAAGAGGGGATCATCTGAGATATTAAGTGATAAAAGAGTCAAAACTTTTGATCACAGAGAAAGAATACTAATTTAACCATCGGAGAGGTTACCACCGGAACCTTTCCCGGTGGCTTTTTATTAATCATCTCTTTTCAGGTTCACAGTGACAGATTATTCCATGACGAGCCCAAATTAGCTGCATCAATATATATATATATATATATATATATATATATAAACACCAATAATGTTATGAGCACTACCTATTTATATTACTTCAGTCTTTAAATATTTTTCTTTTATGTGAATAGATCATATGATAGAATCATGAATGAAGTATCAACTTACGTGAAAGACTGATATGTAAGATGGTATTTCCTCACATTATTACTCAAGAGACCGGAGAACTTTGAATTATTTGATTGATTTGGTTATGGCGCCGCAATTCTTGAGATCTGTGATTAGTAGTATGTATAAAAGTAGACAAAACATACCGTGAAGATGATATTGAATGTGTCAATTAAACCAATTGTATTTGTTTAATTGACAAAGTGGTTGTACTCCGTATGTAGGATTGAATCTCGCATTTATTTTGAATATAGTTTATTTATCTTTTTTAAATTATGAATTGGGTTGAATTTTATATGCATAATTCATATTTACATAACTTGTGATATACCATAAAAGGACAGGCCAATCAACACTTGACACGTATGACCACAGTCCGATTTATGTTCAGCTAGCATGATTCTCGCTCAGCCAATGACATCCAGATCATCACATAAGGTCGGAAGTGACCAAACAAATATATCCAGAACTGATCACAGGGTCCAGACCATAGCTTCAGATCTCGTCACCGCCTTAGCGGATTCCGAGCAGAGAATAAGGAAGCAGTCTCCAATACGGAAACTACCATTTATGATTATCTCCATTTACGACTCAATGCCCACAAGGTAACTGCAATCTCCGATGATCATATCCCTATATTCATGGCGTCGAATCCTAATCAACTTAGGAAAGCTTCGGCCTATATATTAAACCCTAGAGGTACGCTTTTATTTTCATGCTCATTCTTTGACTTTCAATACAGTCTTTCAATTCCCTTACTTACTTAAGCATCGGAGCGGCTACCGCCGGTGCCAATCCGGTGGTCCTCTGATCATTTTTCTGAGTGTTCTACAGGTCACGGAGCCCTCACGTGTTGCGAGTCAAAAAGTGCAGCATCAGTTTGGCGCCGTCTGTGGGAACCGACTAATCTCTACGTGCTTTATTCGTAAACTCATCTTTTTCCCCACCGGAAAACCATGGCACCAAATCTCCGACCCCGACAGAATACTCAGAGTTCGCAAAACGCTCAGCGTCAGCCGCCTGCTCCACGCACAAGAGGACCAGCGGCCAACCCTATGCGACAAGAGATCGAAGCAATAAAACGACACAATGACCTGGTGCAGGAGCAATTGCTAGCCATTACTAGAACGCTGGCAACGCTCACACAGAACCAAGCGGCAACTTCTCCTAGCCCGCCGGTCAACTTCGTTGCAGGAACGCAACCCCCGGTTGCCACGGGGAATGAAGAACTTCGTGGGCAGGCCCCCACTAACCAGCCTGAGCACCCTTCAGGCGTTGCTCACGCTGGCCGAGATCCACAGCCATCAACAGTTCCTGGCTGGGGAACATCCGCTTTTGTCCCCGACGTGCATTACCGGAGCACTACTCGAGCCCCAACTCCTAGGGTTTCGGGAGCACCCCCGGCACCACAGGAACCTTATCATGCAGCGCCAGTCCCACCGGTTCGGATTCCTCCTCCATCCGAAGGGCGCACTCCACCCTACTACCCTGAAGCCGAGGCTGTCAAGCAGGGTTCACAAGATGTCAGACTCAGAGACCCGCGAAGGGTAGAGGAGATTTCCGAGTCTATGGACCGGACAATCGGCTTAAGAGGACCTCAGAACCCTCCAGAGCAAGACGAACTGGCCAGGCTGCTCGGAAGACTAGCCACACCGTTCACCCACGCCATCATGTCCGAAGAGAGGCCTAGAAAGTTCGTGGTGCCCAAATTCACTCTCTATGACGGATCTGGAGATCCAGGGGATCACCTATCTCATTATCAGCATACGATGGCCCTTCACGGAGCTTCAGATGCTTTCATGTGCCGAACGTTCATCACCAGCTTGAAGGGAACAGCTCTGAAGTGGTTCCACAACCTCCCTCCGAACTCCGTTGCCAGCTTTTACGAGCTCGGTAGACAGTTCTTGGATAGATTTATGACCAGCAGAAGGCTCAGAAGGGGGCCAGAATTCCTGCTGAATGTTAAGCAGACCAGGGAGGAATCCCTCCGGGCCTACATTGCCCGTTTCAACACCGAGCTCACTGAGATCACGGATTGCAGCCCGAAGTTCCTTGTTGCGGCCCTTACTGCCGGGCTTGCCCAAGGTGGCTTCAGAGATTCCTTGACAAAGAGCCCCCCGACCGATATGGCAGCATTGATGGATCAGGCCAAAAAATACATCAACCTGGAAGAAGCCAACCGCTCAGCCCAGAAGGGCAAGGATCAGACCCAGAGGGATAATCCGAAGCGGGAGGACCATAAGAAAGAGGATCACAGAAGAGACTCCAACAAAAAGAGGGTCAGGAGCCCAGAGAAGAAAACAGCTCCCAGAGCTGTGTACAACTTCGCACCAAGGGAGTTCACCAACTTCACGCCTTTGAACACTACTCCGAACCAGGTACTCCGGCAGATCCGAGATCGGGAGAACCTGAGGTGGCCAGAGCCGATCAAAGGAGATCCCAGCCTGCGGGACCAAAGTAAGTACTGCAATTTTCATAAAGATCATGGGCATACTACTAACACTTGCAGGACCCTCCGATATGAGATAGAACAGCTCATAAAGAAGGGACGTCTTCGGGAGTTCGTCAAACAAGACGGAAGGCAGAACCCCCAAGAAGACAAGCCTCAGCAGCGGCCAGATCAGAGGCCCGAACAGAGGCAAGAGCAGCGGGAAGGACGAAATGAGCCTCAGAGGCAGAACAATCATGTTATCTACGTCCTCTATGCTGACTCCCCTGTTACAGGAATGTCCAACAAGGCAAGAAAAAGATATGCTCGGGAGGCCAGAACCGCCTCAAACATCTTGCAGGTCTCCAACGTCGAAAAGAAGCTCAAGCCAGGGCCAGAGATCCAGTTCACCGAGCAAGATCTAGCAGGGGTACACTGCCCTCACAGTGATGCCCTTGTTATCACCCTCAGAATCGCCAACTTCGAAACTAGAAGAGTCCTAGTCGACACTGGCAGCTCAGTCAACATTCTATTCTATGAACCGCTTAAGCGGATGGGCATAGACCAGGACAGCGTCAAGCCCACCACTGCCGTAATGGCAGCTTTTGATGGCAGCTTTTGATGGCAGCCTCAGCACCCCCCTGGGGAGAGTTGACCTTCCTACCACTATTGGGGAAGGTGAAGGGCAGAAGACCACAATCTCTGAGTACATGGTGTTGAACATGAAGTCTCCATACAACGTCATCATCGGGAGACCCTGGTTACACCAGATAGGGGCGGTCACTTCGACCCTTCATCAGTGTCTGAAGTACGTCCACAATCAGAGCGTGCACTCGGTCCGGGGATGTCAGCCAACCTCACGAGAATGTCACGCTATTGCCCTCAAGGAGACAGCTCCAAAATAGCAATTACAGTACACTCGGGACTGTGCAGATCCGGTTTTCACTCACATTCCCGAGGTGGAAGATTGCCCATCCGGCGTTGAAGAGCCCCTGAGCCCAAGGGGACGTGATAGCCAAGCCAAGCCTGTTGGCGAGCCCATCAAGATACTGGTCAGTTCAGAAGCAGAGGGGCGTTATTTGTACATCGGCCCAGACCTTACGCCCGCCGAGCAGGAAAAGATAGTCAGGTTTCTGAAGAACAACCTCTCTATCTTTGCTTGGGAAACTAGGGACATGGAGGGAATAGATCCTAATCTGATAACTCACAAACTAATGGTAGATCCAGATCACCCCCCGGTCAGACAGAAGAGAAGACCGATCGCTCCCGAACGGCATCGGGTTATAAACGAAGAAGTCCAGAGGCTGCTGGACGCCAGGATGATACGGAAAGTTTTCTATCCCGAGTGGTTAGCCAACACAGTGCTCGTCAAGAAGAAGAACGGCAAGTGGAGAGTCTGTGTTGACTATACAGACCTCAACAAAGCATGCCCCAAGGACAGCTTTCCACTGCTGAGAATAGATCAACTGGTTGACGCCACTGCAGGGCATGAGCTTATGAGTTTCATGGACGCCTACTCTGGATACAACCAGATCCAGATGTACCCTCCAGATCAGGAAAAGACCGCCTTCATAACCGAAAGAGGACTCTACTGCTACAGAGTGATGCCTTTCGGTTTAAAGAATGCTGGAGCCACTTACCAACGGTTGGTGAACAAGATGTTCAGCCCACTGTTTGGCAGCACCATGGAGGTATACATCGACGACATGCTGGTAAAGAGCCTCCAGAAAGGCAGCCACCTCCAGCACTTAGCCCAGACCTTCGATATCCTCAGACAGCACAAGATGAAGCTCAACCCCTCGAAATGTACCTTCGGAGTTACGAAGGGAAAATTCTTGGGGTACATCGTCTCTCAAAGAGGTATCGAAGCAGATCCCACTCAGATCCAAGCCCTGATTGGACTGAAGTCGCCAAAGACCAGAAAGGAGATTCAGGCACTGAACGGCAGAGTCGCCGCATTGAGCAGATTTATATCCAAGTCCACCGATCGCTGCCTACCTTTCTTTAAAGCTCTAAAGGGCAGCAAGGCTTTGCAATGGACAGAAGAATGCGAGCTTTCCTTCCAAGAACTAAAAGAGTACCTAGCCTCTCCAGAGCTCCTGTCAAAACCTGTACAAGGAGAAAAGTTGCTCTTGTACCTAGCAGTCTCTGAGAACGCGGTCAGTTCCGCACTAATCAGACAGGACAAAGGAGTACAGAGGCCTATATTCTACGTCAGTAGGGCACTACTTGACACGGAGAAAAGATACCCAGAAGTAGAGAAGCTGGCCTATGCCTTGGTCATATCAGCCCGAAAGCTTCGACCTTACTTCCAGGCCCATCCAATTGAGATTCCAACTGCCTATCCTCTAAAATCAATACTGAGGAAACCCGAGGTATCGAGAAGATTGGTCAAGTGGTCTGTGGAGCTAGGGGAGTTTGACATAGCATATGTACCCCGAAACTCCATTAAAGGGCAGGCCTTAGCTGACTTTGTAGCCGAGTTCACTCCGGCACTGCAGAACGAAGCACAAAACGCCGAAACTACAGGAACCTGGCTGCTGTATATTGATGGATCGTCAACCGATCAAGGATCAGGGGTAGGACTGGTACTACAGTCCCCTGATGGACTTACATCGGAAAAAGCAATCAGCCTGGGATTTAGAGCTTCTAATAATAAAGCTGAATATGAGGCCCTAATCTTAGGGATGAAGCTTGCCCTAGAATGCGGGGTTCAGAACCTCGATGTCTTCTCTGACTCCCAACTGGTAGTAAGCCAAGTTTTGGGAGAGTTTACCATTAAGGATGACAGGATGCTTCGGTACTCCGAATTGGTGAACCATTTAAAGCATTCTTTCCAGACTTTCACTATCCAAAAGATTGAGAGAAGCCAGAACTGCAGAGCAGATGCTCTGGCTAACATGGCCTCCCGTCTCAAGTCTGAAACAGACTCCACCGTTAAAATCTCTTTTCAGCCAGGATCCAGCATTAAGGAAGCATCAGTTGCTCAAATTAATGAACAGACCCAGAGCTGGATGACCCCAATCCTCCAGTATCTAAAATCCGGGATCCTCCCAGATGATAAAAACAAAGCCAAGAGAATCCGAATCAGAGCGGCTCGGTACCTGATCTTGAACAACAAACTTTACAGGAGGTCATATTCTCAACCTCTGTTAAAGTGTTTGGCTCCAGACGAGTCACAATATGTTTTGGCTGAAATTCACGAGGGAATTTGCGGGAATCACAATGGGGGCAGAACTATAGCCCACCGAGCTCTATCACAGGGCTACTACTGGGCCGGCATGCTGAAACAGGCTAAAGAATATGTTCGGAAGTGTGACAAATGTCAGAGATTCGCCTCGTACCAACACCAGCCTCAGCACGAGCTCATCTCGATTCCTAGTCCCTGGCCCTTTGCTCAATGGGGAATGGACATTGTGGGCCCGTTACCACGAGCACCTCCAAACAGGAAGTACCTCCTCGTGGCTATCGACTACTTCTCTAAATGGGCCGAAGCCGAGCCTTTAACGCATATTACAGAAAAGGAAGTCGAAAGCTTCACCTGGAAGAACATTGTCTGCAGGTTTGGCATACCACGTGTAATTATCTCGGATAATGGGACACAATTTACTGGTAAAGGCTTCAAGGCATTCTGCGAAAATCTCAACATCAGGCAGCACTTTGCCTCTCCAGGCCATCCACAAGCAAATGGGCAGGCAGAGGTCACCATCCGAACAATCCTTGATGGGTTAAAGAAAAGGTTGGAGCAAGCCAAAGGGAAGTGGGCAGAAGAGCTCCCAGGAGTCCTTTGGGCCTACCGTACAACCAGAAGAACTCCCACCTCCGAAACACCCTTCTCATTAGCCTATGGGACAGAAGCAGTAATTCCGGTTGAAATCGGTATGCCAACTCTGAGGACTAAGGCCTTTGAGCAAGAATCCAATGATCAGCAGCTGATGGAGAACTTGGATTTACTCGAAGAGAGAAGGGATCAGGCTAGCATCAGGATGGAAGCCTACCAACAAAGAATGGTCAATAAATCCAGGATAGGACTCAAGACAGTCAGCTTTCAAGTTGGAGACTTCGTCTTAAGAAGAGTTTTTCAGAACACCAAGGATCCCACCATGGGAAAGTTGTCACCAAATTGGGAAGGCCCCTACAAAGTGACGAAGGTCGTTCGACCTACCACTTACTGGCTTGAAGACACGACTGGGAAACCTGTTCCTAGGCCATGGAACGTAGAACACTTGCGGAAGTATTATCAATGAAGATTTTTTCTTTTACTTCCTTAAAACTGTTCATCTATTAATGCACAGGCCACCAGAGCCTGGTCCATAATGTACGAGTGTTCACTCGGTCCATCTATTAATGCACAGGCCTTCAGAGCCTGGTCCATCTATTAATGCACAAGTCTTATGACTTGGTCCATCTATTAATGCACAAGTCTCATGACTTGGTCCATCTATAATACACAGGCCTTCAGAGCCTGGTCCATCTATTAATGCACAGGCCACCAGAGCCTAGTCCATAATGTACGAGTGTTCACTCGGTCCATCTATTAATGCACAAGTCTTATGACTTGGTCCATCTATTAATGCACAAGTCTCATGACTTGGTCCATCTATAATGCACAGGTCTTCAGAGCCTGGTCCATCTATTAATGCACAAGTCTCATGACTTGGTCCATCTATTAATGCACAAGTCTTATGACTTGGTCCATCTATTAATGCACAAGTCTCATGACTTGGTCCATCTATAATGCACAGGCCTTCAGAGCCTGGTCCATCTATTAATGCACAGGCCACCAAAGCCTGGTCCATAATGTACGAGTGTTCAATCGGTCCATCTATTAATGCACAAGTCTTATGACTTGGTCCATCTATTAATGCACAAGTCTCATGACTTGGTCCATCTATAATGCACAGGTCTTCAGAGCCTGGTCCATCTATTAATGCACAAGTCTCATGACTTGGTCCATCTATAATGCACAGGTCTTCAGAGCCTGGTCCATCTATCAATGCACAAGTCTCATGACTTGGTCCATCTATAATGCACAGGCCTTCAGAGCCTGGTCCATCTATTAATGCACAAGTCTCATGACTTGGTCCATCTATAGTGCACAGACCTTCAGAGTCTGGTCCATGCTATACAGATCTTAAATACTTGGCTCATAAAATATGCAGGCCTACCGAGCCTAGACTACTCTAATGCACAGGCCTTCCGAGCCTGGTCCGTCTTCAATTAGCAGATTCTGTGATCCAGTCTATCCAAAGGCAGAAGTTCTGAGCATCTATCAACTAAAGTTTCCTAGATCGGAACACCTCGGATCTGATACTTATATTATTTGGCTTATCTGCCAAACAAACCAGTACTATGGTTCCAACCAAAGGTGAAGTACTTCGATTCTGGCATTTTTCTAAGTTTTTGATTTATTTTCAGAACAATCGGCAATGCATTAGAAGGTGCTTAAGTTTCAAAAGAGCACATTCACAGAAAATATCAGATCTGAGAAGAAGAAATTCAACTTTATTGATAACTCAAAAAATTTACATCAGTACCAAGACATTACAGAAGCTATTACAGAAGCTACGCTTGGCAACATAATGGCTCTTCTCCTGGGATGATAAAGGGGCACAAAATCCAAAACCTTCAAAACCGCCTTCATCGGCTCCATTTGAAAGGAAGGAACCCTGAACCCCAGTCTGCATCAAGTAGCGCCCAGGCCATTTCATCATCACTATCACTGGTCCCATGACCAACGGATGATAAGGGCTCTGAGCCTCAGGAGACTTTTCATTCTCCACCTTTGTAATCGGCATGACTCCTCAAAAGAGTAGAGCAAGGGTCTCTGCCAAGTCACATGGGGGAGAAGGTAACCCACCTTCAATCTTCTTCTTCACACCGTCTGTTTCACCCCAGCCACTTGGAGCAAGGGTCTCTGATAGAGCGTGAGGAAGGGGAGGCAACTCACCTTCGTCTTCATCACCAACACTCCAGGCCTCGGTTGAATCAGGGAGGGGCCACCACCAATCGGAGAAATCTCGACTGGATGCCAGAGGAAACAAGAAGACTTGTGCCTCCTTCAATCCTTCCTTGGAGACTGAAAAAAGAGGAAGGTTAACTCTCGGCCACAGGCTCATTATTCCTAACTCAGGCAAGGAATCTTCCATCATCTCCGGACGAATGGGAGAAACTCCGGCAGCATATGAGGTTTCTCTCACGAACAAATCGGGGAGCAAAAGGGTTGAGCGCAACCGTATGCCCTGTTTCCATATATATAGACCCTTGGAGTCCAAAAGCCACCCAACTGAACCGTCGCAACGGTGAAAAAGAGAGTGGCCTCGAAAACCCAAACGACGGTCGAATGACTAAGCGGTGTATTAAATAAGCCTCTTCAATATACCAAGAGACAGAGTACAGAATTCTCAAGACAGAGACCGCAGTCCAGTACTTAAGCTCCCAAAGCGATAAAGAGGGGAACAAAGTCTAAAGTAAATAGACCCCCCATTCAAAGATTCAGACCTACCGGTCTTAACCATTTCATGACGGGTCAAGACATATAACAAAGACCAAACAGATCGGATATATCCCAATCCCAAGTACTCAGCATACCGAGCATCATAATAACGAGCACAAGCTGCTCGGTTAACCTCACAGACTCTTAATTCAGAGCAGTCTATCTCAGAGCTCTACAGAAATCCACTCCCACTCTGTCAGGCTCTATCTATCTGGCTATATCTACTTTCTCGTCTTATTTTAATAAGGCAGATCTATATTCACTATTCAATGACAAGTATTGAAGATTAGAAAGCAACTGTTTGATCTAACATGCAAAGGGTTCAGAGCAGCCACACTTGCAACCAAATTCACAAGAGGGAAAAATACAAGCAGAATCTGAAGAAAAGTCAATCTTATTGATCAAAAGGGAAAATATATCCACTACATCAAAAAAAAAAAAAAAAGAATCAAAAGCCTATAAAAGCCTCAGGATTTCCCAGAGGGGCCTGCGTCCTCTTCCAAATTAAGGGCACGAGCCCCAGCAGTCTTATCCGGATCAGGACGAGATGAGGTAGGTTCAGGAGGAACGATTGATGACACATCAAAGTCCGGGAACTGAAGTTGGAATCTAGTTCGGAAATTCTCAAAGCCGAGCAGGATCAGGTCATCACCCATCTGATCAACTTCATCTTTTAATTCCATCTCAGCCTCAGCTTTGGCTTGACCAACTGCCTCCTGAACCTTCTGATCAATGGAACTACGGAGACCAACCAACTCCGCCTCAAGCCTCTCAACCGTCTGAACAAGTATATCCCTCTCAGACTCTGCTACCTTAAGGCTGGTGGTAGCTTCCTTCAGACCCTCTTCAGCAGACTGAATTTTGGAACGGGCTGTTCCGAGCTCCAGTCTCATCTCATTCACCTCCGTCCTCAGCTTCTCGGCCTCCTCAAGGCCCATGGGGGTCACCATCAGGGCAGCTAAACTATGCATGCTCTGTATAAAGCAGGACAGATAAATTAGAGTAAAACAAATGAGCAAACAAGGAAGTCAGGGAAAGGCTTCAGAAGTTACCTTCATCTGGAGAGTCATCATCTCAGTCATCAATTTGGAGGGATCATCCCCTCTGTACCGGTGTGGGCCCTGAGCCCATATCTGATCAAATGCCTTCTTGGCAATTTGATAATCCAGCCCAACAAATGGCTCGGAAGGTGCGTCAGGTGCTTTCCCCTTCCTAGACCTCTTGATCGGACCGGAAGGAGCAGGAGGAACGGCCGATACGGGAATGGTAGGCTCGGCTTCCTCAGCCTCGGCAGGGGAGGGCTCAAGGGAACCAGAAATCAATCTCCTCCTCTTCACTTCTAGAGGAACATCAGGCTCAGCTTGGGAGGAAGCCTCCCCCACCACTTGGGGCTTCGGCACTTCCCACCTCGAGGCTAGCCTCTTCTTAAACTCTGCACTACGGGTGGCCATCACGCGGTCCGGAGTGACGATAACAGTATGAGCCCGGTTAGAAGTTGAAAGCAAAGCCCGGTACTGATCCTGCAGAGCCTTAGTAAACTCGGGCTTCTTCCGAGCACTCTTGACTACACAAAGGAAATGAAAAAAAAAACCACGTTTGTCAGTTCTGAGGATATAAGCAAAGCTAAAGCAAACCCAAGGGAATAAGTCTCACCCCTATGGCCCGTAACACAAGGAAACGACGAGGTCTCTCCGGCCTGGAAGTCCTTATGCTCCCATCCTCCTCCAACGAAGAAGTACCACTTCTTCCACGTCTTGTTGGAAGTAGGAACGGAAGACAGGGGTCGGAACCCCTTCTCGAAGGACATATAGTAGAGGCCCTCTGCCTGCTTGAACTTCAGATCCATATTGCTACGGATCAAGTCCAGAGACACGTCCACTTTGTTCAGGTGCCCCAGCACCATAAATCCTAGAAGATGTCGCCAGCTATTGAGATTCAGGTCGGCGGGGCAGAGCTTGAACCAACAGAAGAATTGCCTGACTAAATCCGGCAATGGAAGCCTTAAGCCCATTTCAAACCAGGCAAGGAAAACACAAATCTCCCCGGCTTTAACATCTTGGGGACGGTCCATGGGTCCTGGAACTCTGCAAGTCACATTTGGGGGAAATTCGAATTTCACCCTCCATTCATCTAAGAGGCTTTGAGTGACGGCACTCTCACCCTCTTCTCTATGAGAAGACCTACCAGAGGTCTCCCCGGCCCTGTCTCGGGGCTCTTCGAAAGCATCAACTATTCTAACCCCTGGACTAGGGGGAGGTTCGACAGGCCCCTCCTCAATAATTTCAAGAGTAGGGTTACTTACATCTCCTACAACAGGCGGACCAGCCATCTCAGAATGGTCTCCTACTCCCCCATTCACAATTTGAGATTTCGAAGGAACAGACATTATTCTCAGACTCAAGAAGAAAGAAGCAAGAGAGGGGGAAAAATCAGTCGAACCTGTTTTCACTTAGGGGATCTGTATTCTTCAAGGTCGCACGAACCAACAATGGCGAATGAAATCTTCTAGCACAGTAAAAATGTCGAGGGAAAGGTCATTTCAAAAATCTCATCCCGTATTTATAAACACGGTATCAGAAGGGACCTACCAAGCCCAAACGCCACGACGGTTCAGAACAATGATGTTCTCGAGAAAACCAACTGTCCGCCCAGTGTAATTGTGACCTTGAAAAGACTTAATCACCGACTACGCAATAAATGGCGCCCCAACAATTGTCTTGGAAGGCGAACAAGCGAGATACATAACTCTCTTAGCCCTAGTTACTTACATCAAACTAGGACTTGGGGGGGGACTAACTGATATACCATAAAAGGACAGGCCAATCAACACTTGACACGTATGACCACAGTCCGATTTATGTTCAGCTAGCATGATTCTCGCTCAGCCAATGACATCCAGATCATCATATAAGGTCGGAAGTGACCAAACAAATATATCCAGAACTGATCACAGGGTCCAGACCATAGCTTCAGATCTCGTCACCGCCTTAGCGGATTCCGAGCAGAGAATAAGGAAGCAGTCTCCAATACGGAAACTACCATTTATGATTATCTCCATCTACGACTCAATGCCCACAAGGTAACTGCAATCTCCGATGATCATATCCCTATATTCATGGCGTCGAATCCTAATCAACTTAGGAAAGCTTCGGCCTATATATTAAACCCTAGAGGTACGCTTTTATTTTCATACTCATTCTTTGACTTTCAATACAGTCTTTCAATTCCCTTCCTTACTTAAGCATCGGAGCGGCTACCGCCGGTGCCAATCCGGTGGTCCTCTGATCATCTTTCTGAGTGTTCTACAGGTCACGGAGCCCTCACGTGTTGCGAGTCAAAAAGTGCAGCATCAACTTGTATAGTTGTCAAGATAATTATTGAGTATTTTTAAAAAATTTAAAATTAAAATACCTTTATGGATAATGTTATAATAAGTTTGAGTGTATATAAAATATAATATTTTAATTATTAAATAATTTTAAAATTAATTTTTCATTTATTTCAGTAACTTTATCTATAATATTTGAATCATTCAATAATTAAAATAAAATATCTTATATACATTCGATGTCATAATAACATTATCTTACTCCTTATTCATTTATAAATTAAATAATTATTTTACAATACTCCACTGTCCTCCTTGTGGGATTTCTAGGAATGTGTGCATCGGAGAATAGGACATTGGAGTTATTGAAGTATAACCTTGGAGCTATGTGGTCTTTTAAAGGATAAGAGCTCTCTAACACAAGAGTCAAGTTGAAACAGGTGTAGTTGGAATTATTAAATGCTCCCTTAATGACATTAACTAAGCCGATCTACCATTGATGGACTTGACCATTCCCCATTTTAGCTAAAATTCTTTACACATATAAATGGTAATGCCAGTGGGTTTAGGACAGGGGTGCCTCTTTCACAGTCTTGTTCTCATTTATATTTTCTGTCTACAACTTTAACTCATTTTGTCTAGAGTTTTATTTCTTTTTTTATTCGTCTCTAATTTTGAACTTTGATATTTTTTTAATAAATTAAAACAAATTTGGTAAATAAATTAAATTTTTATTATTAAAATAATCAATAGAAGAAAAAATTATATGATTATGATATGAGAAAGAATAAAACTAATTTTATATAGTATAATTTATTAATAAAACTCACATACATTAATTATTTTTAAAAAATAATAAAAATAGAATGAGAGAATTATCTTCCGAACTCGATTGGATTTTTAAAACTTCACATCAACTTTATTTATAAATACTTTGTATTCATTCTATAATAGATTGGAAAAAAATAGTATTGGATTGTCCCACATAACCCGTCTCTAATTTTTTCTGTGCTAATTATAAGGCCTTGTAATCCCTCTTCTTAACACTATAGTTTTAAGGAGCTGCATAGGCAGGACTTTCAATTTCAATATGGTATCAGAGCAGACTCACGTGTAGGCTCAAACTGGCCACACGTGAGAGGGGCGTGTTAGATAATATAATAATAAAGTTACACTCTTTCTAATAGCTTAAGCTTTTAGATGAGTTAATGGTTTAATATGGTATCATCTTTTCTGGTCTATATATAAGAGTCCTCTCTCTCTCTCTCTCTTCTCTCTCTTTTTAACACTTGGGTTTTAAAAAACTAATTTAGAGTTGGACTTTCAATTTTCAACGTAGTATCAGAGTCAGATCAGAGATATAATGTTGAGCTAGATGCACTGAGCCGCTCACCTGACTTCTCTCTGCGGGTAATATGGTTAAGAGACTGTGTTAGATTGTCTCATATCATTCGTTTCTAACTCTTTTGTACTAATTATAAGATCTTGTGACTCCCCTTGTTAATGTCATAATTTTAAACAGATACATGAACGATCCCTTCAATTTCAATAAATAGGACAAATTACCATTCCTCCTTACACAAGAAAGGAACTGGGTTCAGGTCTATTACACTTGGGTCCAATCGCATCATGACAGAACATCGTGATCTTTTTGGATAAGGTTACACCCATATTGACTGACCCACACTGCCTGGTTAGTGTCACTGTCTGGTAGTTCATTAATATTACTCACTCTTGACTGATCGGAGAATTTATTCTATGGTTTCGGACTTAGTGTTCCAGTCAATTATAAATTAATACGGATCTAATATGTTGAATTTATAAGAAAAAGTAAAATAATTTTTATTAACATAATAATTTATAACTGATCAGAATTATTGATTTAAACTAATACAAAAATTCCCGAGGTACTTTCCCTTCTCGATATTACATCGAGATTCCCTTCTGTGACACTATCGTGACCCTAGTTAGTGCACCCATTTTGTGTAATTTTCTCACTTTACAAACATGCCATTTACTGATCTCTCCATCAACAAGATATGTACTAGTCAAAAAACAACCATAGCAATAATAATAATAATAATTGAATTTGACAGCATCAATAATTATTTTTTGTGGATACAAAAAAAAATTCATAATTTTTATTTCAAGTAAAGAAGTTGCATTTTTTAATGTTATAATTTTTTCATTTATAATACTTTTGACTTTAATTAAGTAGAATTAATTAATATAATTATCAAGACATGTCATAAATGACATGTATATATAATTATTTTATCTCTTTAATAATTAATATTATAAAAAAATTTTTGAAAAAAATATAAAGTTTTAGATAAAAAAAATTATTAATCATTTACTGTAAAATTAAGTTGATTCCTTAAAATTTTTTAATTATTAAAAATTATTAACTTATTAAAAACTAATCATAAGAGGTCAAGTGTATATACATATACTTGCTTCTTCACATATTAAGTATCAGTCTTGGAATACAACTCTTTTAAAGGGAGAAGAAGAAATTTACAAAAATATTCTTCTTTTAAACTTTAATAATAGACACTATATTTAGTTTTCAAATTGAATTCTTAATTTGTGATATGTCTAAAAAGAAGGGAAGACTTTAAAATGAGCAAGTTGCACATTAAAATCATGTAAGTGATGTGCAACTAAAAACAAATATTAATGCATGATTGACCATTGCCTTTTAGAGGGCCAAGTTTATTTTATATTCTAAGACATGATGCATTGTAAAGTGAAAAAAAAAACCCTCTATTTATGAAACAATTGGTGCTTGAAATCTACCCGTCAAACTGAGCTTTGACTTCTATATACATCACACACACCACACACACATATATACACATATACACGGACTATATATTATATTTATTTATTTATTTATATTTCTTTTTACTATGAGATAGCTGAGGTCAGCATAGGTTTTGGATAATGCTTAGAGAATACTGACCGGTCAACCATTTAGATGTCTAGATTCTGTGTTGTGTGTCTGTATGTTTTATATGAGAATTGAGTAATGTTATTTATATCATAAAATTTTATTAATTTTTTTTTTTGTTTTGTTAATGTGATTATTTGAGTGCTAGTCAATTAAATCTTTTAGTATATGCAGGTGCTAATCAATTAAGTTTTTTAGTACTAGTCAATTAAGCCTCTTGAACTCACCTGACATGACTAGTACCAAAAAACTTGAATTTACTAGTACTAAAAACAGTGACGTCAACAAGTAAATCTTTTTAGTACAATATTAAGGTAAGGACAGTCTTACTTCTGATAATTATCTTATTTCTTTTAGCAATTCATCACTTGACCCAATACACGAGAAAGTTTGGTGGGGGGCTGTGGCTCAAAACTGTGGGTCAGTTTGTAATTTTCAAAACGTTGTTGAAACAAATTTTTAAAATTAGGGTAAACATGGGCACCCAGTCCCAAACAAGGGTTGACATGAACAAGTCCTTCGTATAAAAATAGGGGAAAAAATTATTAGGAAACTAGTCTTAGACCTGGTTTAAGAAGCCACTTGCAACCTTCCTTAATCCAAGGAACTGAAGGGCCTCCAAATTCTGAAAAATTATATATTATTTGGAAGCAATGTTATCAACGATGAGATGAGACGTGTGTGTATGTTCAATATATTTTTACACGTATAATCTTTCATGCTATTATTGAAAATACGGTTTTCTTGAAATACCGAACAATTACTTATGAATTCTATTGGTTAGCTATTTTTACTAGACTAGCACTACATTCCAAGTTACACACACAGGTTTTCTAGTAGTGACTTCTTGTTAATTATCATATTAATACAGACATGATGTATCCATATCCTATCGGTTAGTATAAAAAAAAAAATTATAACAATTTTTTGTATATCTACACACACATATATGTATATATATACAGTTTATTAAATGACATTCATAATATTGTGGGGGGGGGGGTGTGAATAGTTTTCTCATGCGATCATAACATTGAAATACAAAATTGTATACGGAAGCAAGAAGCAACAAATGAAAATGGAAGAGTTTGTTAAGTCCATCTTAGTGAATGTTCAAAATATGATTGAAAATGGGAAATTAAATCGACAAAAAATGTTTTATGTCTCAATCAGAACAACCCACATGCATCAACTTGTGTTCGGGTTCTTATACCCACTTCTTCATCTTGTTTTTATTTTTGGTTTAGATGCATTGCATTATGGCACGGCCCCATTTGAGTGTCCATTTCTAGTGCACAATTTTCCAATTTATCAACGACATGAAAAGATATATCACCGTCCAAATCACATCCTTTGTGAGTTAATATGGTAGGCCGCCATTTTCTTGCCTACCCAGCGTAGAACGAGAACAGCAAAACGTCCTTTAAGAACGGAAATTATATTCTTAACCATTTTCTTCTAATTAAAAATGTTAATTAATGAATCTTACTAATGACAGCTTGGACAGGACCAAAAAGTTATTTAGTGGGACCGTCGTTTCATATCATTATCTGATATAATGGAATTCTTTCTCATAGATTATATTACTTTTTCAAATTTATAAAAAAGTAATTTATTGTAAATTTGAGAAATGTGATAAAATTTGTGAGAGCATCACACCACATTGAATAATAATGTGAAGTGACGATCTACTGAATTATTTCTTTAGTGGTGGAGCTCTCTAAAATGATCCAACATCAATAGTAAATTTTTAAAATTGCTTTCTTGTGTCCATCAGTCGAATCTGTATATGAAATTCTTAAGTGTATATAAATACAATAAAAAATTCAAACAAATTCAAGTCATTATAAAATAAAAATTTCAATAATGAATGTACATATTTTCTTATTTGTTATACAATTTATTTTTTAAAATTTTTAATATTTTAGATTGAAACGCTAAATCTTGTATTCTAAGTCAAAATAGACCTACCCTTTAGTATTATGTTTGTACAAAATAGTTACGTTCATACTTGAACTTGCATTCTCACTTGACAACCTGAATATTTTACTATTGCACCAAACAATGACCACTAACTAGAATGAAAGAGAGAAAAGCTCTTCATTCTCTCTAAAACCTTAGCTTGTCTGCCAAACAAGTCTCACCACTACCTGTCACCCATCCACCACCCCCCACCTCCGCCTAGCTACCCCTCTCAGCCCATCACATCCCATTACCACTAGTAACCTCTACCAACTCCATTTGTTAACCACACCAACCAATCCCTTAGCAAAACCATACCCAACCCAAACGGCAAAGGATCAGAAATCACCAGTTTGGCAACCTTTCACCCTCTATCGAAACCCTCTTCGTAGCTGCTAGACAAACCAAACCAAAATTAGGCATATCATATACAACCATCCAAACACCGAGTCCTCAATCATCTCCTGAAGATTCAAACACCCTACTGTCATTAAGACCACCATCCTAATAAATTGATAGATCGAACACTTCTTCAAACTCATCCCCAACCCCTACCCCAACATATACAGGTTAACTCCTTATGGGTTGACTTGACTTGTCCACATAGCCCATGAAACCTAACCCGTTTTCAAATTTCCTAATGGAAGAAATGTCTCTTAAGTGAAATGAACAATCCTGAGGAGAGCTTGCAGCATGAAGGGGGGGATGGAGAAACTAATTCAGAGGACATAGTAGGTCTTGAGAAAACTAGACAAATAGGGTCGAAAGGTAAGAGCAATGGCACAAAGAGCAACAACTCATCAGATAACAAGCTTAAATGTTGAGGTTGAGGCGAGTAGTAAAAGAACAATATGGATTTAAGGAGGACTTCGAAAAACACAGCGAGAGCACCTTTAGAGGAATCAGAATGGAACAAGTTAACAAATAACCAAATGCAAAAAGGCCATGACCATAATCCAAGAGGCTTTTGAGGATGTGCAACAACAAGAGGGTGATATCGCGGAGAATGAGAAAGCTCTCACCATGCAAGTTCAACATGGTCAGATGTTGGAGAAGATGGAACAGATAGTTGGAGGAAAGAGAGGTAGTGCCACCAATTGCGGAGGAGTGTAACAAACACGCCCCTCTGCCGACTGAAGCTTTTATTGCACCTGCTAAGGTATTATAGCAGCAAAGAACAACTACTATTGTTGTAACATCTAGACCCAATTAAGTGAAGCAATTAAGGATAACGACGATTATCATAAGATGATATGTTTATTAACCATGTGCAATTCTAATTAAGACTAGTAGTCCATAAATATAGAAGCAAATGTGTGAATAAGAATAACTAGTTCTAAATTGGAGACAATTAATTTTGAGAACGCAAATTAATGCCAATGGTCATAACTCGATATCAAGTTACGGTTAGCGTTAATCAAGGATTAACACATGAATAGTTATAGAAAATTAGTGCACAAAGTGCACTTAAGCAAGACTAGCGTGATATGTGAATGCAGTGTGTTTAATTAAGATTATTCCATTAATTATAATAGACTTTTGGAATAATTAAAGTACAATAAAATACACTAAGGTAAGACTAGTAATGCATAGACAAAGTATGCTAAATCGAGAAGTCTTGCGGGAATTTCAAGAGATTTTTATGAGAATTAAAATACAAAGTTTGGGAGTTTATGAAATACATTAAATATGCAATATAATGCATAAAAAGAAAAAAGAGAAGGAAAAAGACCCAAAGTGCTTCCACCAAGTCTTGAACCTTGCATGTTGTGTAAGTAAATAATAAGTTCATAAAAAGAAAGCCAACTAGGTTACAATACTTTTGTGTTATTATACCCACATAAAATGCATATATCTAATAGGATACATGTGAGAGATTTGCATGAAAAATAAGGTATCAAGCCCTCATGAAGTCAAAGATTGGATGTCTAAATCTAATTGGGCCAACCCTCCATCCAATCAGAATTCATGCAACCATATATATATGTGTGTATATATATATATATTGTGTGTATTGCGTGTGGGGGAGAAATCAGACTTATGTGTGCATGTGTGTATTGTGTCGACTAGAGAGAGAGATCTAGAGAGAGAAAATAGAGAAATGTAGAGAGAGAAAGTGAAAGGTAGAAGGCTTGCAACCCTTGCACGTTGCATACAGGGTCTGGAGTGAGAAGAGTGAGGGCCAATGAAGTTGCTAAAGCTCGAATGGGGCATGCAAGACCTAAAAGCAGAGGAGAGAGAGAGAGAGAGAGAGAGGAAACAACCATCAATGGAGTAAGTTTCTTTCACTAAAATTCCCTCTAAATGATGCTGTTTTTTTAGGTTTAAATTGACATGCATGTGTTTAAAAATGAAAGTAAATGAAAATGGAGAAGAAAGGGAATAATCTGAGCTTGAAAACCCTAACAAAGTACCATGGCCGAACCAAAAAAAAATTGGGTTATAAAGAAACCTTAACCAAAACTTAAAAACTAATAGCATGGCTCGAACGAGCATTCGAAATAGAGCACAACATAATTTAAAATGCAAAAAAAATGGTTAAGAAATAATAGAGAAAATTGGGGTTACAATTGGAGGAGAAGAATTCGGTGCACATGTTTGGGTTGTATATTCCTTAGTTTTAAGAACGCAAAAGGAGTCCTTAGGTCCCTAGAAACCTATAGGAAGAAAAAGCGGCAAAACTAGTGGGTAAAATCCTTCGAAATAGGAAATAACTACCTTCGCCGAAAAAGCGGGTCTTACCGAAAACTCATTGAAACCTCTTATTTTGACGGGCTAAAATATATAAAATCAATTTTTGAACTTAGATATGGAATCTCCATGGAAAAAGGGGTCGAACCTCGTTAGAGTTATCGCCGAAAAATGATCAGCAACGGTCGCCAGCGCTGGAGAGGGTGACTGGAGCCCTCGCCGGAAAAACGAAGAAGAAAAACACTATGTGGGTTGGGTCTTAGGGTTGGGTCCTAACCAAATATTTAAATGGATTTGGGTTTATTGAAACAACGTCGTTTTGGCCTAAAGAATAAAAAAGAATATATAAACTAGACAGAACCGGTTGGTTCTTAACCCATTTGGACCGATTCACTTGGAACCTAACTAAACCGGAGGGTTGAGCATTTTGAAGTTTCTAAAATTGTGTTTTGACCCCAGCCTTTTTGTTAATTATGAAATGACCCCTAATAGTTTCTATTAATTACGAGATGGCATAGGAAATTAATTAAGTATTAATTTTAAATCCTTTTAATTATAAGAGAAATTAACCAAATACCGTTGAGTAAAAAATAGGCCAAATGAAATAAAAGAAGAGTTTAATCCAATGTTTTTAGGCATTCCAAACTTAATGAACGAGCCCTATTTACAAAATTAGATACCGAAAAATATGAACGGGCAAACTGTAATAATTTTAATTATTTCCTAATGATAATTAAGCTATCAATTAGACTCTGATAACTATGAAAATACATACCTTAGCATTTTGGGACATTTCGGATTTAATGGCAAGATCTGTTTTATGAAACGAGATCCCAAAAATATAGACACATGAAATATCATAATTACCATTTTGCCCTCAATAAGCCAAAAGCCAGTTAAATGTCAGAGATGGCATATTCTAGCTTTCTTTGACGTTCTGGACTCAACGGTGAAGTCCATTTTAGCAAACAAAGTACCGAAAAATGTGACACGTGAAAGTATAAAATTACAAAAATGCCCCTAGGCTTAATATAAGCCACAAATAAGCTAATTAAGATCTGAAAAAGCCTAAATTAATTATATTCGATATTTAAGACTTGGCGATGGCATCCTTTCGAGGAAAATAAGACCCGATAACAAACTAAAAAATGACGAATGCGTCTTTAAGACTTAATGAAGTTATCAGAAGTGTACAGATGAAATTAAAAGGCCCATGTAAATGTTATAAGGACCAACTGGACTAAAAAATGAAGTCCGAATATATAAATTGTGTACGGAGAAATATGAGATATTAAAAGGGATAAATTACCATTATGACCTTGAAGGGCCACATAAACTATAAAGCATCAAGAACCCTAAATTGAGAATTTGAGAATCTCTTAATCAATTAGACTAAGTTCAAAAGAACTTAAAACGCTGAATAAAGATGCTTGAAATTAGAATGAATACTAATTCAATATGCGATGTATTGTTTATCCATGATTATAGGATCATCCAAATGATGAAAAAATGGAACAAGGCTATGGGATAGCTACTATGGTACCAATATGGGAATGTAATGCTAAAAACCCAATGTAAGTAAACCCGAATCCTAATTTGTGGATTTATGCTCTACCAATGTGGCTTACTTGGATGTCTGCCAATCCTTATTTCTTGAAATTGTGCATTAATAAATTGCTTTGAGTCCACAACCTATTGTTCATTGTGATTTCCATATAGTGGAGTTTGTAATCTGTTGAGATTCTATTGATTGTGAATATCTATAAGTCCTTGACTCCTTGGTTATATCTTATCTTTGTGATCATCGTGATCCCTTCTATTGTGGACATTTGTAATCTATGTATATGTACATACCTTGTGAAATCCTTTGTCTGATGATGCTATTTGTGACTACTCGGGGTTATGTTGGTCACAACGCCCACTTCGAGCCTTAATTTGTATATATATCTTGTAAAGTTAATGTTTAATATCAGATATTGTGACATAGTGACAGTAGAAATGATATTAAACTTGAATGGTGATTTATGATGATGAAAATTCTACTTGGAGATATTCTGATTGATGATTGTTAAAGTTCGATTTGTTATCAGATGAGTTGCATATGTATCTTCCGCACTTGCTTGATACATAAAAGAATTTTTTTTCACTCTTTGGAGTAATTCATTTGATTTTGTACGGCCTGTTTGAGTGACAGTGTTGGTCACTGGCCCCAAATCCGCATAGGGTGGGTTCCAGGTCGTGATAATTGTCCTTGCTGACGGGGAAAAAAAGTGGAGCCAATTCTGAAAATAGGGGAAACTAGTGGTCCCAATGGACCACAACCTATAACCAATACAACAGAGAAGTCCAATGAAGCTGTAACTAGCCAAATGGCTTTTCCCTCTTTACCCAATCAAAAAGTAGTGGGAAACAAGAATGATTAAGGTAATATGGAGCTATGGAGGAACATAATATTGGCTAACTAAGTTAAAAACAATGGAATTTAGCTTGAGTATATGGAACCTTCTAAAATTCAAGGTGAGCAGAATGTTATATATGATGAGGAAGATCTTAAAGATGATATTGAAAGGTAGAAGAATTCTTTAGTGGGCTATATATACTCGGTAGTAATCCTCCATTAACAATAATGCAGAATTTAATGGCACGAAAGTGGAGGAATCTAAAAAAGGTGGATATGTATCTCCTTGATACGGGGGTTTAAAATTTTCATTTTGCTAGTGAAAAAGACAAACTCCAAGTCCTTGAAATAGGACCATGGTCATTTGATAATAAGCCATTCATACTCAAACCTAAGAGCCTCAATTTGAATTTGGAAAGATGAGTTAACAAAGTTCCTATGTGGATGAGATTGCCAAGATAAAAATTGTAGTGGTGGTCTGCTAAAATGTTGAGCAAGGTGGCCAACTTAATTGGTAAACCTATGTTTATTGATAGGTTGACAAGAACGAGAGGTAGATTATCCTATGCTAGGGTCTGTGTTAAAATTGATGTGAAGAGTTGACTATCATCCTAAATTTCTATCACTAGTACAATTGGTATTACCCACTAGCATAAGGTGGAGTATGAGTGGTTACCTAAAACATATGACAAATGAAGACTATTTTAGCATACCACATAAAGATGTCTTAAAACTATTGTAGCCAATAAATAAAAGGAAAAAATTTAGAACAAAAGCCAGGTCCACAACAGAACAACAACCTCTAGTGATAACTGAAACTATTAATAAAGGAACTTAAACTAGTATGGATGCAGAGACAACTGCTATGAACTCCCAACAATACCAATAAGAAAAACTGAAGAACAAGATAATGGTGGTTGTAGGTGCTCTTGATAAAAATATGGTTAATCCACTAAAACCGGCTATAGATATTCCGATCACATCAAGGAACTCCTTTATTGCCTTGGGAAACATGGGAGATCATGAGTTTGAGGGAAGGAAATCCCTCGAGTCTTTGAGAGAAGAGGAACAAAGTGATAAGAAGAGTTCTAAGGAGAAGAATAGAAGCTCTTTTAGGAAAACTACTAATAACAACAATAGGAGAGTTCTTCAAGGTCCCATTACCTTAAATGATTAAAGTTAGCATGTGTAACATACGGGGTCTAAATGAGCTTCTCAAATAGAGAGATTCTAGGCTTCTAATCCATTAGAATAAACTGGATGTGTGGTTTGGTTGAACTAATTGCAATATAGAGAGTGAAGCAGGGTTTGAAGCAGTTTAATAGCAAGTTTTGTAGCAACATATATGTTAGAACAACAAATGCAAGGGAGAAGCTTGGAAGAATTCGAAGTATACTTTACTAGTATCTAGTTGATTTAGATCTAAAAAGGCAAGAAAAGGAAACATTCATCAATTATGCTGAATTAAGCATAGGAGAGGATCATGCCTTTAAATAGAAGTCAAGAGTCTAATGGTTAAGATTAGAGGACCAAAATACTGCCTTTTTTCGTAAGAAGGTGAACATTCACAAGGTGAAGAACAAAATTCTTAGTCTTTCCATTATTAGTGGATGAAGGTGGTAAGTTAAGATGATCTTAGAGTAGCTATTGTAACTTATTTCCAAAACTTGATGGGCACTCAAAAACCTTGCAAGACTGATAACTTATCCATGCTGGAAAGTATCATGATGAATAAATTGAATGATGTTCAAAGTAAGGGGTTAGAAGTTCCAATTACTGCTGATGAAGTCAAAGAGGCAATGTTCATAATTAAGGGCCAAAAGGCTCCTCTACCAGATGGATTCACCTCTCATTTTTTCAAAGAAACTTGGCCCAATGTTGGTAAAGATGTCATAGAGGTAGTCATTTCCTTCTTTGAAACAAGGCATTTACTTAAAGAGTGGAATTGTATAGCCATTTCTTTGATTCCCAAGGTGGATAATCCTTCCATATTTGGTGGATTTAGGCCTATTTCTTGTTGTAATGTGCTTTATAAGTGCATCACAAAGATTATAGCAAATAGAGCGAAGCCTATAATGCCTCGGTTGATCAGTAATTCCCAAGGAGCATTTGTACAAGGAAAATCTATAACTACAAATGCATTGCTCATGCAATAACTATTGAGGAACTATCATAGGGCTAATATATTTTTCAGATGTGCTATAAAAGTTGTCTTGTTTAAAGCTTATGACACTATTGATTGACACTTTGCGAATGATATCCTGAGGCAGTGAACTTTTCTAAAAAACTCAGAAAATGGATTATCACTTGCATGTCTTCACCTATGTTTTTGATTGTCATTAATGGCTCTTTAAAAGGTTTGTTTTTAGAGGGCAAAGGATTAAGACAAGGGGACCCCATGTCCCCATATTTATTTACTCTTATAATAGAAACTTTTCATAATGCCGAGTAAAGTAAAAGGATTAAAGAAGAAGGATTTAAGTTCCATCCAAAGTATAAGAAGCTACAACTTGCCAATATAGAATTTTTGCTAATGATCTGATTATTATTGCGGTTGCCACTATAGAGTCTGTTAAGACAATTGGTAGCACTTTGAAGGAATTTGACATGAGATTAGGGCTCAAACCAAATCACCACAAAAGTTCCATCTATATGGCAGGGGTAAACCAAGATCTAAAAAATCATCTGTGTTCCATCCCTAGCTTTAATGAGGGGAAGCGGGAAGTTGTATCTAAAATGCCTTGGGTTCCTCAAATCAAAACCAGACTTAAGAAGGATGATTACAATGCTTTGGTGGATAAAATCACAAATAGAATCAAAAGTTGGTCCAATAAAGTCTTATCCTATGCTAGAAGCACACAGTTGATCATATTTGTTCTCTCCAGCATTATAACTAATCAGGTGTAAGTCAATGTGAGCTGGAAGTCCTTGTGCAATCCAAAATTAGAAGGGGGATTGGGAATTAGAAGTATCCAAGACTGCAACCAAGCTTCAATTTTGAGGCATGTGTGCGCTATTTGCAGCAAAAGAGATTCCTTATGGATGAAATGGATACAAACCTACCGGATCAAAGAGGGTAATTACTGGACAACTCCAAGTCCTCAGGACTGTACATGGTCTTGGAGGAAAATCGTCAAGGCTAGGAAAGATTGCCATGCAGCTCATCAGGCATTGAATTGGAGATGGCTCAACAACATTGCTTTGGTGTGATCCTTGGCTTGCTAATGGAATTCTGGTGGAGCTTGAAGGTAGAAGATTGGGTTGCAATACCCAAACTAAAGTTTCTAGAATTATACAGTTAGGGTCTTGGCAATGGCATCGAAACTTACAGAAGTACAAAGATTCAATAACTTATCTTCCCAATCCTAGAATTCAGGATATAGTGGTATGACTGGTGAACAAGGATGGGAGATATTTTCAGGCTCCAGCTTGGGACAAAATCAGAAAGAGGAACTTGAAGGTGAATTGACATCAACTAGTCTAGTTCATGGGCAATTACTAGAGGCATGCTTTCATCCTTTGGTTGCTCTGGAAAGGAAGGCTCACAATAATGAATAAACTTATTACCTTAGGGAGTTATAGAACATAATATATGTGTTCTTTGCAAAAGCAGCCGAGAAATTAAAGAACGGTTGTTCTTCTTTTTCCCATTCTCAACAAATTTATGGCAGAAAGTTAGCAAGTTGTCTATGGTGGAAGAACGCCTTGCCATTGGCATCAAGTAAAATTCTAGTTTATTTCCCTTTGCAAAGGCAAATACTTGTATGCATCTGTGTTAAATTTGAGCTTAGCTACAACAGTCTATTGTTATTACATGATATAGGCAGCAAATATGCATAAAGTTATTATATTAATTACAATTTTCCCAACATTATAGTATCCATTGAGAAAATAGAAAAATCCAAAAGACTATATTGTATTAAACTAAATTCACACAGAAACTAAACAAGAGAGCTCCTTATATAGGAGGGTTATGAGGTTGTACATGGAAAGACTAAATAAAGGAAACAAACTATAAAATCCTAATCCCACTAGCATTATATAATAATATATATGTGGCGGCTAACCCTAACCATAGTATCATAATAATATATAGGTAACCCTAATATACTTCTAACACTTTCCCTCAAACTCAAGGTAGGAGGTAGAGCAACTTGAGTTTGCAAAGAAAATCTGGACGTGGACTGGTGTACTTGATGGTGTTGTGGCTAAAATGGAGATGTAACCTAAGCTGGACATGGCAGCTGAGACAAAACCAGAGTTGCGGCTAAGACAGAACCAGTGCTACGGCTTGAGACGGTGGAACAGACGATGATGAGAATGCTAAGGATGAACTGTTGTTGAGACGAAATCAGTACTGCGGCGGCTGAGACAGTGGGACCTGATGTGGGGCTGCGGCTGTGGCTGTGACTGAGACAGAACCGCTGCTTGCTAAGGCAGAACCAGAGTCACGACTGAGATTAGAAAGAAGAAAGAAAAGGAATAACTGAGATGCAGTAGAGAAAAGGAAGAATAAAGAAAGACCAGAGGGAACGGTGGAATAGAAAAATTCAAATGAACAAGTGGTGGCTGAAGTAGGGGAAGAAAACAAAAAGAGAAGAAGAGGCGTAGAGGTAGAAGAGAAAACAGAAAATAACGCAGGGGCAGAAAAGAAAACAGAAAAGAATCAGCGGCTGGAGAGTAGAACAGAGCCCAGCCTCAGATCTATAACCAGATCTTGAGAGGGAAAAACTAGAAGCGACAGAACTTAGAAGTCGAAGATCTATAGGGAAGGCAAGAAGAGAAGAGGAAGAGTAAGAACAGAAGCAGAGCAAACATGTTTGGGGTCTTAGAACAGGTGAGAGATCGAACATGATGTGCATAAGCAGATGAACGATAGACGTTTGACATGGCAGAAAAATGTCAAAGAAGCAGATTAACCAAATACGACGGCGCACGCTGTTTGGTGAAGTTGGAGCAGGACTGATCAGCAGAAGATGAACAAGGAGAAAGCAAAGAGGGGACTGTTGTGGCTTCCATCAACGAGTTCTCTTTGAAGTGCAAAAACTTTGGCATGGTCAATGGCTCAACAACAAGTGCATTAGTATTCACTCTTATGTATTCCCAAACACTTGGCCTTAGACGAACAGAAAGAGCAATCCATGGAGCAAAACTATTGCTTCCTGGGTGGAATTCGAAAGATTTATGAATGCACCACCATGCAGTTTCTCTTGGGTTTCTTTGGGGAGCGCTTCAAACTCTGCCAAAAGCAGATGTTGTTTCAGAATTTCGTTTCCATGACCTTGAATCTTGTATAGAAGCAACAAAATTTCATTACGATAAGCAGACAGAGTTTCATCCAGAAGCTCCTGAAGGCTGTGAACGCGAGTCAAAGCACGTTCGACCATGTCTTCCTTCTATTTCATGCGGGAACTAAGCAAAGTCTCAGACAAACTACAAAAGGACTGACAAATAAGAGCAGAAGAAGATGAATCAAATCAAAAGACCTTGTCATGGAAGATTTTTGCAGAGAGATGTCTGTTAAGGAACTCAACTCCATTCCCAATGGACTTGGAAAGAGTTTGGCGAGGGAAAGATGCAGTGAATGGTTCAAAATCCAACTCAAGAACAAAGTTGTCGTTGCGGCTTGGAATAGAAAGAAAGAGAACAAAAAGATAAAGGAAGAACAGAGAAAGAAAACCTAGAAGTAGGCGTGGCAGGGGAAAATGGGCTCTGATACCATGTTAGATTTGGTGAAATAACATAAAAGAGATAAAAGAGAGAGAGAAGAGAGAAAATGGGAAAATCCAAAAGACTACATTATATTAAACTAAATTCACACAGAAACTAAACAAAAGAGCTCCTTATATATATAAGAGGCTTATGAGGTTGTACATGGAAAATATAAATATAGGAAACAAACTATAGAACTCTAATCCCACTAGCATTACACAATAATATATATGTGGCGGCTAACCTTAACCCTAGTATCACAATAATATATAGGTAACCCTAATATACTTCTAACAAGATGAAATTGATACAAACCTACCAGATCAAAGAGGGTAATTACTGGACAACTCTAATTTCTCAGGACTATACATGGTCTTGGAGGAAAATCATCAAGGTTGAGAAAGATTGCGAAGTAGCTCATCAGGCATTGAATTGGAGATGGCTCAACAACATTGTTTTGGTGTGATCCTTAGCTTGCTAATGGAATTCTAGTGGATCTTGAAGGTAGAAGATTGGGTTGCAATACCCAAACTAAAGTTTATGGAATTATACAGTTAGGGTCTTGGCAATGGCATCGAAACTTGCAGAAGTACAAAGATTCAATAACCTATCTTCCCAATCCTAGAATTCAAGATATAGTGGTATGACTGGTGAACAATGATGGGAGATATTTTTAGGCTTCAGCTTGGGACAAAATCAGAGGGAGGAATTTGGAGGTGAATTGACATCAACTAGTCTGGTTCATGGGCAATTACCAGAGGTATGCTTTCATCCTTTGGTTGCTCTAGAAAGGAAGGCTCACAATAATGAATAAACTTATTACTTGGGGAGCTATAGAATAGAACATATGTGTTCTTTGCAAAAGTAGCCTAGAAATTAAAGAACGTTTATTCTTCCTTTGCCCCTTCTTAACAAATTTATGGCAGGAAGTTAGCAAGTTGTCTATAGTGGAAGAATGCCTTGCCATTGGCATCAAGTAAAAGCCTAGTTTATTTCCCCTTGCAAAGGCAAATACTTGTATGCATTTGTGTTAAATTTGAGCTTAGCTGCAACAGTCTATTGTTATTACATGATATAGGCAGCAAATATGCATAAAGTTATTATATTAATTACAATCTTCCCAACATTATAGTACCCATTAAGAAGAGGAGGTTTTAAAATATAGTGTTGTCCCTAAACAATTTTAGGATTGGATTTGTTTCCAGCTTTAGAATTGTTAATGTCTTTATTCCTCAAAAAAATTTACAAAATTATATTTCTATCATTTGAGAATGCTCATTCTTTGCATGATAATCCTTAAGGTTCCATGAAATTTTAGCTCTAGTGTTTTTAAGTAATAAAGTGTGTCATATGACATTCTAAATATATGGCTAACTTTAGCATTTTTCCAATAGCTTTATGCTTTTGATAAATGCCACATCATTTTTGTAGTATGAATATATTAAATTAAAAAAAATTATACATATTCTCATTTGTATTCTCAATGTGATATTTTTGAACCCCACATGATGATGGGATTTTCAAAAACACCATATGATATTAAATCGCATAGGAAATAAAAATTGAGAATATATTTGTAACGCTACTCTTAAATTAACTTCTTAATAACAGTTCCAAAAATGTGTTTGGTTCTTTGAATAAACATCTAAAACAACTTTGTGTTAATTCTAATTTTTCAGTACGAACAAAAGTACGTTTGGAAAAGCTTACCCAAGTGATGTAGAATAGGTTGTGGAAGAATTCAATTCCTAGAACGGAATTGCTTGTGACACCAGAATGGTCGGAATGGCGTGAAATTCAGTGGGTGGCTTGAAAACGATGTGCTGAACAATACTCATTACTTTGCTATGACGTATGTCATTTTTCAGGCAAATTCCTTCGTTTTGGCCTTCAAAAGTGCGTTTTACTACTTTTGGTAATAAATATGCTACTTAATTTACTAGGGTTGCGGTTGGCGTTTGGAGCTGCCCTTTTACCAGATTGCTGCTTACGTTTAGGACTTTTTGATTTATTATTTTAATTAAAATATTTCTATTTTTAGAATTTTTGGTATTTTTTCTTATTTTAATTATTTATTTCCTAAAGTCATAATTCTAGTCGAATTAAGAGTTCTAGTCCTAGACAAATTAGGTTTTGTTAGGTTTTGCAGCCTATATAAAGGCTTTTTCTTTTCATTGTAAGGTTATCTTTTATTTCATTAAAGAATTATCTTTCTGAGTTCTTATTCTCTGTGCTCGTGGATTCGAGTGTGTTACCTTTGTTCGTGGATTCGAACGATTTTTCAATAAATAGGCGGTGTGCTATTTCTTCACAAGCTTCCGCTACGTTAGTTGGTATCAGAGCAGGCTTAATCTTGTTCAGATGGCGAACGTACGGAACGAAAGTGAAATCCTTGACGGCTATGACAGTGAGGGAGATATGGTTATGGGTTGAATTTAGAACTTTCCAAAGTAAGACCCAGCTGGCGCAATGTGAGACCCAGCTGGCGCAACGTGAGACCCAGCAAGTATTGCGGGAAATCCAAGCAGCTCTTTCTAGGCTGACGGCAGGGAATAATCAGCGGGGCGACGATCCTACGGGTCGTCAATCGTATCGAGAGAGGGCTGAAGTTATGCATGAATGCCATCCAGAGATTCCACGTAGGTAGCTAGCCTACGAGGATAACTTGAGTGAGGATGAGAAAGATGCTGAAGCCATATTCCAGAATAATTGGAGGGGTTACCAAGGGGAGCAAGAATGAGAGACCTTTCGTATAAAGATGGACCTGCCCAGTTTTAATGGTCAACTTCAGATCGAGGGGTTTCTTGATTGGCTAGTATTAGTCGAGAGATTTTTCGATTATATGGGTATTCCTAAAGATAGAAAGGTGAAATTAGTCACGTACAGATTATTGGGGGGAGCTTCTGCTTGGTGAGAGCAGTTACAAATTACACGGATGTAACAAGGAAAGGGGATGGTTCGGACATGGGCTAAGATGAGGCGATTGTTACGATCAAGGTATTTACCTCTAGATTATGAGCAGATTTTGTTTCAACATTATTAGAATTGTAGGCAGGGGAATAGAACAGTCGAGACTTACCTAGAGGAATTCCACAGGTTGTTGTCTCATAATAACCTGCTAGAAACAGATGCGAAATAAGTTACTAGGTTTGTTGGGGGGCTGCGTTGGGCTATACAGGATCGAGTTGTGATGCAAATAGTCTCCACCTTAACTGAAGCCATTACGTTAGCTATCAAAGCAGAAACTCGATTGGATAGATCAAAGGCGACGGTCGTAGCACGAAATTCCATTGATTCTAATCGTGTTGCAGTAAATAAAGAAAAAACCCCAAATATTCAACCACCTTGGTTTAACACCACTCGCGGAACAAGTAGTAGTGGGGGTCCTTCAAAGCCAGCCGGTCCTTCAAATCGAGTCAACACTGTTCCTCCAGAAGTGGCACCTCGTAACCCTTATGCTCGTCCGGCGTCCGATAAGTGCTATAGATGCTTACAGCCAGGGCACCATTCTAACGAGTGTCCTAAAAAGGGTACCGTTAACTTAGTGGAGCCAGAAGAACATGAAAAATTCGAGACAGATGAGGACGAGAATGAAACACCCTACACTTATGAAGAGGAGGAGGTAACGGGTGGCGACGAAGGAGAGCTGCTGTCACGCTCTCTAGTGGTTCAGCGACTTCTGTTAGCACCAAAGCGGAAAGAACCATCTTAACAACATAATATATTCCGAACCAGGTGTACTGTGAACAAAAAGGTTTGTGATGTCATTATTGATAGTGGCAGTAGTGAAAATGTAGTGTCGAAAGCAATGGTTACCAAGTTGGGCTTGTAGACTAAGAAACACCCTTCACCGTATAAGATTGGCTGGATAAAACGGGATGCTAAAGTAAAGGTAACTGAAATCTACCGCATTAAATTTTCAATTGGGAAGAATTATGCAGATGAGGTTATGTGTAACATGGTGGAAATGGATGCCTGCCATATGATTTTGGGACGACTTTGGCAGTTTGATGTGGATGCTACATACAAGGGCCGTGATAACGTATATGTTTTCATGAAAGGGGGCTTAAAGATCATTTTGGGACTTATAAAAGAGGAATTTTCAATTGTTGAACCGAAGTCAAAGGGAAAGTCAGTATTTCTTGTGGATAGGGGCTAATTCATAGAAGAAACTAAGGAATCTAGAGAGATTTTTATTGTGGTAGTTTGGAGAGAAGTTGGCAAGGAGTCTATGGAAATTCCACCCGCACTTAAACCTTTGTTAGAGGATTTGCAGGAAATTATACCGTCAGAGCTACCGGATGGGTTGCCTCCTACGCGAGACATACAACATCAGATTGATCTCACACTAGGAGCCAGGTTTGCCTAATCGTTCAAATTATTGGATGAGTCCCAAGGAAAGTCAGATTGTACAAGAGCAAGAGGAAGAGTTGATCAAGAAGGGATTGGTGCAAGAGAGTATGAGCCCTTGTGGGGTACCAGCCTTGTTAGTTCCAAAGAAGGATGGCAGTTGGCACATGTGCATCGACAGCCGGGCAATCAACAAGATCACCATCAAATATAGGTTCCCTATTCCTCGATTGGAAGATATGCTAGAGATGTTGGCTGGATCCAAAGTCTTTTCAAAAATTGACTTATGGATCAGGTACCATCAGATTCGGATCAGGCCTGGAGATGAATGGAAGACTGCTTTCAAGACTAAGAAGCGGTTGTACGAATGGTTAGTAATGCCGTTTGGACTTACCAATGTGCCTAGTACTTTTATACAACTCATGAACCAGGTATTGAAACCATTTACTGGAAAATTTTTTGTGGTTTACTTTGATGACATATTGATATATAGCCAGAATGAATCTGACCATCTTACACACTTGAGGGTGGTTCTTACAGTTTTGTAGCAAAATAAGTTGTATGTTAACTTAAAGAAGTGCAACTTTATGATGAGCAATTTGCTATTTTGGGATTTGTGGTAAGTGTTGATGGGATTAAAGTTGATGAAGAAAAGATTCGTGCCATTCGGGAATGGCCAACTCTACAAACAGTAGGCGAGGTTCGTAGTTTTCGTGGTCTAGCAACGTTTTACAAGCCGTTTGTCAAAGATTTTAGCAAGATAGTCGCGGCAATTACTGAATGCATGAAGAAGGGAAAGTTCCATTAGGAAGAGGAAGTAGAATAGAGTTTTTCATTGAGTAAGGAGAAATTATCATCTGCCCCAGTTTTAGTACTGCCAGATTTTGACAAGCTGTTTCAAGTAGAGTGCGATGCCTCTATTGTTGGCATTGGTGCTGTACTTTCTCAAAAAGGCAAACTGGTTGCTTTTTACAATGAGAAGCTCAGTGAAGCTCGCCAGAAGTGGTCTACTTATAAGCTAGAATTGTATGTTATTTTTCGCGCCTTGAAGGTTTGGAAACACTATCTGGTGCAGAGGGAGTTTGTCTTATTCAGCGACCACCAAGTGCTAAAACTTATCAATAGCCAGAATAGTGTCAACCGAATGCATGCCCGCTGGATTTCTTTTACCCAGCGCTTCACGTTCACTTTGAAGCATAAGGCTGGTCAATTAAACTGGGTAGCTGATGCCTTAAGTAGGAGGGCGTGGTTGCTTGTCACTTTGCGGGCTGAGGTAGTTGGGTTTGACTGTCTCAGGGAGCTGTATGCAAATGATAAAGATTTTCAGGACATTTGGGCAAAATGTCAGTTGGGTCTTTCCGTTGACAGAATGCATATTCAATAGGGTTATCTATTTCGAGGCAACCAATTGTGTATCCCGAGGAGTTTACTACGAGATTAGATAATTCAAGAATTACATGGTGGCGACTTGGGCGGACACTTGGGTCATGAGAAAACAGTAGCTCTTGTTGAGGAGAGGTATTATTGGTCCCAACTGAAACGAGACGTCGGCAGTCATGTTAAACAATGCCCCATTTGTCAGGCTGCCAAAGGCCAATCTCAAAATACGAGTTTGTACATGCCTTTGCCCATTCCAGCAGCACCTTAGGAGGATCTTTCCATGGACTTTGTCTTGGGCCTTCCGAGAACCCAACGTGGATTTGACTCTATATTTGTGGTGGTTGATCAGTACTAAAAAATGGCTCACTTTATTGCTTGCAAAAAGACTTTAGATGCAGTGCACGTGACCAATTTATTTTTCAAAGAGGTTGTTCGTTTTCATAGGGTTCCCAAATCCATCACTTCAGATAGGGACACCAAATTCTTGAGTCATTTTTGGCGGACCCTATGGAGGCGGTTTGACACATCCCTGAATTTCAGTAGCACGAGTCATCCTCAGTCCGATAGTCAAACGGACATGGTGAACCGCACTCTTGGGAATCTAATTCGCTGCATTTCTAGAGAGAAACCAAAGTAGTGGGATATTTCTCTGGCACAGGCTGAGTTTGCTTATAACAGTATGCTGAATCGTTCTTCTAGGAAGACCCCATTCCAAATTGTTTATTGCTGTCCTCCACGCCATGCTTTAGACTTGGTTCCTCTGCCAAAGCTTCATGGTTTGAGTACTGGAGCGGAAAATAGGGTGGATCGCATCAAGGCTATTCAAGAAGAGGTGTGGAAAAACTTGGAGGAATCTAATGCTAAATATAAGACAACTGTTGATAAAAAGAGAATGGCTCAAGTCTTTCAAGAGGGGGATTTAGTGATGATTTATTTACGCAAGGGGTAGGTGCCAATGGACACGTACAACAAGCTGAAAGATAAGAAATATGGTCCCTTCCAGATTCTGTAGAAAATTAATGATAATGCCTATGTTGTGGACCTTCTTGTAGATATGGCCATTTCTCATACTTTCAACGTTGTTGATTTGTTTGAATATCATCCTCTTGATGTGTCGCCTTCTCAATTACCTAACTTGAGGCTGAGTTCTTTTCAATCGGGGGTGACTGATGGAAAATAGGTTGTGGAAGAATTCAAATCCTAGCACGGAATTGCATGCGACGCCAGAATGGTTAGAATGACGTGAAATTCAGTGGGTGGCTTGGAAACAATGTGCTAATCAATACTTATCACTTCGCCATGACGTATGCCGTTTTTCAGGCAAATTCCTTCGTTTTGGCCTTCAAAAGTGTGTTTTTATTGCTTCTGATAATAAATGTACTGTTTAATTTACTAGGGTTGCGGTTGGCATTTGGAGCTGCCCTTTTATCAGATTACTGCTTATGTTTAGAACTTTTGATTTATTATTTTAATTAGAATATTTCTATTTTTAGAATTTTTGATATTTTTTCTTATTTTAATTATTTCTTTCATAAAGTCATAATTCTAGTCGAATTAAGAGTTCTGGTCCTAGACGAATCGGGTTTTGTTAGGTTTTTCAGCCTATATAAAGGCTCTTTCTTTTTATTGTAAGGTTAACTTTTATTTCAATAAGGAATTATTTGTTTGAGATTTTATTCTCTGTGCTCGTGGATTCGAGTGTGTTACTTTTATTCGTAAATTCGGACGATTTTTCCAAAAAATAGGCGGTGTCATATTTCTTCACAAGCTTCTGCTACGTCACCAAGCACACAACATAATAAGATAGTAACATTTTGAGGGATTATTGCTCTACAAAATGGCTATCATTTTCCTTTGTAAGAGTATTTTTCGAAAATTCAAGATAAATATTATCAAGAACTTAATTTGATACATGAAAATTATCTTGATTGATAAAACTTTGAGACAAAGAAGTTTTGAACAGGTGATTTTGATCTTGAAATTTTATTATTTGTATAAGATCTTCAAATCACTTACTCTCTAGACAATGAGAGTCTTATTGTGGTGTCAATCGGTCTTGTGATATTTATACTAGTTGTCTTCCCAATAAAGATCTTAATATAATAGCAAGTCAACTAATTAAATCAAAAGTTGGAACAATGTATTTTTCAAATTCATGTCAACATTCGAGTGCGCAGATTCGACTCTTACCAGTTCACATTTTTGAAGAAATGGGGATTATTTTGGACTAATAGCCTGAATGTTTAACGGTCCTACGAGACGGTGACTTTACGTAGAGAAAGGGAGATTAGTACTTGAATATTTCATTTACTTAGAAAAAAAAAATAATGTCTACATACGTAAGTGTATCTACCGCATTCGTTGAGATACATCATATATTTTTCCGAATAAAGTGTATTGATACTTTATCTTTACACTTAGTTTCTGACACAATGTATATAAAAAGATACATTCATTAATAATTAGTCACCAGTCAATAGATATACATGAATTTGTCTTAATGTGATTAATCTTGTATAAACATGCATAAGTCACATTAAGTTAAAAAAGACTAACAACCTTAGCCCTAAATTTTATAATTTTATTAATTTACAACTTTTAGATATTTATAAATTACTTGACAACTCACATAAAAAAATAAAATTTTAATTATAAAATTATTATAGAATTAATTAAAATTATAAATATAACAAGTAAGAAATTGAGCCGAAACAATATTCATGATAAGAAAATTATAAATAGGCTAATTCTGGCATAAAACTTGTTAAAGATATTAATATCATATCATCATGTATTAATTATAAATAGGCTAAGTCTGATAACACTCACTTAGATGTGATGTTTTTCAAATATAAATTAATATAATATAATAATTCAATTAGAAAATATTGTTGAATTGCATTTTCTAATTTCACTATCAACTCTAAAAGATATTAAAAAAAAAAAAAACTTCAGAGAATTAGAAAAATGATAAATTTTACAAAAGATATAAAATTCATTGAATAAAAAAATGGAAAGAAATAGTCCCAACTCAATTACAATTATTCTCTTACTTTAAAAAAAAATAATAATGTGAAAATATATAGATCAACAATTGAAATGAAATGAAACTGCAATTCAAGCAATTTGTTATGATACTTGTGATGTTTTAATTTTATTTTTAATGTATTTATCATTTAATCATACTTTCGAAATGATAAATTCTCATCTATTATTACATATTATTACAAAATGGCCTTTATCATACATAAATAAGAAGGAGTTGACATATCATTTTATTGCAGTTAAATGAGCAAATACGTTACAATTCATGAAAATTAATACAATCCATGAAAAGAGAACATGATAGTATTAGCTCAATTTGATACTTGGATATAAGCTAACTTAACCCAAAATTTGAAAATCAAAATAGAAAAATGTTACTAAAATCTGTAACAGATGCACATAGAAGAAAGTGAAGTATCAAGAATCCAAGATTATTTATAAATTGACATCCTTGTATTAGGGACCAACTCAAGAGAATTTGAGGTTTAAAGTAAAATAAATAACGTATAAGTTAATTCTTTTTTCTGCAAGCAAATTAAGCACTAGTTCTATGTTAATACAAACTTATTTTTTAAAAGTATAAAATTTCTTTTATTTATAAAAATTTTTGTTTCCTAGACTTTATCTTCCACATGCCTACCAATTTTTTTTATTCACGCTTTTTAATATATATTTTAAATTATGTTGTATTGTAATAAGTTTTTTTGCACACGTTTTTTTTTTGTTTTTTGTTTTTGTTTAGCTATATTTTTATTTTCTTATTAATTTAAGAATTTTTATTTCAATTAAATCATAACTCGATCTAGTTATCCCAAAAAAAAAAAAAAAAAATCTACTTTTCATATATCCATTAGCATACGTATTTTAATATATTATAATAGACAATATATTATAAAAATTAGATAAATTAAGTCTACTTTCTGGTTAACTTTGATATTTATGAATATGAGATGTTTTTTTATAAGGTTTAGAGTTTTATACGACTTATTTTTTTACTTTTAATATAATTGTATCATAGATATATACAAAATTTGAGTCCTTAAAATCTAGAGTTTTATGCATCATATATTTCTATTTTTAATATAATTGTACTATAAATATACACAAAATTTGAGACCTTTATTTTCACTCCTTTCTCCACCTCCAGTCGAAACCCTTCTCCTCTGGCCGAAGTCCTTCCATCCCACGCGACATGCTCTATGCAAACAAATCAAGAAAGCTTCGGCGATCAGTGGATAAACCCTTGCAAATGTGTGAAAGAAAGTTTAGAGAAAGCATCTAACTACAGAAGGATTTGAGTACAAATATTCTAATCTTTTTAAAGTCACTTGCAGGAAGTCATGACACTATGGTTGTTAAAATGATTAAAATTTGGAGCTTTGGAGTTGTAGCATTCAAAGGTGGGGTATCTTTTGATCCACTGCTCCAAGTCCACTACTACTTCGTTTTGCAAAACTGTACAGCGATGTTCCTCCCGAACCCCTCATTCATTTCAATTTCAATTCCGAGTTTTAACCATCTTCCAGATTCTTAGTATTCTACAAAGGTTGATTGAGCAGTGTGGCTTGAATTTCTAGTAAAGTTTGTTTGAAAATTGAAGAATTTATATTTGAGATATTAATGCTTGTGTTTCGATATACTAGCTTTTTTTTTTTCTGAAATTTTACACTTCGAGCAGGTTCTTTCCATTGAAAGAATGTGGAATTTGGCAGTGACATAAAAGAAAGAGCAAGAAGAGAGTCAGTGGGTCAGATATGCCGTGTGCAGATCACTGTACAACAATGAGGTTTAATAGTATACAATTTTACACTTTTATAACTAATATATTTTAATAATTCGTATTTTAAATACTGATTTTTTTTTTTGTGTGACAAATTTCATACATTTGAAAATCACTTTTGAGCATCTAACATGTAGCCAAGGAATTTTTTCAAGTTTTATAAAATTATGAAAAGTATTTGAGCTGGATCAAAGTATGCTACAAAACAAAACTTCTATTGAAATACCTTTAAAAAAAGAAAACACACAAGGAATTTACAACTGAGAGGGAAGGAGTCAGAAAGAGAGAAAGAGAGAGAGGGGAAAACTCAACTTGCCTCAACAAGGGTGAGGCAATCCCTTTATATAGACAAAGGCCTATGATATTACAGGCAACCGGATATTCCAGGATACAACACTCTGATATAAGAGCTGACCTAAGCAAACATTATTGAGCTTAGTGATATATAACTTTATTCCTTTTTATCTTGAATAGTGATTTGCATTATGGGATCTGCTTTTCTTTTCCTTTATCAGATTTGGATGATTCTGGCTTATTGGATGCCAAATGAATCATTGCGTCCCAAATATCACCGAAAGTAGGATTGTCATTAGCTGGGTCTTGGGATTCTCCAACTAGGCATGTGAATTGGTTATGATTATCTCTACTGTTGTCAGACGTCATGGATACATCATCTGAAAGGTCTGTAGAAGGAAAAGTGGAGAAAAATTGTTCCTTCATTACTTCCATGCATTTGATCATTAATTCTTTGTCACCAAGCATAGGAAATCGTTGCTTGACAGTAGCTTTTAAAGTATCAAACGGATTTGGAGTTGGGGCTGGCTTAATTGCCAACTTTTTCGAGGCTTTTGCATGTTCCTCAGTACGATTTTGAATTTCTTGAGCTTTATCCTCAACAGGATAAGTTTGCCACCATCTTGTATGGAATGTTCTGGCTAAAATTGAAATTTCATACTATCAACAACATATTCAATGTCCCATCACCTAGATCCAAGGAATGCTAAATTCTGCAAAATAATAGAATGATGCTTGTCCAGCGTATTTCTGGATATCTTGTGATTTAGGATGAAATTGTAACCATGGTAAATATTTTACTTTTATTGATTCTGGAAGAATATTCAGAGAAGGACCAAATTTGTGCCCACTATTGAAAAATCTAGTTGGGCAACATTTGCTATCCTGCTCAAATATTATTTTGGTATCAAAGCCAATATGGCAGCTTGAATTGCTGTGAATGTAATTATATGTTGACTATGTGTATTTTCTTATATCTTTAATATATACTGTTATTATGATTCTCAGATCTTATGTTAGAAACATATGCTCTGTGGTTGCCACTTTGTGGATCCTCTACATCAGAAACTTCTAACCATAATTATCTGGTTATAATTCTTTAATGGGATGTCCAAAAGTCGCGTATGGCTTGAGTTCTCCATTGGCCCGGGATATGAGGCAAGGTATGGGATGTTGTTGCCATGTAAATCGTTGACAGACGTATTAAAGAATTATATCTAGATTGTTATGCGAAGAGATACTGGCATAACATACTGAGAATGATAATATCTTATATATTACAGGTCTAAGAAGATCACATACTCAGTATATAGTTACATTCTAGTTAAATATTATTCTAATGCTTAAACGCTTCCTAAATAAGGAAGAATGTATTAAAAATAGTGAACTAATAGAGTTCCATAATGTCCAAGATCAATTGAATCGATGGACTATACCTCAGGTTAAACCTGAAACCATATACCATATAGGTATGTTCAATTTCTCTAGTAGCATGGTTATTAAAACCATGGAACAGACAATTAGTCTGGATAGTCATGAAGAGTGTCTTAATTTATTAGATCCTCATGATCTAATAAGACATACGAACAAATATAAGTTCGTACATATAGGGTTAGTTCAAATTGACTTTAAACCCTTAACCTTATTAGGTATGAATGCTTGTTTGCAAGCAACCTTGTGGGATGCAAGATGTTTAAATTGGAAACCTTCTCTAATGGGAGCCATAGAAACTAGTCTATGTCAAGGTCCAGTCTATTTTAATGTTTATCCAAATTTAACTTTATCTTTAATAGATCCACACATAGGTGAAGCTATTAATTTAAGAATTCAGACGAAAGGATATAATTTCCTTCCTGGATCTGAAACCATAGCAGTCATCTATAGAATTTATTATAAGGTCATGAATACCTTGATCCCTAATGTCCATAATAAAAGCATCCATGGAAAAACGATTCTAATAGAATCAGATTTATTAACTTCCAATATAGCCCAACCTAGGATGATAGATTGGGAAGAAATTAAATTTTCAGAATCATGGATAATTTCTAATGTTGTTCCTCCTCAACCAGTTGTCCATCAAACCATTGACCACATCATGCAAACATCTGATGGAGATGTTGCAATCAGTTTTCATAAACAACCTAGGCAAATATTAGCTAGATTATCTAGAAGTTTATCTTCCAATTATCTTCCAAGAGTGTCTATTCCTTCAACCTCTCGACATTCTTGTTCATCTCGACCATCTGTTTCTTCTTTCAAATTACAAGAAACAGAAAAAGAAAAATTTACTAAAAATGATCAAGAATCCATTCCTCTTGAGTCCCTTCATTTAGAAGGATTAACAATTTCCCAAATCAAATTCCTCATGGAATTTACCAACAAAATCCACAGTCGAATCAAAGGAGAATGTCTCCAACGGCTAGTGAAATGAATTTTACAATTTCTTAGACTTTTAATGGATTCTGCAAAATTTGTTGTTGATCGTAAAGCAATTAATGCAAAATTTCAACAAGAGAAATATTCTCTATTTAGAGGATGGTATTTCCAAAAATTTAATAAAAAAGAATTACAGGAATTCAAATCAGAATTCTATGATTATATTTATAAATATAAAGAATCATACCTTTTGTACAGTGGTTTTATATGATCCACTTTACAGAAATGGAAAGAGCCATAAGGATAATGGTTTTAAATGACCATTTCAAATCCTGGCAAACAGGTGAAGGTCAAATCATTAGATCTGTTCACCCTCCTCCAAAATCTTTAAGGTTAGAACAATCAGGTTCTACTTCTTCTAGCCCAGCACTAAAAGCAAATGCTTATGTAAACGTCGGCAAAGAAGGAACCTCTTCTTTGTATAATGTCTATAAGCAGAATAATTATACTAATTTACATCTTCAAACTATTGGTCAACAATTAACCAGAGTTGAAGATACGGTGTCCCAATTAGAAGAATCTCTTCAATCTGTGACTAATAATTTCCAAAAAGTCACCATGATACCTAAAGAGACAATTCAAGAGACAAATATTAAGCCTCCTATTCCAATAACTGGATTTAAATTATTCAATAAAAATAATGAAGAATTTATGAATGAATTACTTAAAAGATTAAGAGATTTAAATCTTAATACTTTAAATAATTCTCCAACAGATTCTGACAATAATACAAACTCTGATAATAATTCAGAACAATCTAATATGTCCCACGAAGACATAATTAAAACTCAAACTTCTTTGCAAGTTATCCAATTTGATAATCTTAATAAAATAGGTTATACAAAAACGTCAATGAATTTGGCAGATATTAATAGTCGTCATTATTATCCTAGGCAAACACCCCAGGATATTCTTTATGAAGAAGATTTTCTTCATTCCCAAAAATCTTTTCATGGAAAAACCATTTATAAATGGAACATATATGGTAGATCTGAATATCAAATTTTTGAAGTTATACATCAAATCATGATATATAGCACAATATGTAAGCAATATGGTAATAGTGACCAGAACATTGCTAAATTCATTACTATTGGCTTTACTGGCATCCTTAAAGGATGGTGGGATAATATTCTTACAGAAAGCCAAAGGCAAGAAATAATGTCTGCTAAAAAAATTGTTAAAAATAAACAGACATAGCAACCTGAATAACAGGAAGATGCTGTTTATACTCTTGCGCAATCCATAATCTTAAATTTTGTAAGACCATGGGATAGCCAAAGAGAAAGAAGTCGAGAACTTCTTTAAAATCTTCGTTGTCCATATTTAACCCATTTTAGATGGTACAAAGATGTTTTCCTGGCCAAAGTTGTCCAGAGATACGATGCTAATAGTGAGCATTGAAAATCCAAATTCATTGATGGTCTTATAAAATTATTTGAGGAAAAAGTTCGTAAAACCTTAAGAGATGCTAATGGTGGTATCTCTATTCCATATAATAATTATACTTATGGACAATTAATAGCTTTTGTTGTTCAAGAAGGATTAGCTTATTGCAATGATTTAAAAATGCAATATGCTAATAAAAGAATAACTAGCAAAAAAGAAATAGCTGAATTTTGTGATCAATTTGCATATCACACTGATATAAAATTTTCAAAGTCTAATAGACATCCAAAATCTAAGGAAAAATCTCACAAAAATTATAGGAAACATAAAAGTTACAAATTAAAAGAAGAACCAACTTCCACATCAAAATCTTCACGAAAGAAGAAATGAAAAACATCTAAAAAAGAAAATAGATGTTATAAATGTGAAAGACTTGGCCACTATGCTAATAAGTGTAAAACTAAGAAGAAAATAGAAAATCTTCAAATTGATGATCAAATCAAAGATCAACTTTTCAAAATATTTTTAAAATCTAAATATTCAGATATTGAGTCATCTAGTGAACCATCTAGCGAATCTCAGTCTGAACTAGATGTAATAGAAACATCTGACTCTGAATCTGAACAAGAACAACCTAATCCATGCTCTTGTTCTACCTCCAATAATAATAATATATTATTAGAAAGCAATTGTTGAAATGAATGGGATAAATATCAATGTATTAACAAGCCATCAACAGTCGTTATTAGATTTATCGGATCAAATCCAAGATCTTGAGATCAAGAAAAAATTAATTGAAGCATGTATTACATCCACTATTGCTTCTGAAGAACTTTCAACTCCTCTAAATTCATTAGAAGGATATATTCTAAGAGAAGTCTTTAAAAGACTTGATACTCCTATGACAAGTAGAAATACTTCCATAGCTGATTTAAGAATGAAAGTCAATACTTTTAAATCTGAAATTACTCAATTAAAAAAATATCCAAAAACAAATCAATCATGAAGTAATACAACTTCAACAACGAATAACTACTTTAGAAAACCCTAATAAACCGACCATTTAGGAACCTCCTCAAAATCCTGAATATTTGAATAATATAAATCAAATTACATTCCAAAAATGGTATGTTTTGATTACCTTGGTAATAGACCAAGAATACACAATATCAAATGCCATTGCACTAATTGATAGTGGTGCTGATATGAATTGTATTCAAGAAGGATTGGTTCTAACCCAATACTTTGCGAAAATAACTCAATCACTCACTAGTGCAAATGGATCTAAAATGATTATCAAATATAAGTGTGACAATGTTTACATTTGTAAGGAAGGAATATCCCTTCCATCAACCTTTTTACTAATCAGAAATTTATCCCAACAAATTATTCTAGGAACTCCATTCCTAACGGCAATCATGGCTAGTGAAAAAATTGATTCTACAGGAATTTATGCTCACATAGGAGGACATTCTGTTACTTTTCAGTTTGTAATAAAACCACAAACTAAAACAATACATGATATTGAAAATAATATTAATATGAAAATATCTCAAATCAATTTTCTTCAAAAGGAAATCAAATTACTTTCTTTAGAAAATCGATTACAATCTTTTCAAATAAAAGAAAAGATACAACAACTATATAATCAATTTGTTGCTAAAATTTGCAGTGACATTCCTAATGCTTTCTGGGAAAGAAAACAACATATGGTTTCTTTACCCTATGAATCTACTTTTCAGGAAAAATATATTCCTACAAAAGCTAGACCTAGTCAAATGAAAAAAGACTATTTAGAATTATGTAAAAAAGAAATCCAAGAATTATTGGATACAAAATTAATTCGTAAAAGTTCATCTCTATAGAGTTGTACAGCCTTCTATGTTAATAAAAATGCTGAAAAAGAAAGAGGAAGGCCCAGATTAGTAATAGACCATAAACTGTTAAATGATTGTTTAAAATGGATAAGATATCCAATTCCTAATAAAAAGGATTTACTGGATAGATTACATGCAGCCACAATATTTTCTAAATTTGATCTTAAATCAGGATATTGGAAAATCCAAATTAGAGAAGAAGACAGATATAAAACTGCCTTCACAGTGCCATTTGGTCATTATGAATGGAATGTAATGCCATTTGGTCTAAAGAATGCTCCTTCAGAATTTCAAAATATTATGAATGAAATATTCATTCCTTATTCCAATTTCTCTATTGTATATATAGATGATATACTCATCTTTTCCTCTTCAATCGAACAACATTTTAAACATCGTAATATTTTTAAAGATGTTATAAGAAAAAATGGTTTAGTAATTTCTTCCCCAAAAATGAAATTATTCCACACCACTGTTCGATTTTTAGGGCATAATATCCACCAAGGGAAAATAATTCCCATTGATAGGAGTATAGAATTTGCTTTTAAATTTCCTGATGAAATAAAAGACAAACATCAATTACAACGATTTTTAGGTAGTCTCAATTATATTGTAGACTATTATCCTAATTTGGCTAAGGATGCAACTATTTCATATTCCAGACTTAGGAAAAATCCTAGTCCTTGGACCACAACTCATACCCAAGCTGTTAGGAAAATTAAATTGAAAGCAAAACAACTACCTTGTTTGGCCTTGGCCAATCCCCAATGGTCTAAAATTGTTGAAACCGATGCCTCTAATATTGGTTATGGAGGTATTCTTAAACAATCCAATTCTCATACAAGAAAGGAAGAATTGGTTAGATTCACTTCGAGCATCTGAAAAAATGCTCAAATTAATTATTCCACTATCAAGAAAGAAATTCTTTCTATTGTCAAATGTGGTCTTAAATTCCAAGATGATTTACTTAATTAACAATTTTTATTAAGGATTGATTGCAGTGCTACCAAACAGGTCCTTAAAAAGAATGTCAAAAATTTAGCCTTCTCGAATATATACATCTGCTTTTGATTTTACTATTGAATATATTCGAGGAGAAAATAATTCTTTTCCTGACTTTCTAACCCGTGAATTCTTGCAGGGTAATGCACCGACCATCTAATAGGGGCCGAGGACGTGGCAAGGCAACACTTGGCAGGGGAATAACCTCTGATCCAACCGAATGGCCATCTGTCCAGAATCTATAGGATCTAATAAAAGGTTCCTCTCCAAGATCATCCTCAGCATCTAATAAAGATGCCAAAAAGTCTAATAAAGATGCCCTTCAATCTGAGGGTCCTCCTTTTATTGAAAATCAGGTAATAGAACCTGTGATTACTCTCGAATCAGAGGATCAACAATGGAAGCAGGATCCCTGGTATTTAAAGGATCGCTATCTGGGAAATCAAGGATATCCTGCTCTAGATAACAAATATCGCTCCATTCTTAAAGAAACATGCTTTGTGGAAATACACTACTATTATCTGAAAATAATAAAAAACTAGATACTTCAATTGCTTATAGCAAATGTCATATAATGAAAATAATACGAACAAACGAATGGGGTTTGGATCCAAATAGATCAAGGCAATCATCCTTGAGAAACAATACTCACAATTTCAATTATTGGCATTACCAGCATGCTTGGACTGAGACTTTTTATTATCAAAATCCTAAGCACAAGCATACATGCTTTTTCCATTTCAATAAGAAAATATCTGAGCAAATATTGCCCAACTAGATTTTTCAATGGTGGGACAAATTTGGTCATTTTCTGAATATTCTTCCAGAATCAATGAAGGTAAAATATTTATCATGGTTACAATTCCATCCTAAATCACAGGATATCCAGAAATACTCTGGACAAGCATTATTCTATTATTTTGCAGAATTTAGCATTCCCTAGATCTGGCAATGGGACATTGAATATGTTGTTGATAGTATGGAAATTCCAATTTTAGCCAGAACATTTCATACAAGATGGTGGCAAGCTTATCCTGTTGAGGATAAAGCTCAAGAAATTTAAAATCGTATTGAGGAACATGCAAAAGCCTCGAAAAAGTTGGCAATTAAGCCAGCCCCAACTCCTAATCCGTTTGATACTTTAAAAACAACTGTCAAGCAACAATTTTCTATGCTTGGTGACAAAGAATTAATGATCAAATGCATGGAAGTAATGAAGGAACAATTTTTCTCCACTTTCCTTCTACAGACCTTTCAGATGATGTATCCATGATGTCTGACAACAGTAGAGATAATCAGAACCAATTCACATGCCTAGTTGGAGAATTCTAAGACCCAGCTGATGACAATCCTACTTTCGGTGATATTTGGGACGCAATGATTCATTTGGCATCCAATAAGCCAGAATTGTCCAAATCTGATAAAGGAAAAGAAAAGCAGATCCCATAATGCAAATCAGTATTCAAGATAAGAAGGAATAAAGTTATATATCACTAAGCTCAATAATGTTTGCTTAGGTCAGCTCTTATATCAGAGTGTTGTATCCCGGAATATCCGGTTGCTTGTAATATCATAGGCCTTTGTCTATATAAAGGGATGCCCTCACCCTTGTTGAGGCAAGTTGAGTTTTCCCCTCTCTCTTTCTCTCTTTCTGACTCCTTCCCTCTCAGTTGTAAATTCCTTGTGTGTTTTCTGTTTTTTAAAGGTATTTCAATAGAAGTTTTGTTTTGTAGCATACTTTGATCCTGCTCAAATATTATTTTAAAATTTTACACTTTTATAACTAATATATTTTTAATAATTCGTATTTTAAATACTGATTTTTTTTTTTTTTTTTGTGTAACAAATTTCATACATTTGAAAGTCACTTTTGAGCATCTAACATGTAGCCAAGGAATTTTTTCAAGTTTTATAAAATTATGAATTTTTATAATTTTAGAAAAGCGTAAAAATGTCTACTTTTTTCTGGGACTTTCACTGCAAAAGTGTAAATTTTATATTTTTATTGACAAAACTTTACACTTTTGGAATAATTTTTTTTTCTTCAGATTTTCATATTCAATATGAATCTTGTTTGATAGATCTTGATTTTTAGAGTCCGAATATATAAATTTTATTAAAAACAAATTTATATTTTATAAGTAATTGAATTTTGAAATGTTGAAAAAACTTTTTGAAAAAGTGTTCAGTCACATGCCGATATCTTTTGAAGTAATGAACTGATTTGAGAATGAAGTATATTTTAGTCATTGAAAGTTAGAAGGACTTGGAGGGTTATTGAATTTAGAATTGGATCTGATGATAATTTTTATACTTTTAATGAACTTTTATCTAAATGATCCAAAAGAAAAAAAAAAAAAATACAAAGTTTCTTTAGTGTGTATATATATTTAGATAAGACATGCTATTCCCGTCCCACAATATTCACTTGCACTCGACAAAGTATACTTTTAAATCATTAAAATTAAAATAGTTTATTTTTGGGAGCACAAGTATATATTGTGGAGTGAGAATAGGGCTATATATATATATATATATATATATATATATATGAAATATTTTACATTCATCAGCTTACCCTCTTATAATGAGTGAAACTCGCCATTCATGAGTTTTAACTTTTATGAGAGGATGAACTACATATTTATATTATATATATATATATATATAAAAGAGCAATATTAAATAAAATATTTTTTATAATTCGTCTTTTTAATGAAAGTGAGTTTATTTTTTGTGGGCCTACAAATAGGCCCAGCTTTATAAGAGTAGTACTAAATAGACTTGTAATAATTAAATTACCGTATTTTAATTATTACGTGATATTTATGTGTATAATGACACACCAATAAAATTACAGTGTTCCTTCAACCAACGCGATTGCACTTGGCATTTCTCTTGTAAGAGAGGTGGGCTAAAGGTCAGTTATAAAAAGGTAGACTATCTATCTACCTGCCATGTTCAGCCTTTGACATGCCAAATCTGAAGCAATCTACATGCAGTTTTACATGCATTACAGACCATGGAAGGAGAGAGTTGTGCGCCCAAGTGTCTCATATGAGAAAATAAATAAAGACGGGGCCAGATGATGAAATTCCAAGAAACTATGGTAACATAGTTTCTCAAAATCTTAATAATTTTAACAATCTAACGGCATAATTCAAGCAGCGATTCGAGTGCCCGAATGTCACTTGCCATTTCCCATATCATTCATACATCCTAGGGTTTCGCGACCCTTCTCTGCCGTTGTTCACTCCGGCGGCGTCGACGCTTGGGTGGATACCAGGATGTTTTATTATATTATTTTATTTAATATATGATTATGCTGACGTGGCCGGATGACGTGGAACCGGATGTAAATTCGGAATGAAATGAAGTTTTATGGGAAGTGCTCTTACAATAGATTGCAAATCCTCACACAGAATCACAGTTATACTCAAACTCTAACCTTTTTCTTCTTAGTAGCTATCAAAATTCTTCTCCATCACAATTTGCTCTCCCCTATATGGATTCACAGGTTAGTTTCGTTTCAATTTGCTTCTTTCTGTCTTCTGTTATCGAATCTATTGGTTAGCTTCATTCTTTTTAGATTTCATATATAATATATATAGATACAAATAGTGTTACCTAAAAACATACAAGAAATTTTTTCATGTAACATATCCACATGCCTATTCGTGCGGCACTAATGTTACTCTCCTTCACATTACTCACGAATTAGTGAATTTTCTTTACATGATTTTTTTGGATTGATTCTCCTTCACATTACTTACAAATTACTGAATTTTCTTTTACATGATTTTTTTTGGATTGATGGACTTGTTACGCCTCCACATTACTTACAAATTAGTGAATTTTCTTTTACATTTTTTTTTTTTGGATTGATGGGCTTGTTTTCATTTAGAGGCAGTGAGGAGAGTAGGAATTCTGGTGAGAGAGAAGGCAAAGCTTTGGGGATTGGGAAGCTCAATGAGCAGCAGCTCATTGTAGAGCTCTCCCTGTGGTTTCTTTCCCTTTTGAGTTTTGGTTTCATGGCACAGAATGCAAGAATTTTGTGTAGGAGATAGGAATTTTTATAAGAATAAGAATGGGATTAAGATTGATGGTTAACTGGACCACCTCACAAAAATTTCTGGTTTTACACAATGAGACTAATCACTGGAGTTTTGTTTGTTCTCGTGAATTTTAATTAATATCTTGTAGAGGTTTGTTTTTTTATTTTTCTTTGTTTCTTCTTTTGTTTGTAGGAGAAAGCAAAGATGGAATTTGGCGAGTCACATAAAGAGGGTGTTTGTATACCAGTGACACCAGAAAAGTCCAATCCAGTGAGGCTGGGGCAGGTTTCCAGTGACAAGGAAAGGAAAAGCCATCTGGGTACAAGGTTTTCGGCTGAAAATTGGCGTGAGTCTGTGAATTTTAGTACCACTATATCCACAAATAAAGAAGAGGTAGTATTCTATTCTAAGCAAGTGGGTGGTAATGGGTTTGATTCTGCAAGCATGATGGATTTAAACAGAAAATGTTATAGTGCTGATACTGGGAAACAAGAAAGACTGAATGAGAAGGAGGAACATACATGTCTTGGTTGTCCCCGCAGTTTTGAAGTTATGGAAGGACAAAATGTTGGGAGGAAAAGTTTTGATTTAATGGCTTCAGGCAGAGGTGTTGAGGATTGTGGTGTAACATTTGATGGGCTCAACAACATTAGTTTCACGGAGCTGTTGCGTTTTCCTGCAACTCCTCCATCCTCTGAAAAAACTGCCAGCCGGAGCGCGAGGGTTAGTAATTTCTATTCATTAATATCGTGGGGTGCAACTGAGATAATGAGAAGTTGTTTCTTTCATGATGACTCTCCCCAGGAGGATACAAGGAATAATGCAAGCAGTCCAGTAACCCAAGTACCTCGATGTAAGAAATCTGAACTCTGACTTTCGATTATGACTTGTATGTCTGTTTGCTATATAGTTACTTTAGCAAGGGCATGGTATAACCATCAGTAAATTTAATCTTAGATTGATTGATATTTTTTGTCTCGAATCATGAAAAATATGATCTCATTGATACTGGAAAATGATGCAACCGTCTGAAACTCTATTGGTTGAGGTTGGGACTCTGGTTAATGATCTATTTATTACCGAGTTTTCTTCATTTTTTTTTTGTTTTGAAAAAGTATAAATGTAGTTTCATATGGCACATCTTCTAATACTTCTTATGGAAAGTAAAATCAAATATATTTCCTGCAAATTTATGGCAGATGACCGGCTAAACCAAGAAAAAGACCAGAATGAAGTGCTATATTCGGGGAATGAGGGTAGCAAGCTCCCTTCTACCGCTGTTCCAACCTCTCCAGAGAAGTGGAATGTCAATGGCAGGAAAAGGAGCAACAATGGGCTAGACTTGAAGCTGCGGCCAAAAAAGTTTTGGCCCAAGATAGCAGATGAAGGCAGACCTATAAAGATTCCAATTCCCAAGCCTTCAACTCCAAAACCTCAAACTCCAAAGTTTAGGAGGTCAAAGTATGCAAGAAAAAAAAGCGTCAAGGCCAGTGACTCAGAAGATGAACCAAATCATTCAGGTCTTCATCCTGCAAAATTGTGGAAGCAGAAAGATAATACAAGGGATGAGATTACACATCCCAACCAAAGAAAGGAAGTTGACAAATTATTGGCAAAAAGAGAAGGTATTGCTATTGATCAGAAAAATCCTAGTGACAGTTCCTTAGGAGTCTACTGGAGGAAGGAAAATGAATTGAAGGTTCAAGACTTGTCGGCAAAAAGAGAAGGTACTACTGCTGATCAGAAGAACCCCAGTGACAGTTCCTTGAGAGTCTACAGAAGGAAGGAAAAGGAATTGATGGTTGAAGACTCTTTGAAAAAAAGAGAAGGTACTACTACTGACCGAAACAATCCTAATGACAGTTGCTTGAGAGTATACCGAAGGATGTTACAAGCAAATCAATGTTTAAAAAATAGTAGAAAACTCGGGCCGAATTGTCCAGGTATATTCAAGAAAGGAAGGATGAAAAGACGAAAGGCAGCACAGGCTGGCCAAAGATGGGTGAAGGTGAAGAAAGTGCGCAGCAGACGCCATGGGCGGAATAGCCATTGGACATCAACAACCATAGACAGAAAATTGGCTCCGGAATTCATACCAAAGAATGGGGTTAAAAACTTGGTACACATAAAAAACTTTCTCAGAATGATTTCACCCACTGAAGCACAATCTATTGCTGCAATTAATGATCCAGAATCATTCAAGTGTATGTTGTCATTGAGCCCAATTGTTAAGTATCGGACGAACAGATCAAAAAACCCCATCAGAAGGCCTGCTTCATATGGTAGCCAGATGCCCCAGATGCCACCAACTCCTCCTGATGTCAGCCCTCCTGATATCAGCCCTCCTGATGTGAGCCAACTCTTGGTGCAAGATTTAGTTCCCTATAAGGGTAATAAACATAAATCAACATATTATTGGCAACAACAGATTCAGAATTTATATGGCACGTTAGTTTCTTATGAGGCTAATAAACACAAATCACCACCCAAAGTTGATTATTGGAAACTGCTGATTGAGAATGAGAATGGTGAAAGTGAAGTTCCTGAACAAGATGACGAGAGGTGGGAAGAACAAAGAAAAGTTTTTCATGGGCGAGTGAACTCATTCATTACTCGGATGTTTGTTATCCAAGGTACCATTCTATTTTAGATTGCATTTGATTGTGAAAATTCATTTTTATGGAACATCAAACATAGATTATAGCTTCTTATCTTGTCTTTAAACACTTTATTATTGAGTTGAGTTCTTGAGCTAATTAGTTTAACTCTTAAGGAAAGAATTCCATGTCAGTAGAGAAATTGGTCCACATGTTGAAATGTGGTTGGGCTTTAAACAGCCTTGTTAGCTTACACATAAACCAATAGAATAATTTAATTAAGCTATAGATATTATTTGAAACACATTAACAATCAATACCAACCTCTCGTTCCAAGTGACTGAAATTAGAGTGCAGACATTGACATGGACATTTAAGATTGTCATATTCAATTGTAAGATGCTGTCAAGATTTAAACTTCCACTTGTGCAAACAATTCTAACATTATGAGAGAGCATAACTTGACAACTCCCTGAATCTATGAATCAATCTACTTTTTAACTCCAGTCAAACCTCTCATTTTGCTGATGGTCCTTTTGAATTCAAAGTGACTTTCAAGATATCTAATGAACTAGTACATAGAATTCTCATGTTACTATATTTGTTTTGAATTCAACAACTCTTGACATGATCCTTATCATTTTTATTTCTTAAATCAACAAATAAAGGAACAATTAACTATGACAATAATCAGTTATTAATTTGATCCCTATTTGTTTTTCAAAGAACTTGAGTTTTATGCTTGTGTAAAGTTTAAACCCTAGACTGCAAAAAATTAGTTCTTATGATGCACTTTTGATAATTTTATAGGTCATGTTCTTATATTTGAGGGTTTTTCATAGATCATCTCCATTGTCATTATTTTGGCATTTGAAGACTTTTAGCCAAATAGACATATGATAACTATATTATGTAAAGTTAGTTGTTATGCCAAATCCAAATTATCCAGTTAATTGGGTTATGTCTCTGAGTCACCCTTCTTGAGTACATTATGAACTTGCCATTTTTGAGTATGAATGTGAAGCATCATTCTACAAAAACATTGATGCTTTTGACACATTTATGGAAAAGTTCATGCTAAGTAGCTCATACAGGAGCCATTATATTTAGAAAATTCATACAGATATGTCTTATATAATAGGTATATAAATATAAATATGTTTTTAATTAATTATTGTGTCCTTAACATAAATGTACAGTACATTTTAGAATGTACATGTCAACAAATCCATGTCGTGTTGTGCCCATGTCCTTTCATGTTTTTGCTATTAAAGAATCATGTCTTCAGAATTGTGACTGCATGTTATTTATGTCATGACTTTTGTAGCTTTTAGTTGTAATGACTCTGGTTGATCTGATATAATCATTGAAACCATATCATTAGTCCAAAGAATATAAGGAAACCACTTAAAACATTCCCAATATTGTGAACAAGAACATTCTTCTTAAATGAGAAATTAGAGTGAGGCTGTGTTCTCTTTCACTTGTCATAAAATTGAAACCTCAAATTCCATTGATGGAGAAGTGATGAGTCCTAAATAACCTAGATTTGAGAAAAAAAACAGAATACAATAAATTATGATTATATCAATAGTTAGAAACTCTAAACAAATTTTATAAGGTCAGATATGAGGAACATTTCATAAAATCGGAACAAGATATAAAGTATGAGCTATGACATGTTTTGTGATTTTTGTTTCATAAGTTAGTTTACATGAAAATTTACCAACAGAAAGGTGATGATGAACTTCTGCAGGAGATAGACACTTTTCACCATGGAAAGGATCAGTTCTAGATTCAGTTGTTGGAGTTTTCCTAACTCAAAACGTGACAGACAATAGTTCAAGGTAAACCCAACTTTTGAAGTTAACTTATAATAGTTATTTTGTTTTCATTAGCATGTTAATAAGAATGTTTTCAATGATGTTATGTCGTCTTGTTATTCTCCAGCTCCGCATTTATGTCTCTTGCTGCTAGATTTCCCCTTCAATCTACAAACAAAGGATGTGATGAAGATGGGGAAATGAAATATAGCCAAGAATCAGTTGGCAGTAATGTAGAAGCATTTGGAAAGCAATCACGTTCTAATGAGACTGAAAAAACTGTGGGTCATGCAGAAATTAACAGAGCAAGCAGAGATGTAATTTCAGTTCAGAATTTGATGGACCGTGCAACTGATGGAAATTCAACCAGTACCATCGAAAATTCTACTTGTTTCCCAGAGTTTTTACAGTTGAAAGAAACAGATTTTGTCCAAGAATTTTATGAGAATGAGAAATTGTCATGGGATGAGAGTGGTATTGGAAGGAACACAGACATGACAGAGATCGAGACTAGAAAGCAAGGATCAAGCTTCAATGCATCAGTATGTTCAGCTAGTTCTCACAATCCATGTTCTAATGTTTCCCTTGCCCCTTCTGACCAGGAGGATCCATGTGGATCATTAGGCAAGTGCCAAGTTTCTCATGAAAGCAGCCCACAAGTAGAAGCTAGGACAGAAAAGAACATTAATGAGAGCAAAAATCGCCAGAAAGATAAAATGATTTTGCAGTCTGGGATTTTAAAGTCTGAAAGTACCCGAAAAAATAAAAGAAAGTCTAATGAGAAACAAGAAAAGAATATTGATTGGGATGCTTTGAGGAGAACTTATTCCAATGGTATAGCAAGAGAAAGTACTGGCGACACAATGGATTCCGTAAATTGGGAAAAAGTTAGGCGTGCAACAGTTGATGAGGTTGCAAATGCCATTGCAATACGAGGAATGAACAACAGGCTTGCAGAACGAATTAAGGTACAAAATTTTGTATCGTAATAATGGAAGTGTGACAACAGAGATTCATGTGAAAATCCTTAATTTACAACTAATAGTTGTTACTCAATTTTTGCAGGACTTTCTTGATCGAGTGGTTAAAGATCATGGAAGCCTCAACCTTGAGTGGCTAAGGGATGTTCCACCAGACAAAGCAAAGTATGCCAATGTAAATAGCTCAACCATTTTTGGTTTTCAAAAAGTTGAATATGCTCTTGATTATGGGATTTGTTTGGATACGTTTTCAGAACACAACTCGGCAAATGGAAATGATTTTGCAATCAAAGTTTGAATATTGATAATAAAAACCATAATCAAGTGCGTATTCAACTTTTTGAAAAAGAGAAATGGTTTCTAAAATGCTACCCAAATCGGAATATTTTGCTGGTACATTAACAAATATAAATGCCTGTAGGGAGTACTTGTTGAGCATAGGAGGACTGGGGTTGAAAAGTGTGGAGTGCTTACGGCTTTTGACCCTTCATCATGTTGCCTTCCCAGTAAGAATTGTTTTGAAAGTCCTAATCGGTTATTAGCTTAATGAAGTTTTATTGTACCCTAAAAAAATTACATGTTTGTTGTTTCTTCATCAAGGTTGACACAAATGTTGGTCGAGTTGCGGTGCGTCTAGGATGGGTACCTCTAAAACCACTTCCTGAAGAAGTTCAGCTGCATCTGCTGGAAACGTAAATATTATCTACCTGTTTGGACAAAACCACTGCAATTTTCTATCAAATGAAAACTCTTGATGTTATGTTTTTCCTCTTCAGGTACCCAATGATGAATCGAATTCAACAATATCTGTGGCCTCGGCTATGCACTCTTGATCAACGGACATTGTAATTACTAAGCTTCTATATTTACATTTATAAACAACATAAATTTAAATAAACCAAGATTATTGAGTGATTTAACATGTTACCTAATCCAGGTACGAGTTACATTATCAGATGATTACTTTTGGAAAGGTATGTTAACACACTCCTTTGGAATATGTTACGACATTTATGACAAGAAAAATTAACATTGATCAGATGCTTTTGAACTATACAGGTTTTCTGTAGAAAGAAACGTCCAAACTGCAATGCATGTCCAATGAAAGGAGAGTGCAAGCATTATGCAAGCGCATTTGCAAGGTTTGCATCAAATTTGCCACTCAGTTTTCTTAAATTTATGCCTCATTCATAAGCATGTAAATAAAATAGTAATGCTAGTGGTTGTAGAATTATATACATCAAATGATCTATAAGAAAATCACTTTTTCTTAGGCACTCTATAGTTCAAGCATCTACAATAAAGTTATTTTTTACCCTAGTTATCTTATATCTTGGACTTCTGAGCACGATGAATATAAATATTTGAGCGCTCTGGAAAAAAAGAAAAGAAAAAGTGAAAAACTAAGGAGTATTAATTAAATAGGTAGAATAATCAAACTGTAAAAAATATTTAATAAGGATATCAGTATGATTTCTGACATTGATATTGCAAAACCTACTGAATCATGGTTCTTGTTCTCAATCCTTTTCTATTACATTAGTAGACTAACAGTATGGGAGGGCTGGGAGGGTTAGGAAGGGGTCTGAATTTCCCAATTGCTAAAAGCTGCAGTAATCCTCCAAAAGAAATTACATAAAGCACATTTTTATGAAAACCTAAAGAGGAACACAGGAGACTGAGGATGAAATACTTCAAATTAGACTTAATGCTGCAGCAATCTCTTTTTGCTAAAAGCTGCAGCTATCCTTCTCCGAAACAGATTACTAATATAACATTTAAATGCAGTGTTAGGCTCGCCTTGCCAGGAACACAGGAGAAGAGCATGGTGAGTTCAAAGGCCCCTGCTGCATATGTTCAAGACCCTGTTGCGTACGTTACAGCAACGCCACTGTCCCTGCCTGAGGCTAACTTCTTAGAATCAAGATACCAAAGCAAGGCTTGTGAACCCATCATCGAACATCCAGCATCTCCAGGGCCTGAATATTCTTTTTTTGATAACTGGGTGTCCGAGACAATTGTACCGCCGGGGCCTGAATATTCAAAAACAATGGAAAGGGACATTGAAGATTTTTTCTGTGAGAGTGAGGATGAGGATGAGGATGAAATACTTCACATCAGACTTTATGCTAAAGTGTTCAAAGAAAGTTTACGGGATTACTGGAACCAGAACAATGTTTTGTGTGCAGAAGATATGTCAAAAGCTTTGGCTGTATTACCTCCGGCAGCTGCCTCGAGGCCGGTGCCCAAGCTGAAGCATGCTAAACAGTCAAGGACAGAGCACCAAGTGTAAGTAGCCAATTTCATATAATTAAGATATTACTCAAAACTTTTGCCTATGCAGATACAAGCAATGGTGAATACAGGTAGGGGCTGGGCCCCCCCACAATTTTGAAAATTTTACTTTTACCACTATTTTTATTGAAATTATATTAAATATTAGGATCTGCCACTGGATACATGTTGTGAGGTTAGAGCCTCTTCACTCTTTTCACTTAGGTTTGGATCTAAAGGCATTCATTTCTCTCTTCACTCTCCCTCTTGTTGTTCCTCTTGTATTGTCTATTAGGATAACTTGGAGAAGTTGTTTAGAGTACGGTTACACAAGAATTTATAAAATTAAAAGGGCACCAACTCTGGTGGCTTCAACCAAAAGTAAATAGCAACATTACAATTTTTTAGGTATGGTTACACTGAGGCTATGAAAAGAAATAAATCCCATACTTGAGAAGGTTTAGACATTGATATCCCATTTTTTTGTATCATGGAAAAAGTTTCAAATAATAATGTCACTAAATGCTTGAGATGACAATCTTATAAAGTAAAATGTCAAGTATAACATTTACCGAACCAAATTGATGTTACAATATATAACAGAAGTTATTTCAATTACCAATATGCAGCAAAAGATAAAACCCTATGTAATGCATGCTAATTATTTTCTGACATAATGCAGGTATGAACTTCCAGATTCACACCCTCTTTTATTAGGGGTAAGTTACCACACCCATCCACTAGACAAGTATTTCTCACTATTGTGTGCCCAAATCTCATATTGATACACTTTCTGAATATTACAGCTGGACAGGCGGGAACCTGACGATCCATGCCCATACCTTCTTGCTATACATACAACAGGTATAGAACTAACATAGAAAGCTTAATATGGAAGCCAAATGATAATAAACATAGTATGAACTTTTATACAGATTAAAGTTGTTATCTATCTCTATTTTGCTAATATTCAAATTAATTATGGAATGTCTACTACCAGATGGATTTGCGAATTCTTGTGAAACACCAAAAAAGCAATGTAACTCCCAGGAATCAGAAATATGTAATGAGAATTCATGCTCCTCATGCAATAATACTCAAGAACAAAATTTCTTGACAGTTTATGGAACAATTTTGGTGAGGAAAATATACAACATATGAACACATACTAGCTGTTGTAACATAATATGCTAAAATATTGTATAAAAAAAAAAGACTCATATAACGATGTATGAACAGATACCATGTCGAACAGCACAAAGAGGGAGCTTTCCACTCAATGGAACATATTTTCAGGTTAATGAGGTAAAATTGATCTTAACATTATGCTTTTCCTATCTATTCTCATCCATCTAGGTTTAGAATCGATAACTTTTCAGATCAGGCTGTCATACTGAAACAAAGCTATTACTTTTATGCAGGTGTTTGCTGATGATGAATCCAGTCAAAACCCAATTAGTGTTCCTACAGCATGGATATGGAATCTGCCAAGGCGAACTTTATACTGTGCAACCTCTACATCAGCAATATTTAGAGGTAAAAAATCATCACACCATATGATTCAAGTATAATCTGAGTTGATTTTATCAAATTTGAAAATTGTCTTATAAGACGTTTTATTTTTTTATGTAACCAGGCTCGTCAACTGAGGAAATTCAAGCTTGCTTTTGGAGAGGTATGAAATAAGATTCATCTATATTATTTGATATCATATTATTCACTGAGGTATTTGCAAATTTAATTGAGATTACTAATTAATAGTTTTACATTTAGTAAAACACATTCAAGAAAAAAGAGGCACACACTGAGAAAAACCTAGTATAAATAAATCCTCTTTCTTTCTTTATCTAAGCTATCTATTTATGCAAATTTGGAAAACATGGAAAGAAGACTTGAGATAGTTACAATCTATATAGATAATGACTTGAGAGAATTTTAGTAAAAAATTTTCCTTGTAGGTAGCAATTAAAAATGCAAATAACAGGAAAAATTCTATTTGAAGTTTTCAAATCTCTTCAAAGATGACATTACAAAACCTCTATAAAATATCTCAACTGTTCCTACCATGTAAAGAAATGAAAAATCCATAGACAGAGAGAGGCATCCCATTTTATAATTATAAACTCGATTAAAGATAGGATAGCACAACTGAATTTTAATAAGAATGTCATTTGGGTTCAACATTTGAGGATTATGCCTCAAGGTGTGAAGTCTATGCAAGGTGCAAACTTGATACCCACAGAACCACCTTATGTTTGAAAGTATGCACTTCGCACACCAAAATAAAAAAAGGAAAAAAGTTTTCACGATCAGATTAATTACAAATATACACACGCTGAGCGCACACACAATAATTCCCGTTTTAGAGGAAAACTAATTGTGATCTCACATGTGGGGGTTTGGCATTGAAACCGATCAGTTTATTTAGCAATAAAATGGTAACTAGGTCATGAATCTTACTTCTAAAGAACTCATAAAAAAAGATGCAAAACACATATGCACGTATAAGCAACAAAGCCAATTATCACCCCAAAAAAGAAGAAAGTAAAACTTCATTGTGAAACTGTAAACAACCCTGGATCTCTATTAGAAGATTGTCTCAATAGGGAACTTAAGTATCTATTAGAAAAGTAAATTCATTAATCTATCTGCCACTTTTTTAATCTCTTGAATGAGTGCAAATTTTCAATACAAGAGTTACACTAAAAATATTTCTATAGATTTATCTCTCCACCAAGAACACTTATCGGCTCTGAATATACTTTACCTAACCTATTTAGAATTGTTGCTCCATTTTATGGCAAGTCCAGTAGACTTCATATGAGAAGTTCCTATAGAGAATTGTAGTGATGGAAAGCAGTAGTTTGATACATACATATATACTTCATACACACACACACATATAGTTTTATAGAATTTTAGGATCTTCTACACTCATGTATTTATAGCTTCATTACATGATTGGAGTATTCAATAAGAACACATTGCCTAATAGCTTTCACCTTTAAGAACACTGGAACAAATTCATATATACATATGTATCAATGTGAGTTTAGTATGTATATATCCATATTAGTATAATATAGATGTAAAAATAACTTATAAAGTGTGAACAAAATTAATTTTTTGCATGTAAATTGTGGTTATCAAGACATCATTTAATGTTGTTCCACACGTCCTACTTGGTTGAAAAGTCTTATAAAGTCTGCAAAATCTAAATTTAACAAGGTGCTAAAATACGGACTTTATTCTGAAATTAAGTTAAAGGATGAGGAACTTAAAAAAATCCAAAAGATTAGGCTATCTGATATAGAATTAAAATGATGACATACAATATTTTTCTAATTTGGAATAGCCTACGACGTGGGTAAGGCTTAAGCCCATTTTCACGAATATCTTACCCGATCAATAGACATTTCCACAGCCCCACCATATGAATACATGCATACATTCATGTGCAGACACAAGCATATGATTTTGAAGGCTAGTTGTGTTATATTTTAACTTTCATGCAAAATTGTAGCTATCAGGACATCATTTAGTGTTGTTCCACTACTTGGTTGAAAAGTCTTATCAAGTCTGCAAAATCTAAATTTTTAAACAAGGTGCTAAAATACAGACTTTGTTCAAAATTTAAGCCAAAGGACAAGGAGCTTGAAAAAAAAAAACCCTAAAGATTAGGCTATCTGATATAGTTTTAAAAATGATGAAATATACAATATTTTTCTAATTTGGATGTGGGTAAGGGTTAAGCCCATTTAGGACAATATCGAATGAATATCTTACCTGATCAATAGACATTGCCAGAACCCCACCATATTGAGAGCATATGATTTTGGGGTGAGGGGAGAGTATGGTGTTCTGTTGGGGGTGAGGAAATTTTTTTGCACAAAACCTGGTACTTGATCCTAATGAGAACTAGATCAGTATAACAAAATTTGGATCTGCGGTATTACACACACCAACACCAACCACAAACCCAACTCATTAAGACCCCGTGATGAGATAAAAAGGTCTAGCCCGGTGGACAAGGCTTCACCACTGCAGGGTTTGGAAATGGTTAGATGTACGTAGCCTTATGTGCAGGTTACAATGGAACAATCTTACTATTGCACCAAAGGCCAGATGTCTACTTTCTTTCTTTTATTTATTTATTTTAGGTTGAAGTTATGTGTTAAAAATAACTGCAGGGTTTGTTTGTGTGAGGGCATTCAACCGAAAGACTCGGGAACCCAAACCTCTGGGCATGAGATTCCACCTGAAAGGTAAGACAGGAAAAACCAAAATAACAGATGATGAGAAGGGCAATGCTAAAATGGCAACTGACAATGATTCAAATTGTTATTCACATGAAAGCTTAACTGTTAAATTCTGTAGGTAGCTGAACCAGAAATTTGGGGATTTTATTTTTTTTAAATTTTTAAATTTTTGTGATTAGAAACTTGGGATTGGATCCCACATGGAGAGGGGTTCTATGGCGGGGAGGCTACCGGCATTGGGTAGCCCAGTCATTGGACCCCTAAAAAGAAAAATTGTGAATCACATAGTTTTACATCATGAATTCACACAAATGGGTGCCCAATTGTTGTACTTGCTTTGCGTTTCTATCTAGAAATATATAGTACAACCCATACAAGTATGCTAGAAGCAACCTTCAAAAGCAAGGACAGAGAACACTCGATGGGATTTTGAAATTTATATGATTTTGTGAAGTTCATTTGATTTTTACATCTTTCATTTATAATTTGAAAATTTGATCTTAAGGTTCTCCTTTCCATTATGTGATGTGTCTATTGTTAAAGTATTTAATATTATAAATTTCTTAAAAGTCACTTGCATCAGTTGTAACTTTCGTAAATTAATTATAGTCAGACATGTATTATGGAGCAACAACAACCATGAGGAAAAAAGAGAGGAGGAAAATGTCCATTAAAACTAAGAAAAGTGGAGAAATTGCTTCAGTGTCATGTAATTTAGGAAAAAAATGCTAAATTAGGAGGAATTTTTTTTATAAGATGGCCAGTGTCAATAATGCTTTTATATTTATTTCTCTAGAATTTGTAACAATTAACAAGTTAGGCATGATTAATATCTGCACCCCAACATACATTAGGATAGTCTAAAGGTAATTATTGGGAGCTAAACACAAAATGTCCCTTAATCCATGATATAAGACCAGTAGACTTAGGAAGTATGGTTACATGTAAATTTAAATATAGGAGCTAGGATCCAAATTTCCTCTTTGATTGTTTTAGAATATCCAAAAAACATGAGGTGAAAATAGAAATGAGTTCAATACGAAAGATATAGAATTATGGAATTACTAATTTACGCCTTAAAAAAAGATAGAAAGAATTTTGAGAATATATTTCATTTGGATATTTTTAACGTGAAGCTTTAAATGGACTTCTATAGTTTCTTCCCTTTCATAAAATTATCATACATAATCAATCACTAATGGGGAATAAGTGGAGCTACTTTGTTAGCCAGAAACTCACATGCACAAGTTTTGAAACAAATTCCTCAATGTTCTTATCAAAGCTTCCACCTTCGTCTACCTGACTCCTTCCACTTGACAGCATTTCTTTTCAGCTCATGCCCTCTCTCTCCCTCCACAACTTCTGTTATACACAGCTCTATTTCTTGTCGAGTAACAATGCCCTTCTCATTCAACTTAACTCGAACCCCAGCTTGCCACACATCCACAAGAAACTTTGCATTTGTTGTTTGATCCGTCCACTGCGGCATTGCCACCATTGGCACTCCCAAGCTCAAGGTCTCGATTGTTGAATTCTCTATCCACAGTGGGTCATGAAGGACCCTACTTGCCTGGTGAGCCAAAACTTCAAGTTGAGGACACCAACTTGAAACTTCAGAGCAACAGATGGGCATTTGTTGTTGATGCCGCATAGCCTGCATTACTCAAAATATACCCATTTTAACTATGTAAGACTGTATTAAGAATTTAAGCATGCAAGCAACTGCAGCCAGCCAACCAAACACAGTGAACTTCCGGGGAAGATATTATCCCATGTATGACCAACTGGTATGACAGCTTAAAAAACAAACAATTGTCACATAATGCTCTAACGGTGACAACAATGGATGAAATCAAAATTTCTGCACCGCCCCCCTTCCCCTGTGGTGCCGCGGGCGTGCAGGCAGAGACCCAAAGAACAAAAGGAGAAAAAGAAAGAGAAAAACTAAGCAACGGACAGTAACTGATAGCTTATTTGGAACAGAAAAGCTTACTCCATCTCTCATTTTTATTTTTTTGTTAAATAAAATCAGTCTTAATGATCAGATTCAATATAATTGTAAAATTTAAATACCAATTTTAGCTTCACCTCTTCATACAAACTGCCACTATCCCAAATTGCCAGAGTCAACCTAAGCAGAACTAAAATAAACAACCTTAGCCATCCACGATTTTTCATCAAGAAATGATGAAAAAATAAACAATCATGGTGATGATAAGAAATATGGCAATTTTTTTTTTCAATTTTCATGACGACCCTATTATATATGATAGATTTGCTCAGTCCAGTAGACCATGGAATCTAAAATAAATCACAAATGTATCCCTAATGCATCTAAAAGAAGCACAATTTCGATGAGTATCTAAAAAATACATAGCTTTACAGTTTATCAAACCAACAAACAAATTGTTTTAGTATTGATTCTCAGTAAACAAAATTTCTCATAAAACCCTTAGGTTGAATTCTTAATCAACCAGCATGACAATTAAACTAAGTTAGTAGAGTTTTAGTAGGACTCTTAATTTTGAATCCTAATAGTATTTGATATATTTTAGATAAGCCTTATCTTAGATAAGAGTTGAATAATTTATTATTAGTGAAATTAGGAGTCTTTATCCTAATTGAATAGTATAATTAATTTGAGTTGGAATAGAAGTCCTAATTGCATTAGAATTAAACTTTATATAATTTATATATATATATATATATATATGGACACAGTGTGCCGCAAGCCAAGAGCCGTAAAAATATTGCTGCAAGTCAAAAAAAAGTAAAAGAGTGGTGATTGTCATGTTCTTCCAGGGAGCGGCATGAGGGCCTATTACTAGTGCGAGAGTTCATAATCTTTCTTTAATAAAATATATTATTGTGGGTATCAAAGTAAGACAAATTGCTCTTTATTTGATCTGTATTTTTTCTCTTGGTTTGATTTTTCGTTTGTTTATGTTTTTATCCTTTTGCATCACTATTTCAATTAAATAATTGATATAGTATTTTGGATTTAACAATTAGTATTAGAGCTTGGTTTTTTAGTTCACGAAGATGACTTCACTTATTTGTACGGTTTCACAAATTTGATGAAAAAAACTCATTTTCTTATTTAGGAGAGTGCGATGATAATATTTTTTTATTCAAGTAGTTTGACGACGAAGTTCATTAAGAAAGAGCTTGCAGTAGATGCAGAAGAACAAATACGGCGAGTACACTTTAAAACTTTAAATTAAATTCATCAAGTATTAGATTTTTCAGTTCTTAGTAAAATAACCTATGTTCAATTTGCGAAACAAGTATGAGATATTCTTAAAAAGACATGTTGGTGTTGATAAGGTGAAAAAGGTAAGATTACAAAAATTGCCTAGAGATTTTGAGTTGTTGCAGATAGAAAAATTAGAAATTATTTTTGATTATTTTTCGGGTACCACGACACTTGTTAATGAGATAAGGATTAATGGTGAGCAACTAGCAAATCCTTTAATAGTTCAAAAAATTCTTCGACGCTTGACACTACAATTTGAATATAAGGTGACTGCTATAGAAGAGTCTGCTAACTTGGAGTCCATAACAGTGGATGAATTACAGGATTCATTAATAGTTCATGAGCAACGCTTGAATAAGAAATTAAAAAATTCAGTGGAGAAAGTTTTGCAAGCTCAATTAAATTTGAAGAATGAAAAAGGCGAGTCTCTGAATAATACAGGGATTTAATCAACATTTTCAAGGCTACCAGAATAAAAGGTAGAATCACAACAATAAAGGAGGCAGTGGAAATAATTGACATAACAGATCTGGTAGAGGAAGAGGTAAAGGCAATTAGTGGCAGAATAATAATCAGTGGTAAAACAACCATCACAATCAGTGTCAGAATAATAATTGATAGCATAAACTAGTCCAAGGAAGAGGGGATGGTAACAATTTTAATCCACAATCTCATAAATTCAATATTCAATATTTTAATTGTGGCAAGTTTGTGCATAAAAATTTTGATTACAGATCTAGAAGGTCGAATAATAGAGATCATCAAGCAAATGTTGCTGAAAATAATCCTAGTGGTAATAATGATTCAGAGACTGTGTTGCTAGCTTGTAACGTTGTGGATAATGAGGATGTTACTAAGTGGTATTTGGACACTGGCTGTAGTAATCACATGTGTGGTAAGAAATATATGTTTTCTGATTTGAATGAGTCCGTTCGATCAGAGGTAAAGTTTGAAAATAATTCAAATATACTTGTGATAAGTAAAGGCAGAATTGTAATCACTTTGAAGAATGTGTTTCACAAGTATATTTCAGATGTGTTCCTATATATTAGATCTATAACAAAATTTGTTGAGTATGGGGCAACTTTTAGAGAGAGGTTATGATATGCGAATCCACTATGGAGTTAACACAATCAATGATGATCATATGAAGCTAATAGTAAATCTAAACATGACTCCAAATCGTTTATTTTGATCGAGTATTAAATGTGAAAATTTACGTTGTTTTAGTTCTATGATTGATGATGATAGTTGGTTATGGCATATACATTTTGGGTACTTGAATTTTGGCAATCCTAATTTTCTTACTCGAAAACATTAGGTTTCTAGTGTGCTTGCTATTGATATCCCTAACAAAGTTTGTGAAACTTGTGTTATGAGAAAGAAACATAATGATCTATTTCTTACAGGAAATTCATGGGGAGTCAAGAGGCATTTGGAGTTGATTCACTCAAATTTGTGCTTAGTGGAGGTAACTTCTAATGATGGAAGTATATACTTTATTACTTTTATTAATGATTTTAGCAGAAAAACATGGGTTTATTTTTTGCAACATAAATATGATGCTTGTGATACTTTTAAAAAACTCAAAGCCTATGCTGAAAAACGAAGTGGATTTCAAATTAAAGCTTTGAGAACTGATAAGGGTATAGAGTATCTTGTTTGCGATGATTTTTTGAAAAATCATGGTATTAGACATCAATTGACTACTAGATATACTGCCACAGCAAAGCAGAGTGGCAGAGAGAAAGAATAGAAATGTTATGGATATGGTTAGATGCATGTTGAAATTTAAAAATTTGCTTAAAGAATTTTGGGTTGAAACTGTTGCTTGTGTTATCTATGTTTTGAATATGTGCCCTACTAGAAGTGTTTCTAACAAAACCCCACAGGAACCTTAGAGTGGATAGAAGCCTATTATTAAACACCTAAGGGTGTTTAGATACATTTCATATGCTCATGTGCCAAATCATCTTAGAAAAAAACTTGATGACAAAGGTGAAAAGTGTATATTTATTGGCTACAGTTAGTTGTCAAAAACCTACAAGTTATACGATCCAATAACAGAGGAAGGTGATTATCAATCATGATGTGACTTTTGATGAGTAAGGAGTTTGGGATTGGTCTCAGGAATGATCAATTCTAGCCAGCTTTAATTTTTAGTAATGTAGATCCGCAGATTAAAGTAGAGCGTGAGCCTCAAATTAGAGATCTTCATCTTTGGATCTGCCATCACCTCATACAGATTCCTCTAGGCATCCTTAACGCCAGCGCCACTTGCCTATTCTCTTATAGGATTATGTTGTTGGTAGTGATAACGAGCCAACTAATGAAGATTTGGTGAATTTTGCTTTATTTGCAGATTGTGATCTAGTGACTTTTGAAAAAGCTTCTCGTGATGATCATTAGATTAAAGTCATGGATGATAAAATTCATGTAATTGAAAAGAACAACACGTGACAACTTTCTACTTTTCCTAGTGGTAAGAAACTAATTGGTGTGAAGTGGGTGTACAAGACTAAAGTATAGGCCTAATTGTGAGGTTGATCGCTTTAAAGCGAGATTGGTGGCTAAGGGTTATAAACAAAAGCTAGGTATTGATTATTTTGAGGTGTTTGCTCTTGTTGCTAGATTTAATACAGTTCGTCTGTTTGTTTCTCTTGCTGCTCAAAATAATTGGAGAGATTTTTAAATGGATGTTAAATCTGTTTTCTTGAATGATGTACTTGAAGAAGAAGTTTATGTTGAGCAACCTGCAGGCTATGTGATAAAGGGGCGTGAAAACAAAGTCTATAAATTGAATAAGGCCTTGTATGGATTGAAAAAAGTGCATAGAACGTGGTATACACGCATTGATTCTTATTTTGTTGAGCATTGTTTTGAGAGATGTCTTTATGAGCATACTTTATATGTCAAGTCTAATTCACATAGTGATATTCTTATTGTATGCTAATATGTTGATTTAATCTTTACTGGTAATATTTCAAAGTTGATTTCAGAATTCAGGGATGCTATGATTACTCACTTTGAAATGACAGTTATGGGACGAATGTCTTATTTTCTTGGCATTGAAGTTGTTCAAATAGATGGTGAAATTTTTATTTCACAGAAAAAATATGTTAGTGATATTTTGAAAATGTTCAACAAGTCTAATCCTATTTTGACTCTAGTTGAGGAGAGGGGTAGCCACATAATTAATAAAAGAGTGGTGCCAAATAAAAGATTATGTAGCCGTGAGTGAGAGATTGTTTTGCAAAGAGTGTTTGCTACACTATTGTTATGATGCAGTTTTGATTAATAAAATACATATTATCGCATGCTCCCCGAGGTTATCACATAAGCATAAGTCCCTGAATCATTTTCATTGTTTTAAGCTAGTTCTTATATTAATAAAGGAAGTTGATTTTGTTCAGCATCCCAACCACGTGCGGAGGTCATTTGTTTTGACAATTTCATCTTTCTTTGTTTTAGGTCCAACACACTTAGTAGTATACCACCTCCTAGTCACTTAATATTTTTTAAAACTCGGAGGATACAATTTTCAGATACATAAAAAATCAATGAAAAAAAATAAAAACAGTAGTAATAATAATAATACTATAGCAAAGGCAAAAAAAAAAATGAAAATGCTCATATTTTAATTCGACCTACCTATTTCTTCCAATTTAGACTCTAATGTGCATACTTGTAATTGAATCAAGGTATTCAACCATACAACCACACTACATCTTTGGATTCAAATCATTTTCCCAAGAAATTGTTTAGTTTTCTAAAGTCCCTCATGAAAATCAAAGTTCTTGCCTGGAAAACAACAATGGTTAGGATTGACTGATACGACATGCTACAAAGGAAGATACCAAATGATGTCCCACAATTTATGTCAGTTTTGTAGATTTGTACCTTCAGTGTCCTTTCAAAGTTAATAACATCTTAATCAATTTTAACATGCTAAAAACTATCAAATGATGAAAAACAAATTGATTTAAAAAAAAAACATCTTAATCTGTCGGGAAGTTGGGGGCATCCACTTCTTGCAAGGATTCTTTTATGTTGAACAAGGTATGACACAAATTTATGTCCCTTCCTTAACAATCACAATTCATTTTTACAGGCTGTTGAACGACTTGATTTGTGCTTGCTTTTAATGGATTATTTGTAAGTTTCTATTCAAATTCAAAATGAAAATGAGGTGAATCAACCTTTCAATACAAACAAAAAAAATACATAGATTGAGGGAAAAAATGGTGAAGAGAGCACTAAGATCTGGTTAAACTCCTTAAAACAAAAAACAAAAATAAAAATAATGAGACTTTTAATTCTAGGGCTCAATTCTAACTGCATCGAAATAGTGAAGAAAGCACCCAAAATCTGTTCTAGCATTCTACCGAACTTGTAACATAAAGAATGAAGGCTCATAAAGAACGAACACATCTCAATAGATTTGCATGAACAAAATTGATCAAACCACTCAACAGATTTGTATGAACAAAAACAAACAGATCTGGTTAAATGGTGAAGAAAAGAGAGAGAGAGAGAGAGAGAGAGAGAGAGAGAGAGAGAGAGAGAGAGAGAGAGAGAATAATATGTATATGTTAAAAATAAAATAAAGATATATATGTTGGTAGCATATATATAATGCATACAAAGGTCAAAAGCTTTTCTCCTAAGATTTGCATGAATAAAATTGATCAAATCACTGAACTTTCCTATAAGTGATTTGGGAGTTGTGACCCTCATTTTGGGGCTAGGTTGTCCTTTACTTCATCATTCTGCATCCCTTATTATTAGTCAAAAAGGTAGAATGTAATCGCAATTAGCTTCTTTTATAATAATAATTACAACAACAACAAACAACAACATTTATAATGATAACACATGTCGTGTACACGTCTTCACACTTCCTTTTTAGAAAAGTGACGACAACACCAAGTTTCTCCATAGAGTGGTCGGTGCACACTTTGGGAGGAATAGGATTTCTACACTCGGGATTAGTGAAACAATTTTGTCCAAAGAACAGAAGGTGAGACAGGGGTTTTCAGATTTTTATAAGGATCTATTTAGGGAGCCTTGCAGCTAGAGGCCAGGCATGGAAAATTTAAATTTTGCTAGGCTAAATGGAGAGGAAGTAGTAGGTTTGGAAAGACCCTTTGATATGGAGGAAATAGTGTTGGCCTTAAAATCTTGTGACACAGATAAGGCACTGGTCCGGATGGATTTACGATGGCCCTTTTTAAGAATTGTTGGATGGTGATTAGAGAAGAGTTGGCTATTTTTTATGCTTTTCACAGTAATGGGGGTTTGAAAGGAGGTTAAATGCTTTCTTTTGTTGCTTTAATTCCCAAAAAAAGGAGCAGAAAATATAAGGAACTTCTAGCCAATTAGTTTGGTTGGTAGCAGGTATAAGTTGCTAGTTAAAGTTCTTTACATGAGGTTGAGGAATGTGGTTAATGGATTTATCTCCAATAGTCAAAATGCTTTTGTTTGGGGGAGCGAGGAATCTTATATGTTGTGTTAATGGTAAATGAGTGTATTGATTTCAGAAGGAAAATGTAGGAAAGTGGGTGGTTTGTAAACTAGACATAGAGAAAGCTTATGAACATGTGAATTAGAATTTGTTAATCGACTTTGATGAGTAAAATGAGTTTTGGGAAGAAATGAAGGGGTTAGATGTGGACTTGCAACTTTATAGTCACTCTTTTGATGTTAGTTAATGGATTGCCATCCGGGTTCTTCCGTTCATCCAAGGGTTAGACAAGGGAATCCTTTTTCCTTGTTTTTGTTCATCATTGTGATGGATGCATTCAATCGAATGATGAAAAATGCAGAACTAGATGGGCCTTTTAAGGGGTTTTGGAATGGAGTATGGGCATGGTAGAAAGGTAGAGGTCTCTCATTTCCTGTTTGCTGACGAGACCATAGTTTGGTGTGAGGCAAAGGATCGTCAGTTGAGGTCCTTTAGGTGCATTCTCCTTTGTTTTGAAACAGTTTCAGATCTTTGAGTTAACTTAAGCAAGAGAGGTCATTTTGGTAGAAGGGTTGGTAATATAGAGGGGTTCGCTTGGACCTTAGGGTGCACGGTGGGTTCCCCCTTCCACATATTTAGGTTTTCCTTTAGGGGCTTCGGCCAAGTCTTGTGTTGTGTGGGACCCTATGGTGGAAAGATTTGATAAATAACTTGCTGGACGGAAACATCAATATCTCTTAAAGGGGGTAGGATTACTTTGATCAAAAGTGTTGCCCAAAAATCTACCCAAGAAGGGGGGAGGGGGTGAATTGGGTAGTTGGCAGACTTTTCTTGATTAAAATTAATATTAATAATGATTAAACAATTCATAGAGACAGTAAAGAGATAGAGAGTAGAGAGAATCAACACAAATATTTTTATAAGGTTTGGTTACCCTATGTCATTAAATCAAGTCTTTGCTTGAGTATTCTACTATGGAGCTCATTATAGGTGGAGTTCAAACCTCTTGTACAACAGTCCTAGCTCATTTTCCCAAACAAAGTCACCATTTGTCTTTCAAGGGTTACACACCCCACAATCACTCACAATAAATGAAGGTCAAAAGTTTACAATTAATAAACTCTATTTCTCAGAGTAGATATGGAATAAAGAACATTCTTCTATTAATGATTGAATGATAAAAGCTCATAGCACTATGAGGATCTAGGGCTTTGAGATTTTGAAATAAGTTTTTTACTTTTACATTACAATGTATTCAATACATTAGTAAAAAATGTTGTTTGATCCTCTCTTTTATAGGTGCATTTGAAAATATAGCAATTTCATAGAAAAACTAGCACTTTTTGTACTTCAAATCAGTAAAAAATTTAGTTGTTGCATCGAAAAATTCAGTTGACTGAATATTTATTGGGTCCACTGAAAATATTAAGTTTTGAAATCCAGTAAATTCAATCGACTGATCCTAAGTTTTAAATCGATTGATTTAAAAGGAATTGAGTTTCTTCAAAATTCAGCCAATTGCAGTCGACTGATTTTATTGTTTAATTTGACTAATTTGAATAGATTTAAAGGTTTTCAAAATACATCCAATTTCAGTTGAACGATTCTAATCTTTGAATCGACATCTTTTTATATTACTGAAGCTTTTCAAAATCTAGTTACTTTTAGTTGACTGATTCAAATATTATGTCGATTGATTTCAACAACATTGAAAATGCTTCAAGGCACACTATAGTTCAGTCGATTAAATCACAGTTTGAGTCTACCGAATCAACCAGTACTGAAAAGTTTCCTTGAGGTCATACATGTCAGTCAATTGAATTAACTTATAGGTCGACTGATTTTGCAAAAAGTTATGTTAAGCTCTAGTTGAACTTTGAAAAACCATTTTAAATGGAGTCCTTAGGTTTTTTAAGTCCACCGAGCTTTCTATGTTTAACATTTTTCTAAGAAAACTCACATAACTACAACAAACAACAAAAATCTTCCAAATATCTTTACTTATATTTCTTGTGAGTTCGAGTTTTTCCAAATCTTTGAGCATTGCAAAAGTTCTCTCAGCTTTGCATATGAACTTTCATTTTCTTAAACTTTTTGAGAATTAAGCAATATCCTCTAGAGCTTAATGGACCTGTTTGGATTAAAACTCAAAAATAGACTATTAGTATCAATAATCAATACCTTATCATCATTAACATTACATAATTTCCCTTGGGTTGAAACCTTTAGGGCTAACAAAAAGTACTCTTGCTATTTTTTCTTACTTGCTATATATTTTTGTTCTCCATCTTGACCACGATAGAGAGGAAGCTGGAAAAGTTTCAAAGAGACTTTTTGTAAGGTGGTATGGAGGATGAGAAGAAGACTCACTTAGTAAGGTGGAAGAGAGTAAATACCCCTATTCCAAAGGGGGCTTGGGTGTTAAAGACTTACATGTTTTTAATAGAGCTCTACTGGAAAAGTAAAAGTTGAAATTCGGAATAGAGTTCCAAAGCCTTTGGAAGGAGGTAGTAACCAGTATGGGTGCAAGGATCGGGTTTGGTTTCCAAAATTAGGATGGGTGCCTTGGGTGGGGTTATTTGGAAGCTAAATCAAGAGCGAGTGGCTAATTTTAAGAGGGATATTAGATTTGAGGAAGGTGAGGAGTCTTGGGTTCGGTTTTGGGTAGATGTTTGGTAAGGGGATAAAGTTTTGGAGGAGAGGTTCCCTTTGTTGTACAGATTGGCCTCAAATAAAGGGGCACTATTTGTTGATTGTTACTCTTGGGAGGATGGGGTACTGACTTGAAACTCGAAGTTTATGAGGGATTTTCATGATTGAGAGCTTGGTGAGATCATGAGCATGTTGGAGAATATTAAGCAGTAATAGAGTAATTGAAAGGAGGGAGTGACACCCTAGTTTGGACTCTCAACAACTCTAGGACCTTCTCAGTGAGCTTCTTCTAAAATGAGTTGGCGGGAAAGAGTTGGGTACAATTTCCGTGGAGATTGATTAGGCTCAGTGGTCGTTGCAAGGGAGGATTTTTTTTGTTTGCTTAGGTGGCGGCATGGGAGTTATTTTGACAATGGGAAACCTTAAAAAAAAGGGATATTTCATTTGGTGAATTGGTGTTCAATGTGCAAAAAAGAAATGGAGATAGTGAATCATCTATTCGTTCATTGTCCTTTTGTAAGAGATTGTTGGTGTTTCATTCTTTCTTTGTTTGCCAATGGGTTTCTCTTTTTGAAGGAGGTTTTGTTGAGTTGGGAATGAGGGAGATTTAGAAAGAATAAGGATGACCTCTTTATGTTTGATTTTGAGAATTTGAAAAGGAGTGTAATAAGAGGATTTTTGAGTGATTAAACAACCCCTTTATACTTTTTTTATTGGTAAATATGACTATATATAATATAAAAGGGCCTGAAAGAGGTGCAACCTATTTACACAAAAAAAGGGGATTGGCCACCAAAAGTAAAGCTTAAGATCCTTAAAAAAAATGCACAAAAGAATATACATGCATTGGAATTTCCTCTGTAACCCCCCAAAAAATGTTATTTTAAAAAAAGTATCTTCCAACCCCTTTATACTTTAAATGATAGTTTTTTTGGGTTTATTTTATTTTTGAGCCGAAAGGGCCCTTCTTGGCATCTAGTTACTCTTAGAGATTTTTTGAGGTTTCTAAGATCTTAGTTTTATAGCCTCTCTCTTCTAAAAGAGTTTGTTCCCTTTAGGGGCATTTAATGCAATTATTTATACCTATCCAAATTTTGAGGTTACTCTTAGAGATTTTTTGAAGTTTCTAAGATCTTAGTTGTATAGCCTCTCTCTTCTAAAAGAGTTCGTTCCCTTTGGGAGCATTTAATGCAATTACTTATACCTATCCAAAAAAAAAAAGGTTATTTTTTTTTATGTATTTTCTTAATCTCAAAAAACATATGACTTATAAAACACAAAATTCATATGACTTATAATCCTTGAAAAAGATTCCCAATTACCTAGTAAAATGTGTAAAATAAACAAATAACGAAAGCATTAAGTTAAGTGTAATTAAATCAGAAATACAATAATATAAGAATAGAGACATAGTTGTATTTCATATTTATATTTAAACATTTCAATACTAGACATAGTATGGACTTTGCGTGCACAAAAATATTGACCCCATGTTTAGGCTTTTGAAAAATCACAAAAATTAACCCAAAATTTGGGATTGTGCTAGAAATAATACGGACATCGTACCTAGAAAATATTGACCCCATATTTGAGATTATGGGATGGCACAAAAATTAACTAAACCCCTCTTCCCCAATCAGTCAATTTTGAACCAAAACTCAATGATAAACCTCTTTTTCTGCACAAACAGAAAAATTGACTCAAATTTTGGGATTGCACTAAAATATTGACCCCATGTTTGGGATTTTGGGAAAGCACCAAAAATATACTTAAAAAACTATAAACGTTAGGTTACAATTTAAAATAAGAAAGAAAATCAAGTGTATTTGTGAAATAAGAAGATGAGTTCTACTCCCACTTCTCCACTACGGCGAGATGTGCAATTTATTTAAGGGTTAATTACATTTTATAGTACCCTAAAGTTTTGTCTCAATTCCAAACAATGCTCTTGATTATCAATTGTAACGATTGAGTCTCTTAATTTTTAATTTCATTTCAATTGAGGTCAATTGCAAATAAATTTGGTGAAATAATGTAATATTTGTTAGATTTGGTGAAATAAAGTAATATTTTCTTCTAATATTATTAGATTGATGCATTGTCATTCAACTGATCAAAGTATCAACCAATATCTCAATCGAAATATAATTAAAACACCCAACTAAATGAATATCATCCAAATTCTACAATTAGTTATCAATTTTCAATCCATCCATTTTGATCCTCATTTAATTCGAACTCAATAATTGAATATTATAACTAGTAAATTCAATGGAAAACAAAATAAAAGTAAGCCTTTTAGGTTAAAATCAAACATTGAAATCGTTGTATCAAACCTTGTAATGTCATGCAAAGCAAATCAATTAAGCAAGGAACCAAGGAACAGATAAAGCACAAGCAAACCACACTCTTTATTAGATGTAACTTACATTTCTAGTTGATCAACAATCATGGTTAAGGAGAAGGAACTCTAATCGAAGATTGATCGAGCTTTAGAAGCAGAAGAAAGAGTGAAGGTTCCAGATTGTGGGTTTATTCAAACCCAAATATATGGTGTTTTCCCCGCCCTTTTCTCTCTTCATTTTTTTTGGTACAACAATATAGGGGGAGAGAATCAAACTCACACAATTTGAATAGAGTGTGAGTAGGGATGTCAACAGGACAGGTTTGGGGCAGGGGACCCCTTCCCCAACCCCGTCCCATAAAAAAAAGTTTTCCCCTAAACCCGTTTAAATCTCGTGATAAGTAGGTGCGGGTCCCCATTTATTTTAAAATTTTATTTATTTACTTATTTTATTAAATTAATTATAATTAAATATATTTTAAACAAAATGTTACATGTGTTAAAATAAGAAATATGGATGTTAATAGAAAATTAGAATGATATTATTTTCTTTTTCAAACATATAACTCTATCAAATTTGTATAAAATTTTAATAAGTGACTAAAAAATATCATTATAAACATTAATTATGTAACATCAAACTTATTTATTATTTTATTTTATACCCCAAACCCATCCCTAAACCTTAACAGAGTTGAAAAAGCTTCTCCAAATCCGTCCCATTAAGGGCAGGGTTGGCGAGTTTCTAACAGAGGAGATTAAATTATCATCGCTAAGTGTGAGCACTTGTACCACTTGAGGAGTAGGCACTTACATTATTTAAATAAAACTTACCTATTTATATTCATATTACTTTATATAAATTGCGTTCAATGGGACAGTCCACAAGGTGGGACTTTCTGTTTCTCAGTCGATTGGATGAGGAGAGCCTATCACATCTAAAAAGGCCAAGATCTCTTCGACTGTCTCTGATTCCCGGACTTCAAATAGACTATCTCATGAAGCTCAGAAGCAGTTAGAAACCCAATTGGATCAAGAGTCAAAAGAACGAGAGACAATTATTCCTTCTGTTTCTGGATATGTTGAGGCAAATGAGTATTTTGCTTGACCAGAATATGCCTTGACTACTCATGAGGAGACCTCTACTTGAGATAGCTCGATTGCTTCGGCAAGGTATGAAGGGATTACTGATTTGGACAATTGATCTCATGTGCCTCCTTTCTCTGATTTAGAAAGTGATAATGATTATGATGAGCCAGAGCCCGAAAGACGTCCAAATATGGGGTCCAATTCTCGAGGTGCGAAAGAGAAAGAGCAGCGAGTTGTTTGGGAGGGGGTGAGAGTGTTTATGTTCCAGTTCTGGAGCAGGTTCGTTCCAAATTTCCACAAACATTTGTGAACTTCGATCAATCCCTTTCCCAAGTTGAGGACTATTTTTTATGAGACTCTTGGGGATACCATGCTTGCTTTAGATCAAAGGGAGATCCAATCTTTTCATGTTGGCAAGGTGGAGAAGCTAGCTAAAGATATCCCTAGCATGAGCTTGAGTGTTTTAAACGTAGATTGGTTGAGAGCTCATATGGATCGTTTGATTGAGTTGATTAAGCATCATGTTAATTATGAGGCCGAGCAAGCTCTTTAAAAGGAGGTCACAACTTTGAGCTTACAGTTAGAATCTATGCAGTAATCCCTTCTCTGACTTAGAACTTGAGCATCTCATCAACAGGGAAAGACTTCATCTTGACCATTCACAGATCGAGGGAAAGAAAGGAATATTGGGACTCTTTGATTGAGCTTATTTTTTTTTCGATCCCTCTTTTTTTGTTTTGTAAATTTTGTTTGATTGAACAAACAATTCATGTATAAATTTTGTGTCATAAATTGATGTGAATGGAAATGCTATTATTTTATTGTGCAAAATTTTAAACTTGCTTGTATATATTTGGTAATACTGTTGCAAAATGGGTTTGCTACATAACTATTTTTTATGCCAAGTAACTTTTGAGCCATTTGATATTAATAGGTCCAATTCTCTTCCCATTTTCAATATTCCTTAGCTTACAATAGCCACTGCTGTAGGATTGAGTAACTTCATATGGCCCTTCCTATTTTGGAGCAATCTTGGTGGCTTTTGACCCTTTGATGACATGATCGACCGTTTTTAAAACAAGTTCTTTTTCCTTGATCTGTGGTGGATGAGTTTTTGGCATTGTAAGCCCTTCTAATCCTGTGTTGGTAGATTTGTATGTTTCTCTTAGCTTTTTCATGTCTTTCTTGCAAAGCTTCTAGGTCAGCCAGTCTATTTTATGTCACTAGACTTCTTGAGGCCTTGTGTATGGCGGCTAATGCCAATTTTAGGGGAAGTACTGCTTCAGACCCATAGACAAGAGAAAATGGGGAAGCAAGAGTGGAACATTTCTTTGAGGTTCTGTATATTCATAGGGCTAGAATTAGTCGGATCGACCCAATTTGTGGGTTCTTTGTGTAACACTATACTCAAGATATTCAATAAGGATTTGTTAGTTGCCTCAACTTGCCTATTCCCTTTAGGATAATATGAGGTAGATTTGTGATGGTGGATTTCATACCCCTCGATGACTTCTTGGACATTTCTGTTGACGAAAGGTGTTTTATTGTAAGATAATATTGTCTTTGGGGTACTAAATTTGCAAATGATGTTTTCTCAAATAAAGTTTTCCACAAAAGCACTATTAGCCCTTTTTAGGGCGATAACCTCTACCTATTTTGTGAATAACTTTGCTGTTGCTAAGATCCAAACATGTCCTTAAACTAGCGAGTTTATATGACCAATCAAATCCATCCCCCATGTGTGAAATGGACAAGGTGTGGAGATGACGTGGAGATTAACAGTAGGAGCATGGATCTTATCGCCATGAAATTAACATGCTTGACATTTTCGTGCATATTCCTTGGCGTCTTTTTTCATTGTTGGCCAGTAGAAGCCATTTTAGATCTATTACTGAAACAGTTTGGCTCCACCTAAATGCTCCATCTCATGAGTTGTTTTCAGAGCTTGAAAGATTTTCTCATTGGCTAGGCATCTGAGAGGTTTTTCCTCGAAACTTCTTCTATATAGTTGTCCCTCGTATAAAAAGAAGTGGGGAGCTCTTCTTCTTATGATGATAGCATCAGCTTTGTTAACTAGTAAGGGTCATTCTTTGAGAAAATTAACATACGGGGTTCTCCAGTCTTTAATTGACTCGACTGAAATTGCATTCTGCCTTTTTGGGAAACTCTTGACATTGCAGATAGTTATGCTGAAGTTAGGTGGATTCTTTGGACATTTTTTGTCAGTAAAATCTTTGCCTTTGCATTCATCGATATAGACTTACTTCCCCCATTCCATAAACTCTATTGTGAACCTCTTTTAATTTTTTAGTTGCCTCTTTTTTGCCCAAACATCTAGCCAATGTCCCTCATAGAGCCCTATAATATAGTTCCCTGTGGTATAAGATGAAGTGATTGACATTCGAGATAAGTAGGCTTCCTTCATGTGTAATTAGTTGAGTTCTAATTGGATTTCTCTAGCCATCAGGTTCTTTTTCTTCGGGATAGATATGAGTTGTGGTGGTCAGGAAGGTTTCTTTTTGTTGATTTCTATGTTTGACTTTTCTTCCCCTTCGATGTCTATTTTTTATGCAAGAGTGGCTAGTGTCTGGATACCTATTAAGAAATCTTGGTGCATGTTCAATGGTGACTACTTTGAATTTGTCTATCCATCGCTAAATTGTAGTCCTATAAGCTATCAGGGCGTGTTCTTTAATCCTAAAGTCACCTAAAGTTTGTTTAATCACCAGGTTAGAATCTCCCTTGATGTATATCGAGGAAATCCCTGCATTATGGGCTGCCATGGTGTGTTCTTTAATCCCAAAGTCACCTAAAGTTTGTTTAATCACCAGGTTAGAATCTTCCTTGATGCCATTAATCCTAAAACTAACTCCTCGTATTATACCTCATTGTTTGAGCATTTAAAGTCCAACTTGTAAGATAAATTGATCTTTCCTCCTTGCTCTGTTGTTAGGACAATTCCAACACATCCCCTTATCGATGTGGACGAGCCTTCAAAGCTTAGTGTCCATGTTCCTTTTGTGTGTTTTGAAATAGAAGCATTGAAATCATCCCCTAGGAGTTCCTCGGACAATGGTTCAAGATTACAACTTGGGAATTGGGCGAAGGAGATCTACCAGTGCTTGGCTTTTGATTGCTTTGGGTGTCACACATTTGATTTCAAATTTTTCCAGTGGCAGTAGCCATCATACGATTTTTCCCGATAATATTGGTTTGGATAGGAAATAGCAAATTAGATCGCATTTAGTCATAAGTTACAAGGAATGTACCAATAGGTAATGTCTAAATTTTTGGATTGCAAAGATAAGTGTAAGGTAATAACTTTCCACTGAAGTGTATCGGATTTCTGGTCCCCTTATCACTTTATTGATGTAGTAAATTGATTTTTCTTAGCCATCCACCTTTTGAGCCAATAATGCACCAATGGATTTGGTTGTTGTAGTCAGGTATAAGAGGAGCAATTTGCCTGGTTGTGGGGCTATCATAGTTTGTGGTGTAGTCTATAGTTTCTTGACATGGTTAAAGGCCTATTGGTGTTCTTTTGTCCATTGGAAATGAATTTTGGCTTTGAGCAGTGTATTGAAAGGTTGAGTTATTTTTGCAAAGGTTGGGATAAATCTTCTGAGATAGTTTACTTTTTCCAAGAAGCTTTTCAACTGTTTTTGGGAATTAGGCCTTAACATGTTTCTGATCCTATACACCTTGGTTAGGTCTACATTGATGCCATGTCTATGCACTATACAACTGAGGAACTTCCCCACAGTAACTCCAAAGGCACATTTGAGCAAGTTTAGCCTGAGTTTGAATTATCTACACCTTTCAAAAACTTTCCTTAAATTTGCTACATGATCTTTCTCTTGAATGGATTTTTCAACCATATCATCCATATAAAACTCCAAGTTTTTGTGAAGTATGTTATGGAAGATGTAGGTCATCACTCTCTAGTAGGTTGCTCCTGCATTTTTAAGTCTGAAGGGCATCATAGTATAATGGAAGTTCCCAATGGGCATTCAAAAGGCTGTTTTAGCAGAATCTATTGGATCCATCTTGATTTGGTAATACTTACGGAAGCCATCCATGAAGGAGAACATCTGGTTTCCCGCAGTAATATTTATCAGTGTATCAACATTGGGAAATGGAAAGTCATCCTTTGGGAAATCCTTGTTTAGATTGCAAAAGTCGATGCAAATCCTTAACTGTCCCATCCTCTTTCTTATAGAACTACATTGGATAGCCATGTGGGATACTGGATTGCCCTGATGAATCCTACATCAAGCAACTTTTGGATTTCAGATTTTATCTGTAATTCAAGTTCTGGTCAAAAAGTTCGAGGAGCTTGTTTCACTAGGATTTGTGTTTATGTTGTGTTAAATTGGTGAACAGTTACTTTCGTGCTAATCTAGGGCATTTCATCATATTTCCATGCGAAGAAATCAAAAATTCTTTGAGTAGAGCAACCAATTATTCTTTTTTCTTAGAATTGAGTTCCTTGCATACGAACATTGGTCGATAGACTTCTTTATCTGGGGATAAGTTCACTTCCTCTAATTCTTGTTGTTAAGGCTTTAGACCATCTTAGAAGTATTCAGGAGCCTTTTTGGAATGGGGCCTTCATTTGTGGATAAGGATGACCCCCCCCCCCAACCGTCATAATCAATAGACCATGTTTCCATCAAGCATCCGGATTCGTTGAACTTCGTCTTTTCCTTTCCCTTTTCTTTTTCTCTTCATTTCCACACATCTTGAAAGTTTTTATTTCAAGAATCTTCCAATTTAGGAAGTGGGATGGAGTAAATTTCCTTTGAAGAGGAAAATTCCTCATCTACACATTTTGTGTAGAAGACTACATCGGTGCAATGAGCATCGCTTTTGGCGAAAGGTGAGTGCAACCTCTAATAGTGACTACTTTGTGATGATGAACTCTTTTGGCACACTGATGATATGTCAAGAGAATCATGGAAAATCGGTAGAGCTAAGTCCGTCCTAGCAACACATGATAGGTAGTATCTGCTTCGATCACATTGAATTTGGTGTGACATTTGATCAGTCTAACTTCCAAGTAAGTGGTGATGCAACCCTAACTTTTCTGTCGTTGGTACCAAATCTAGTAATAGAAACTGACGGACCATTCAATTCATGTTGCGTCAGTCCTAGAGCATGAAAGACTTTTAGCGGCAAGATGTTGATTGACCCCCCTCCATCGAGGAATCCTCATGGGAATTCTACTCCATTGATAACAATTAGGACATACAAAGGCCTGTTGTGGCTGTAGGGAAGGACATTGTCTTATTCTGAAAAGGTAATAGTGGTGGAAGAGTCTTTAAGTGCTCGTCGAAGGACCCATCTATTGTTGTGCAACGTTTTACATTGTCAGCGACAATTTGTAAAACTGTTTTTGTGGCTTTTACTCGAGATTTTTCATTGAACCCCATTTGATCAAATAACCATCAAAATTTTGTTGTTTCTTTTAGCTTATAAGCTTGTTCATTGTAGATGGAAACCAATTGGTAGCTAGATTCTCCTAGGATATACCTCATTCTATTTTCATCGTCCATATCTTCGTAGAAGGACACCATCTGGATGGTTGCCTTGTCTTTTCTATTGGTGTGCATCGGGAACAGGTCTTCCTCGACTGTAGGGTTAATTAGCTAGATCTGATTTGCCTTGAGCCTTTCTTAAAATATTTTTCTCATACTCCAATAATATTTTAAAGGATGAGAAGTTGTTTGGTGGTATGGGCAGTAGTTGAGACTTTCCGCCCATCTTTTTAATAGCTACTTCGTCTTCTTTAGTGGCTAAAGCAGAAGGTCTCTGATGAAATCCTCTTGCTATCACCTTAGAGACATCATTAGCTTCTAGTGCATTAGCTGTTAGTCGAATGGATTCCACAAGTCGGTAGAATGTCTCAATTTCTAAATTGACCAGGTGCACTTTGTATTTGGATAACATTCCATCAATGTAAATTTTCACCAGCTCCTTCTCGGTTACTGTCTCATAATAGTCTAAGCTTTTATCCCTGAATTTTCTTACAAAGTCACATAAAGGTTCTGTTGGTTTCTAGTTAAATTTGGCCAACTCTAATCGAGTAATTCTCTCCTCAATATGGCAGAATTTGGTGTGGAACTTGCAAAGCATCTCTTGCCAAGTTTGGACAAAATTGGATGGAAGGTCTAGGTACCAGGTGTATGCTCTATCGGTGAAGGTTTTAGAAATTTTCTTAAGCCCTAGGTTTGGATTGTTACCAAAATGATTGAGTGATTGAATGAATTTCCCTTTTTTCCATCAATTTTGAAAAACTTTAGAGGGTTGTAACCTTTTGGATATAGCAACAAGGGGACTTCTGGTAGATAAGGTGGAACAAAGTTGGTTGATGGTAGATTTCTCTTTTGTTGCAATAGGAAGGTTTGTATATCCTTTTGAACATATTCTCGAGTCAATTGGATAGGTTGGTTTACAAGCTGGGGTCGAGATAATAGGTAGGGATGGGCCAAGGTGGACAAGTAAGACCAGAGTGACAAAAGGTCCCTCAGGTGTTTCTCTGTTGCTAATCCCTACTGAGGTGTGTCCCTAAATGGTTAAGATATGTTCCAAAATTCTTGTCATTGCTTGAGGTGCTACAGTGGCCATTTGTACTATAGGTGTGGCTGGAGTAGAGAAGGTCAAGGGATTGATGACATGATTTCGTGAAACTTGGGTTTGTGAAAGGGCTCTTTGGTTGAATAAGGTGTTAAACATAATTTGTTGATTACGTCTGAGCTCAGCTATAGAATTGACCCAATCTGTTAGAGTTTGAGTAGAAATTAAGATTTGGGATTGGGGATTTTGTATGTCTAGAAGCGCAGTAGGTGTGGCTTCAGAAGACCCATCTCTTTCGAGCAATTCCTTAGAAGTAACGCCAATTCTTAGTTGGGAAGCCATTATCAATAAATATCATTCCCCAATGGAATCGCCAAAATGCTTACAATTGTGATCGATTTACAAGTGAACAATATAATCTAGAGAGAGAGAGAGGAATTTGTACAAGAAGTGAGCAACTTCATCAAACAACCATGGATACTAAGGTAGGATGGCAGAAATGGGAAAGCATGAGCAATCTAGTTGAGAGAGATTCCATGAGAGTGTGGGGCATGAACATAAGTGTTGATCGACTGAACTAAGGAGACAGTGACCTCAACCATTGTTTTATGCACTCTCTAGTTTAGGGTTTGCTTGAAGGAGCAGGGTTTGTACTAGTCACACAGAGAATGAGATAGTCATAGTTGTTGTTCATACTGACGTGAGTGGGATATTTATAGCAGTCCCAACACGTGAGTTTGTTAGGTTATGATATCACCTGTAACAAACTACCCACATGGGTGCTACAGTCCAAAATAAGTAGTTATGAAATAGAACGTAATAGAAGGTTCATGGGATCTAGGTGGACTCTCTATTTTTAGAAGGACCCTGGGTGTTCCGCGCATGAGTCATGTGATGATCACCTTGAGAGTTCTTCATACTTTATCCTCCAAGTCATAAAATCCTGAGTATCTTGAATAATGGGTTTATAATGTCTTTTGTCGCTATTGCCACATGCCAGACTCAAGGAGTCTCCCGAGGACTTGTGAGGGGTCTAATCTATGTCTAGATGTCAAAAATTAGACTTAAAAGGGGGGGTGAATAGGTCTCAATAGAAAATAAAAATTATTTGTTTAATTATTTTAAAATTCACTTGCTAGTAAGTGTAATCAAATTCAGTGTCATGCAATAATAAACTATGACAATAATAAATAAAGTAATAGTAAAAAGATAGAGACAGTGCACTGAATTTGTTGACGAGAAAAACGTCATAGATCAACTAAATCTGCTTTGAAAAACCCCAGTATGTTGACCTAGATGTGAATCCACTAGAAGAGGTTCGATGATTACAAACTCTATATAACTCAATGTTAGTCCCTCAAGCCTTGTTGATAATCTGAATCTTCTCAAACTCGAATCCTCAAGTATCCTTCAAGTGTATTTGCTGCTTCGAACTCTATGAACGGCAATCCAAGCACAACTGTGAACTCTACACAATTTAGAACTCTGCCGATTGCACAAACTTGAAATCCACAAGCTTGTACTCAACGAACAATGTAGAATATGGAATTTAAGTTCTTTCTTCAAGGATTTCATTTATGTGTAAAATATGCATATGAAGAAAAATATTTTTGAAAAGTTTAGAAACTCTTTTCGATAGCAGCCAAAAGTCCCCCAATGAACTAGGGATCAAATCCTTATATAGGATAGGTTTTAGAAAGGAAATCACATTGTTTAAATTCAATTACAAAACTGATATGCGTGACATTCGTTCCCATGAATTGGGTGTTTGTTCGTACGAACCTCAATTTGTTCGAATGAACTATTGAACGAATGTGATATGAAAGCTACTAAAAATTTCGTTGGATCATTCATTCGAAAGAATATCCAATGAATGAGTTTCTGAAAATTTTGTTTGATTGAAAGATCAAACAAATATTTCATTAATATATACGAAAACACACTGAAATATTCGTGCAAACGAATTTATAATTCGTACAAACCAACTCATGATTTGTTCGAACGAATATTGTGAAAACCCTAAAATTTCTAATTTTAGGTCAATGACATATAATAACCCACTTAAATAATCTTTCAGTATGATGTATAATTAAGTAAACTACTATTATTCATTGAACCATTGTATTATACACTTTCACATATTAAAATAATAAATCAAACTTAATGTATAAAAGTGTGTGTATGAGATAGATCTAATCCAAACTTACCAAGAACTTACCAATGCTTCGCCATATGAGTATGCGAGATTATGCAAAAATAAGATAGTCTTTAACTGGAAGTAGACACGTTCTTTAATAATCACAAGGCATAAGGACTCTAAACTTAATAACTTGGTGAACTTTACAACTCAATGACAGTTCTGTCTCACAGATTAGTCAATACCTATGACAAATAATCCTAACAAGTCTTTGGGCATCCTTGTAAAGGAAGGGGCATGAGTTCCTCAAGGGAACTTTCTCTTAAGGAATGTAATTGAGCATTGCTTCGATGTTTTGAAGACAATTTTTAATCTTGAAGAGGATGCTCCCATTTCCTTTTAAAGTACAAACTTCATTGTCATGTGTTGTACATAACTTTATCAGGCAAGAGGCTTAAAAAGATCAATTATTTCGATGGTTATGCAACAAACAATCAACTTGCCTCATATACAACTATAAACTCAAAATCACAAAGGGATAGATTCTTTTATAGATAACTTAGAAAATGTCATGTTTAGCACAAACCATAAAGGCAGTGCAGAGATTTATAGACAATAATGTTTACTATGATTGTGATTAACAATATTAAATTTGTTATGAATTGATTTTTTGAATATTGTTTTTTATTTTTTGTGCTTCAAATAGACAAAAAAATCATAATTATTTGCATAACATTTGTAGTAGAAAAACAAAGAATTTTTTTTTTCTATATGGTGTAACCAAACATGTTTAAATATGTATAAATGGTTAATTGTAAAAAACAAAGATATTTTTTTTAGTACATGATTGTAGACAAAAATATTTAAATCTTAATTAATTATTAATAATTATTTATCTCAATAATAAAAAATAGTTTCGACAATCTAAATCAAATACCTAGAAAGAAAAATATTGAAATTAAATTAGAAAGCATGCTTCCATGTTCATAAAATATTTTTAGTTGCTAACACAATCATCGACAATAAAGACTTTTTCAGTACAATATTTATCATTCTGTTACAAAAACTTTGACATTTAAACCTAAACGAAATTTGATTTTTTTTTTTTTTTAATTCCTTGAAATCACAATATATATTCAATGTTTAATTGGATTTTGTTTTCTAAAACTAAAATTAAATAAAATGCTAGAATGATCACATTTTTCAATTAGTTTTGAAGCTTAGCGCAAGGCATGTTAATTCTAAGTGAAAATGTATATATATTCTACACAAGGTCTTTCTCAAGCCTAAAAAACAATTGGGACAGTAGAATTTTAATTTGGACATCCTTTGAGTGGCAAACTTATATTGCGACATCGTTGTCAAGTTATTTTTGGCTAGAAAGAAGCAACCCCTTTGAGTTAAGACCAGTTAGATCAATGCACGTTGCAAAAAGTAACATGAGAAATTGGGATGCTTTCACTTTTCAATATGCATGAGAGAGTTCTGTGCATATCTCTTCTCACATGAAGTAGAATTCACAATAAAACTCACATATGTAGCATCCATCTCATATCTTTTTTTACATGAGGTAAAATTCACAATAAAACTCACATTTATAAGAGCCATCTCATGTAAGAGGGACATGCAAGACTAACCCATGACATTAGAGTTAGATCACGACTTGGGCTGTTGGTGGTTGATTAAAACCCTAGACACATTTTATTTTTATAAAAAAAGTAGTATTTTAATTTTGCCAATTAATTTATTATTTATCAATGAAATAATTTGAAAATTCATAAATAATAACATAATGGATTAAATTTAAAATATTCAGATTTATTAAAGCCAACTTAAGTCTAAGAAGGACTAATAAAGCAATAGACGGTATTTAATTAAGAACCTTGGAAAATAACTTTACAAAGAAAAAGCAATTTGTCACCTGCGTTCTTCTTCTTCTTCTTCTTCTTCTTCTTCTTCTTCTTCTTCTTCTTCTTCTTCTGCTGTTTGTTAGCAGAGAACTGATGATGATTGTTCGTTTTAATCGTATATCTCACTTTGATATGCGCTTGGTTGACATTTTGGTTGATCTCTTTGGTGACATTCGAGTCAATGGTTCGACAACCGTGTCTCTGTATCTATACGGCAGAACCTGCTTCCTCCCGCGCTTCGATCGCACCACTGGCGAGACGTCCTCCAAATCTTCGTACAAATCCACAACCCAACAATGGTTTCTCTTTGATCTTCTAACGTCCGTTTGGCTCTGGCTCGGTCTCTCCGGTACTGGCTCGTCGTCTTCGAATTTGCCCGAGATTAATTTCGCGGCTTCAATTAGCAAACCCAAGCACCCCTCGCTTCTAGATTCATCAACATGTTCATTGTCTTCCTGTGCTTTGATCTTGCCGTCTTCTTCGCCTTTAGTTTCTTCAGAAACTACATTGTTATCGATTTCTGATCTCCGAATCTCTGAAAACTCGGTCTCTTCCTGCTTGTTAGCTAGGGCCGATATCGATTCTTCTTCATTTTCATTTGCTTCAGGAAAATCAATTCCGTACAACTTCTGGACCTCGTTCGGATCGCATTCATCTTCTGAACTCTTCTCATGAACCATCGAAACATTGGCCGATACTACCGGCGAATTAGTATTTCCAATTGCACAACACACACCGTCATCTACTCCGACGACACTACTTGCACTCATTCCTCCCTCGTCGGCCGCCGACATGTTCAAGTCGATATCAAACCCTCTGTTCTCACATAACAAAGCCCTATTTTGATGTGTGGTACGATTTACCTTCAACTCCGAGACATCAATTTGAGTATTCAAAGATAATTGCTCTGAGCTTTCGCGGGAACGAAGTGATGTGTGAGAAGAGATTAAGTCAAGAATCTTTTGGAGGAACATTTGAGCTTTGGAACGTCTAGGATCGCTTACCTGATTGGGATGGTCGAGGAATTGATACGAAGCCATGAATTTACTAAGAAAAACTTAAACTTAAACCTTCTTCAACCGGACATGCCCTTTTCTTTACTTAGCATTGGAATTCTGTGACAAAGGATATCCCAAAATTACCCAGGAGAATTTGAGAGAGAAAACGTACAGTGGGAGAAGGAGAAGAGAGAAGTTACGCATTACCCGATGCTCTTGGGTTTTTATTTTATTTTATGTATCAAGTTATTCTCTCTTACGCGAAATGTTTCAATGGCTACCAGGGAGCAGCGTGGCTTAACGATTTGGTGGGAATCACCAATCAGATAGTTCCATCTCATAGGAAGTGTCAGAATTTACACTAACGCCATACTTCAATTCAACTCATGTGACAACTCTTTCATTGAAGTTAGGAAAATATCAAAATAGAGCTCACTCAATACATTCAATGAAAAGTTTAATACATGAGTTAGATTTCATGGTTAGAGAAAAAAATGAGTTAAGAAGCCTAACTCGAAAATTTAATGAAGCAATCCATTATATAAAATATTTAAATCTTGTGCTTCTTTATGAGAATTGGAAGGTACTGCACTATTGTCGACTTCAACGGTGCCAAATCTCAGTGGCATATATACGATTTATCTAAAGGTTTCAGTAGATTTCAACACCCAAGGTTGTGGCCCGAGGTAGACAATCAACTCCAAAGATGACAAATGTTATCTTCAATCTCTCAATATGTTCGAATTCGTCCACTAATAAATGAATATAAATAATTCATTTAGTTAACGGGTTATAAACGAGTTAGATGATAAGAAACTTGTCAATTTAACGAATCAATAAAGATTAAATATGAATATTTGACAAACTAAGAAAAGAAAATAATAAAATAATATAAGAATATATATATATATATATATATATCTCTATTTGAAAAAGAATAAACTATTAAAACATATACAATATATAGTCATGACAACTAATGAATATTTCATAAGAAATTTGGTAATTGTAAAACTCAAAATTCACTCTCTCTCACTCTAAAAATTGATAAACTCTAAATTATTTAAAAATATTAATGAGTAGTTTCATATAATTATACATAACATATATATAAAATATTATATATATATATATATATACAGTACATATATCTATATCTAAATATATATGACATATATATAGTTTACTATATATATATATATATGTATACAATGCATATATATATATGTATACTTATATAATAACAAATATATATATGCATACATAATACAGCATATATATACATATATATAACATACATAATATAATATGTATATATATATGTACAATATATATACAGTACACTAGTATACTGTATATATGTGTATGTGTATATATATATAGTAAAATATATATAATATTCACATATATATATATATATACATATTAATTTTTTTTTTAAAAATAGTGAGAGTTCAGTTCTCGGATTGGTTTGATTTACTCAAATTTTAAACTGAAACTAAACCGACCTGTTAATTTTTTAATTGTATTTTTGACTTTCTTTTAGTAATGGTATTTTGTTAAATTTTTAAGAGATCTAAAGTAAAACAATTATTGTAATTATTTAAAAATAATGTTTCTTCTATTAGAGTGAAAAAATAACGGGTTAGATTCGGATTAACCCGACTCGTATGTTATCCATTTAATTGAGAGTCAAATATAAATTTAACCCATTTTATTCCGACCCATTTTCGACCTACATAAAATTCTCATAAAATCTGCCCAACTCACCTATTTTACCAAGCCTAATCAACTCAACCATTATATGTTCATCAAAATTCTCATAAAATCTGCCCAACCCACCTATTTTACCAAGGCTAATCAACTCAACCATTATAGGTTCATCAACTATTGCTCCGAATGATAGATACTTTTAGTAGTGGTCCCGGACTCCCAAATACTAGCAAAAAAATAAAATAAAGGTGATAGACAGGAGGAATGAATCGCCACTGTTCCTTCTGAAGATTCTATTGTTCTCGAGCGGAGCGAGAGAGAAGAAAGATGGGTTGTTGAACTTCAATTCAAAAGAATCTCCGCACACCACTGGAGCATGCCAATGTTCAAGGTGATTCAGTATCATTTATTCTCTTATTTAACTTCATCAAATTTAACTTTCTTGTTTTTATGTTCTGTTTTTCAGCCCTTATATATGTCATCAATCCTGTGACAATTTGTGAATTGTTTCATTGATTTTTGAATATGCATATGCAATGGTATTGACTTAGAATAATTGGCATTAATTTTGAATGTGGGTCACCATTTGGAAGCTGTCTTCTCAATTCTACTGTTTTTCATGCCTCACCAATGCCAAGTTCATTCACCGTATCCAACACAATATACCTTTCCTTGAAAAAAAAAGTTCATAAGTCTTTGACAATTATTGTTTTGAGTGGATATTATGTTGTTCATGCGAATGGATCAGGAAGGATTTGATCTACAAGATGTGGAAGTCTTTGAAGAACAATAAAGTACTTAGTAGACTCAAAATTTGTCGTGTTTTTAAAAACGTAGACCTTATTTTAACCTAAAATGGTGAGACGATCAATACTCATTGCTCTGTCATAACCGAAGTTGCCACGAAGCCAAACGAATTCGTTTAGGTCTCCAACTTAACTTTTTTGACATTTATAATAATTTTTAATTTTGTAATTACTTTATTTAGGAAAGTCCGAATTAACTTTTACTTGTAAGTTTCCTAGTATGATAAGATTTTTAATTTCCTTAAAAGGTCCAATTTTTATTAATTTTGATTTTTTCCTCTTTTCACAATTATTATAGTTTCTTAATTATAATAGGATTAGTATAATGAATTAGTAGATTCCTATTAAGATGAGTAGTAATCTTAGCCTATATATGATGTAATTTAGTCTTTATTATTCAGATTATCAATAATATATTTATGTTTACAAATTTGAGATTTGTCCTTTTTGGGTAAGGAGTCCCCTATGTTACTTGTTTTATAAGGAATTCAACGTATTTGATTCTCCTTCACGTTTCACATTGCGTTAGTTGGTATTAGAGCGAGGATTGGGCTAACTCAATGACAAACGACGGAGTCGAGAACCCAAATCTCATTGATGTTCGTCATGGGATGGAGGATTTATGGGCGATAATTGGTGACCATGGGTAACAGTTAGCACGGATTAATGATCAGCTCAGTGCTATGCAACGGACACTCATGCGGCTCAATATTAATGCCCCTAAAGACCCTTCAGTTGACAGGAATCGCGTCGGAGGATTTGCTCAAGGCCATCCTAAAAACAGGACTATACCAGGTCAACGTCCCCAAAGGCTGCCTACTTATGGAGAAGAATCAGATTCAGACGATGATGAAAACTACGAGGTTTGTAGGCCTACTAGACGAAACCGAGATTTTCAGGATTATCAGATGAAGGCTGACATCACTAGCAAGTTTTGTGGACAGTTGATGAGGCTTATAACATAGTGCTGAAGGCAGGATTGTTGGAAAATGAGAGAAGGGCTAGAAGTCCTAATGCAGTACCTTTTCATAGGGATTTTTTCGAATCCTCGTGTGCAGCGAGTGATAACGGAAAAGACACTCAAACAATAGCTGTTCAGTCTTTTGTTCAACCTATTTAGATCAAACCAAAAGGCATAAGTTATGCAGATGGTAGTAGCAGCAGAAGCGCTCCGAAGAAGCCAGTACCTGTCACGCCTCGAATTTCCACAAACCCGGGGAGTGAGTGAAATGAAATAAGAAAAGTAAATGAAAGGTCATCAAGGCTAATTCAATTAATTGTGCATTTCTTCCCCCATGTTTTCCCAAAATTTTAAGTGAAGACTTGCCATTTAACTTAACCAAAATGGTCCCCATAATATTGCTTAGGTCTCTCTCCCAATTAATATTTAAGATAGTTTAAGCCATATTAAAAAATGGCCCTAAAATAGTCTCAAAACATTTCTAAAAATGCTTTGGGATAATGGCCCAAATGGGCCCCAAAATACCCTAAGGCATAGTCCAAGAATTGGTCAGTCAAGAAGTCCACCAAAAATTGTCTAAGGAAGGGGGGCCAAACATGGCCCATGTAAGTAGCCAAACATGGCCCAAAAAGGTTACCAAAAATAGCCCAAAAAGGTGGCCAAACATGGCCCAATATGGTGCCCAAAAATAGCTAAAAAAGGTTCCCAAACATGGCTAAAAAAGGTGGCCAAAAGAGGTAAGTACCAGGGGATGCAGTAGGTTGTCGTACATGGGACAGCAGTGGCACAAGCGCAGGGCACGCAAGGGCAAGCATGGGGCACAGCGCGCAGGGGCAGGCTTGGGTCCTTGGCTGTTTCTGATTTTTTTCTACAAAAACACTATAGCAACAGTGTAATTACAAAGGCTGAATTTCTCTGTCCAACAGTGAAATTTCTCTATTTTTTAATTTTTTTCCAAAGTTTTGAAGCCTACTTTTCTTCCATTTTTAGCCCATTTCCCCAAGGTTTCTAAACCTCCATTTTGAGCACTTTTCTCACCTCTTTAGATGGTGTTTTGTACACTTAATTTTTTTTCTTAATTTCACCAAAATCTTGACATAACTTCCTTTGTTTTCTAAGCCTTTTTTCCACCTAATTTTCACAATACTTCATTTATATAACCACGTCACAACCCATCCTCACTCGATGGCCACAAGTTCATTAAATTAAACATACATCATCTAATTATACAATTCTCCACATATACACATATACTTTGGAATTTAAAACATCACGTCCTCACTTTTATTACAATTATAGGGCCTTGCCCACTTGTTTTCATGACATACAAAGTGTATACCAATAAACACACATAGGTCTCAGGGCTTATGCCCTTATACAACTCAAAATATAATGCCTCAAGGGCCAAATCTTCTTCATAGTCCATTTTCCTTCCTTTCTCCAAGACTTCAACAAGTCTTATGTACTAAGAGCGTCATCCGTAATATGATATCTCACGAATAGGTCAGCTCAACTGCTGGTATGACACAATGCTAATGCTAGGAACAAATTTAAGGCGTGGCATGTGTAAGTGTACATTTTAAAGTTATGCATACCCCCCTCCATTCATCAATGAAATGTAAAGGTGATATGCATGACACATACATGCAAACTCTATGCCACATCCATGTCTCAGTTTACGGATCTCTCCCGATGGATCTGAGTACCAACACTCGTTTACGGATCACTTCCGTTGGATCTGAGTACCAATGCAATGGCTAATTGTGGGTTTTTCACCACAAGATCTACACCCTCATAATGCATAGCACCAAGTGCTCAACCCACACCATGTTTCCAAGAAATCACAATATGGCAAAATGCCATAATTTCATTATACAACTTCAATGAGACAATTCATCATATACATGGTGTTCACCTCAAGTCATGCACTTTACCCAACATAAACCATAACTTCAAAATTCCTAAACGTCTTTTACATGAACATAAGTTATAAACTATTCATTTCAACACATGCTCAAGTCACATTTTCACAATCCCATTAATTCATAAAGAACATATATTTTCATAAAGCACCAATGCATCAAACCATCACATCTTCCAAAACACAAGATGTATCAACATGAGTATAAGCTAAAATATAACAATCCATACACATAGGCAAGATACATCTTCATTATAACAAGAAGTCATCAAATAACTCAAAGAACAAACAAGCACCTAAACTACCAACTCTAAGTTTTCAAAGCAACTACCTCCTAAGTGATTTTCTAACATCAAGTAAGCACCTTAAACACTCAAACAACCTATAGAAAGGCAAAGAAACTTAAACATATTCCTAACTTAGCAATATATCGTACCTAGAATGGTTTTTCTCAAACTGAAAAAGTTGTGTTTGCTTCACAATCGAACCAATTGGTGAGATTTTAGTTCTTGACATGGGGAACAACTTCCTAGAAGGAAGTCTTGTGAAAATCCAAGCTTAAAGATGAGTTTTGGAGGCTTGAAGTTGGAAAACCCTAGGTTTTTCTTCACCTTTTCTCCCATAGACGTGTTCTGCTCTATATCTCAGACCAAACAATGAAAAAAATAAACTAAGGGGCTGTATTTATAGTGGAGGGACAAAGGTGCAAAATGACCCTTTTGCCCTTAATGAATCCGGGCCTCGTTACACTACAACCCGTCCCAAAACGCCTCAATTCGAAATTTTACTTTAACCAAAGTTCTTAAAATTATTTCAAATAAAAATTTTCAAAAAAATAATTTTTTTCCTGTGGCTGGGTTTGGCTGGATCCACCCGAGATGCCCTTTTGGTCCAATTTCTAAAACTATCTCCGAACAGGCTCAAATTTTTACTGACGGTGTATTTTAATATTCTTATCATTTTTCTCTTCTATGAAACACTTAAAATATGCTTCTAAATATGATTTATAGTTAAATGATGCATATGTAGTGTCCTACCAGCAAATAGTGTATATATAGTGCCCTACCGGCGAAAACAAAAAATTTGTTCTCATTTTTCAGATCTCTACAGTACCTACTACAAATACAAATTCCTATGCCAAGCCTACACCTAGCAAATGCTATCTTTGTAGTAAACATGGGCATTACTCTAATAGTTGTCCAGATCGACGACTTGTTAACTATGTTAAGAACGAGAATGTTATTGAGGAGGTAGACAATGAGGAACTTGTTGGAGAAAATGATTTCTATGAAGTAGCAGAATTCGTAGAAGAAGATGGAGAACGAGTCAACTGTGTGGTGCAATGGTTGTTGTATGCACCAAAGTAGAAGGACACGAGCTAACGCCAAAACATCTTTCGATCCTACTATACTGTTAAATGAGAGGTCTACAATTTAATTGTTAATAGAGGAAGCTATGAGAACTTTGTGGCCAAGAAGCTAGTGGATCACATGAAGCTGCCTACAGAAAAGCATTATTTTCCTTACACAATTGGTTGGATTAAAAAAGGACCAACGGTAAAGGTAACAAAAATCTATCGTGCTCCTATCTCTATTAGTAAACATTATCATGATAAAGTAATTTGTGATGTAGTTGATATGAATGCTAGTCACGTGTTGTTGGGTAGGCCATGGTAGTATGATGTTGATATTACTTATAAGGTAAGGATAATGTTTATATGTTTACATGGGGATCATACGAAATTGCCATGACACCTTCAAAATTTGATTTTCAGACTAACAGTTCTAAAGATGAGGGGTAGTCTGTGTTATTTTATCCAGGTCTGAAACAAAGTTCGAGGCTGAAGCTAAGGAGGTACATGAGGTTTACGCTTTAGTGGTTAAAGCTTTGGTGATAGAAAATCTAAAGGCAAATTTAACAATGGTTGTGCCAACAAAAAATATAGCCGTTGTTAGAAGAATTTAACGAATTTGTTTATATGGATCTACCTACTTGCTTGCCTCCTATGAGAGATATTCAGCACCATATTAATCTAGTACCTGGTGCAAACCTTCTAAATCTGGCCCATTATAAAATGAGTCTAAAGGAGAATGGGATTGTGAGAGAGAAGGTAAATAACTTGTTGGAAAAGGGGTTTATTCAAAAGAGTATAGGTCCTTATGCAGTCCCAACCCTATTGGTGCCAAAGAAGGATGGTAGTTGATGCATGTGTATAGATTGCATAGCCATTAACAAGATCACCATCAAATACAGATTTTCTATTCCACGTTTAGATGACATGCTTGATATGCTTGAGGGTTCAAAGTTATTTTCCAAGATTGATATTTTCGCAATTGTCACGCCCCAAAATCGAAAGTTAAACCATTCCAATCAATAAACTCTTAATAAAAATTATCTCCAATTATTTTGCATACTAATAAGTAAATCAGATTATTTCTAAAACTTTAAAGAAATATCAATTAACTATACACTATCCACAAACAAGTAATAAATAATTTGTCTCTGAATGCTCAAATGATAAAAAAAAAAAAAAATCCATAAAATAAAATTACTATACGTTTCAAAGCTATCTAAGTAAAATAAGTTCTAACCATAAATAGATGAAGCTATATTGATCTCCAATTATTTTTCATTGCACCGTACCTTGTACTAAAATATATCACAACTGATCTTTATCCATCTGTGGGAGAATATATCGAGGTAAGCTCAAAGAACCCAGTAAGGTAGCATAACATAATATACATTGGAATAGGCCAAGCGAATAGCACGATTAATAGTTACTGATAAATCGAATCATTTCGCAAAGTTTCATATCACTTGAAAGCATTTTAATATTCACAATAGGAAAAATGATATCATTTTTCAGTTTAGAAATCATTAACAAATAGTGTAGTAACAAATAATATTTTCAAATTTGTATAAATATTTACCTTAATTGGCACAACAATCACATATGATACCCACTCATAGTGGGACTTGCAGACGTCGTCAGTACTAGAAGTCAATAATATTTATACCCCTATTAACATAGGCCAGACTTCGACAGTATCCTACCGGTACAAACAAACTGCCAATAGTAATAAACTACTATTGACACAAAACAGACTCCAACCAAAGCTCATACCCACACTAAAACAATTCAAATATCTAATAATGATCATACCGATAAAATAATTTATTTCAATAAACGGAATAATTTTGATGAACGGATTCATCAATGAGCAAAGAACACATTTCATAAACAATCAATTTTACTTGACCCAAGTAACGATAATGAAGTAATCAGAATATTGTAAAACATATTTTTAAACTAAAAATAATTTAAAATCATTTACTTGCATACATAATTTTCATAAGAATAGAAGCAAAAAAAAAATATTTATTTGACTTTTATTCAAAAAATTGATATATCATATATGTTCCCTTACCTCAAAGCAAAGTCCACAAATCACATAATGCGCTTCAAAAGTATCATTTACAAATTCATTACAATTCTAAAATAGTTCACAATAACATATTTAATCAACTAATTCGATTTGCCAAACTTGACTTAACTATACATGCCCTAATTAATATAGTGTCATGTGTACTTATTAAGCCTAAGTATCTTTAAAATACCTACATGATGACCTTATAGCGTTTCACGATTTTTATGTATTTTTTAAATATTAATTTCTATTTTTCTCGAATTCTATCAAACTGATTAAGCTTAATTTACAACATATGGTCAAACATGCAACTAATATGATTCTCCAATCATCCAAATGTCTTATCTTTAATATGAGAACACTTCTATTAACTCAAATGTACTTATAAATAACAATCATAACTTAAGTCACCTAATTACACATTTAAATAATTAGAAAACCAATACAATAATGTGAACTTTAGTGAAATCTCAATTATTCGTATTACTTTGAGCCTCACCTTCTGTACCAATAGTTTCATAATATCAAATACGATTTCTTACCAAGTTTCATAATTTTCAAAATTCATTTACTATTTTTTCATAAATTAGTAATATTTTATCAATTAAAAATTAATAATAATTTATATAATTAATTTTAGAGTTTGGGACCTAAATCATTTGGTTGAGTTCGTCAAGTATTATAATTTAGACTTTTGTTCCATCCAATTTAGACAAGGGATGAACCACACTTTCCCTACTCATTTTAGCCTAAGAGTGGGCTTGTGCAAAAAGTGGTCATCTTCCTCAACTTTAACACCCAAATTTTGCAATTAGAGCAGTCCACCATTTATGTTTTTTTTTTTTTTTTTTTTTTTCAAATTTCGACCTGAAACTTCTCCCTCAATTCTTATTCAAATAATACCAGTTATAAATCGATTTTGATCCTTTTTTTTTTGAAATCTATCCAACCATATAGTTTAATTAGATTAAATCTTTCAAATTTAAAAGAAAACTCAATCTAAAACTTGGGGTTACAATGTTTTCAAATTTATATCTCTTTAAATGCATCCCCATATTAGGCATATTATATATTGAATTAAACCTTATTTCATGGGTAACATGTCACGCCCTGAATTTTCATAAACTTGGGGAGTGAGTGAAATGAAATAAGAAAAATAAATGAAAGGCCATTAAGATGGATTTAATTGACTCCGTGTTCGTTTCCCCCTATTTCCCAAAAATTAGAAATGAGAATTCGCTATTAGACTTAACCAAAATGCTTTTCTAATGCCAATTAAATATCTCACCGAATCACTATTCAAAATAGGTCTAAGTCATGTTCAAGAATAGTTTTCAAAATAGCCCAAAAATGTTTCTAAACATGCCTTGGAATAATGGCCCAAATGGGCCCCAATTGTGCTAAGGCATAGGCCAAGAATAAGTCAAAAATTCTACCTAAGGTAGTCTAAAGAAGTGGCCAAACATGGCCCATGAGAGTGGCCAAACATGGCCCAATAGGGTGACCAAAAATGGCCCAAAAGGTGACCAAAAATGGCCCAATGATTGGCCAAACATGACCCAAAAGGGAGCCCAAACATGGCTCAAAAAGGTGGCCAAAGGCAAGTGTCAGGAGGTTGTTAAGACAGGTGCGCATGGGGGCAAGGCAACAGGCTGGTTGTAGCACGCATAGGGCGCACTAGGGGCAGGGCGAGCATGCGCACGAGCAAAGGGGCGAGGCAGGTATAGGCATGTGGCAGGCAGGGAGTGGGCGCTCGGCGCACTCGCGTGGGGGGGGGCGCGGGGTTGCAACTGGGTCAGGTTTGGACTTTTTTTTTCCTACAGGTTTACTATAGCTGGCTGCGGCTGAATTTTTTTGTCCAGCAGCCAATTTTCTCTGTTTTCCAAATTTTTTTTTTCAAAGTTTTGCAAGCTACTTTTTTTCTATTTTTAGCCCGTTTCTTCAAGGTTTTTAACCCCCCCCCTTTTTGGTACTTTTTCCACCTATATTTAGAGTGTTTTACACACCTAACTAACCTTTTAATTTCACAAAATTTTAGTATGGTTTTCTTATTTTCTAAGCCTTTTTCTACCTAATTTTTCACAACACAATCTATTATTTCTCAAATTAGCAACCAAATATATCCTTTGATCCAACTAAACATTTATACATCATTTAAAATATACAATCCTCCATACATACACATATGCTGAAAATTTAAATGTTACAAACTTCATATTCATTACAATTGTAGGGTCTTGCCCATTGTTTTCATACCATACAAGATTTCTACAAATTCATTACATATGTCTTTAGGCTTATGCCCTTATACAACTCAAAAATTATGCCCTAAGGCCAAATATCCTTCATGGTCCATGTCCCTTCCATTCTTCAAGACTTCTCCAAGTCTCAAGTACCGAGAGCCTCATCTGTAATATGATATCCCACGAGGGGTCAACTCAACTTCTAGTATGACATAATTCTAATGCAAGGAACAAAGTTAAGGCGTGGCATGTGCAAGTGTACATTCATAAGCTATAACCCTCCAATCCCTCAATACTATGCAATGGCAATATTCATGACACACACATGCAACTCTATGCCACACCCATGTCTCGCTTCACGGTCCTTCCCCGTTGGACACGAGTACCAATCATATGTCTCGCTTCACGGTCCATCCTCATTGGTTCACGAGTACCATGGCTAATTTGGGCTTTTCACTACAAGATCTACACCCTCATAATGCATAGCACCAAAGTGCTCAACCCACACAATGTTTTCAAGGAATCACAATATGCCAATATGTCTTGATTTTTCTATACAATTTCAATGAGGCATTTTATCAAATACATAGCATACACCTTAAATCATGCATCATTCATCAAGTAAACTCCAACTTTCAAACCACACAACTTCTTCCACATGAACATATGCTATATACAATCAATTTAAACACATGCTCATGTTACATGTTCATTATATTACCAATTCTCAAAGGACACATAATCACACAAAGTATCAATGCATTAGACAATCATATTTTCTAAAACATAAGGTCTATTCACATGAACATAAGCCACAATGTAATGAATCAAACATATATTCAAGTTATATGTTCATCATTTTAACAAATTCTTAATGAACTCAAAGAACACACAAGTATACAAATTACCAACTTTAGGTTTTTCAAAGCAACTACATTCTAAGTGATTTTCTAACAACAAGTAAACATATAAATCACTCAATCAACATACAAAACACTCTTAAACTTAACCCAATTTTTTACTTAGCAAGATATCATACCTAAAAGGGTTTTTCTCAACCCTAGGGAGTTGTGTTCACTGTGCAGCCAAACCAATTGGTGAGAATGTAGCTCTTGATGTGGGGAACAATTTCCTAGAAGGAAGTCTTATGAAAATTTAAGCCTAGAAGTGAGTTTTGGAAGCTTGAAAGTTGAAAAACCCTAGGTTTTCTTCATCTTTCTCTCCATGCACGACCTGCTGCTGTATTCTCAAACCAAATTCTGTATTTTTTACACTAATGGGTCCTATTTATAGTAAAGGGGCCAAGAGGTAAAATGACTTTTTTACTCTTAATGAGTTCGAGATCCCGTTACACTACAACCCATCCCGAAATGCCTCAATTCAAAATTTTTCTTTAACCAAGGTTCTTCAAATTATTTTAAATGAAATGTTTTTTAAAAATTTATTTTCGCCTGTGGCCGGGTCCACCCGGGATGTCCTTTATGGTCTATTTTTAAAAATGTCTCCGATTAGGCTCAAATTTTCACAAGACGTGTATTTTAGAATTATAAACATTTTTCTCTTCTATGACATACTCAAAATATGCTTCTAAATATGAATTATGTCTAAATGATGCATATGTAATGCCCAACCGACAAATAGTGCATGAATAGTGCTCTACCAGCAAAAACGAAAAATTTATCCTGATTTTTCAAATCTTTACATAATAAAATTACGTTTCCAATTTATTCAAACACCATCAAATTCATACTCAAAATCAAACCCTAACTTGATTGTTCTATGGTCCCTTTTATTATGAGAAATTATAATTTCAAAAATTAATAATTAATTCATAAATTTTCTTACTAAATCACAATAATAAAATGGTCATACTAATTTGATAAAATCATTAACTTATCTCCATTAATTCCTTCTTCCAAAATTAAATTTCTTTAATCCTCCATAGTATAGTATTTCTCTCTCTCTCTAGAATTTGAGATACGTAAAAGTAAAATAGATGTCAAGATTTGTTATGGTCATGCATTTATAATAAATTAAAATTTTTATTATTATATTAGTGTCACATATTTATTTATATTTTAACTTAGTTCCAACCTGAATTATTTAGTTCAATTATATAACCTTGTTTATATTTTTATATTAAATCATACCACTATCAATATCCAATTTAATTTTCAATAAGTTCATAAAACTAATTTCATTCGAATACATAAAGTATTAAGCCTTAGTAAAAATATGGGTTATTATAGCAGTGACTAACATTAGATTCAGATTAGGTCAGGTAATGAATGAAAAATTACTTTCAAGACTAAAGATGGCTTGTATGAGTGGTTGGTGATGCCTTTCGGCTTAACTAATGCACCCAACACTTTTATGCGAGTCATGAACCAGAATTTGAGGCCTTTTGTTGGAAAGTTTGATTGTTGTTTATTTTGATGATATTCTTATTTACAACAAAACTGAAAAAGGACATCTTGATCATTTACAGCAGATCCTAACAATGCTGTTGGAAAGGAAGTTGTACATCAACGTTAAAAAAATGCATTCTTTTTACTAACAGTTTATTGTTTTGGGGCTACGTGGTTAGCACAGATGACATTCATGTGGATGAAGAAAAAGTGCGGGCAATTCGTGAATGGCCAACGCCCAAAGTAGTTGGCGATGTGCAGAGTTTTCATGGTCTAGTGACATTCTACCACAGATTCATCCACAATTTTAGTACAATTAGAACTCCAATTACTGAATGCTAGAAAAAAGGGGAGTTTAATTAGGGTGAAGAGGCAGAAAAAAGCTTCGCCCTGATTAAAGAGAAGTTGTGCACTGCTCTAGTTTTGGCCTTGCTTAACTTTGAGAATGTTTTTGAAGTTGAGTGTGATGCGAGTGGAGTTGGCATTGGGATAGTATTGTCTCAAAAGAAGCGACCAGTGGCCTTCTTTAGTGAGAAGCTGAGCGATACTCGTCAAAAGTGGAGTACTTAGGATCAGAAATTCTATGCAGTTGTTAGAGCTTTGAAGCATTAGGAGCATTATCTTGTGCAGCGAAAGTTTGTGCTCTACACAGATTACCAAGCTTTAAAGTACATCAACACCTAAAAACGCTTGAATAAAATGCATATGAGATGGTCCGCGTTCCTTTAGAAGTTTTCATTTGTCATTAAACACAAATTTGACAGCTTAAATAGAGTTATAGATGCATTAAGTAGAATGGCTAATCTTCTTGTTACAATGGCACAAAAGGTTGTAGGATTTGAGTTCCTAAAAGAGTTTTATGAAAAAGATGTAGATTTGAAGGAAATTTGGGCCAAGTGCAAAGAGTCTAAAACTGTTGCAGATTTCTATGTGTATGAAGGATATTTATTTAAAGGTAACTCTTTGTGTATTCCCCAAACATTTTTGCAAGAGAAGCTAATTCGTGATCTACATGGCAGTGGATTGAGTGAACACATAGGTAGAGATAAGACAATAGCAAGTGTGGAAGAGCAGTATTTTTGGCCGCAAGTCAAGAGGAACATTAGTAATTATGTTCGAAAGTGCTATAATTGTCAAGTCTCTAAAGGTCAGTCACAAAACACTAGTCTTTATACTCCTTTACCTGTTCCTAATTTTTTTTGGGAAGACCTGTCTATGAATTTTGTGTTAGGACTACCTTGAACACAATGAGGGGTAGATTTTGTTTTTGTAGTTGTTGACAGGTTTTCTAAGATGGCACACTTCATTCCATGTCAAAAGACATCATATGCTTCACACATTGCATAGCTATTCTTTTGAGGGATTGTAAGATTCCATGGAGTTCCACAATCCATTACTTCACATTGTGACACAAAGTTCCTTAGTCACTTTTGGATTGCTTTGTGGAGAATGTTTGACACTTCCTTGAAGCGTAGTACTATAACTCCTCCCCAAATAGATGACCAAACAGAGGTGACAAACAGAACATTGGGTAACCTAGTTTGCAGTATTTGTGGAGATAGGCTTAAGCAGTGGAATTATGCCTTGTCACAAGCCGAGTTTTCATATAACAATGTTGTTCAAAGTGCCACAGGAAGAACATCTTTTGTAGTTGTCTACATCATTCAGCCAAAGCATAATGTAGACTTGGTTCGATTGCCTAAGGGCCATGTGTGAATGTTGTAGTAGAAAATATGACAAAACAGGCCCAAACAGTACATGATGAGGTGAAGTAGAAATTGGAACAGACTAATGCCAAATACAAGAAAGCTGTAGATAAGCATCGACGTGCCAAAGTGTTAAAGGAAGGAGACTTTATTATGGTTTTCTTATGCAGAGAGAGATTTTAAGTTGGCAGCTATAGCAAATTGAAGCCAAAGAAATATGGTCCATACAAAATTGTGCACAAGGTCAATGACAATACTTATGTTGTTGATTTGCAGGAAACTATGAGAATTTAACGAACTTTCAATTTTGCTGACATTTATGAGTACTATGCAGAAGACCATCTCTGTCCCGATTGTAACTCGAGGTCAAGTTCTTTTCAATAGGAGGGGACTGATCTAGAACAAGTTACGGAAGCCTTTAAAGAACAACGGGAACGTTTCCAAGTCTCATTCCAAAAAAAAAAAGTACTAGTAGACGCAGAGTTGGTCAGTCATGTTTTTGGGAACGGAGACCCTATCTTAACCCAAAACGGCGAGACGATCAATACTCATCGCTCCACTATAACCGAAGCTACCACGGGGCCAAACAACTTCATTTAGGCCTCCAATTTTACTTTTTTACCATTTATAGTAATTTTTAATTTCGCAATTACTTTATTTAGGAAAGTTTGAATTAATTTCTGCTTGCGGCTATAGTTTCTTAGTATGATAAGGTTTTTAGTTTTCTAAAAAGCCCAAATTTTTATTAATTTCTCCTTTCAAATAATTATTATAGTTTCTTAATTGTAATAAGACTAGTATAAGGAATTAGTAAGTTCCTATTCAAATTAATAGTAGTCTTAACCTATATATATATGATTTAATTTAGTCTTTATTATTCAGATTATCAATAATATATTTCTGTTTAGAAACGTAAGATTTGTTCTCTTTGGGAAGAAGTCCCATGTATTACTTGTTTTATAAGGAACTCAACATGTTTGATTCTCCTTCACATTCTGCATTGTGCTAGGATCAATCAAACCCATCTTTTTTCAGTAATTTTTATTGATGATGATCAAAAATGAAACTTGACAGTCTATTCGGATTTGATTAATAACATGTCTCAGGGCTAAGTGTATAGAACCTCTTCTATATTTTTATGTTCTCGGTTATTTTTGGTGTATGCAAGGCCTTCTATGAAATCAAAATTGAGTTTTCTATATCCTGTATAGATAATTTTGAATCAGTTCGGGCCTTTTTCGGCTGCATTTGGGAATTGGGAGTCACTTTCTTAACAATTGTGTTATGCCATATGCAATAGGGGTTTTTCTATCCTTCAATCACCGTGCCTTTTCTTTTTAAGTCCCCGCTGAAATGCAATAGTACTTGCTGCATTTTCTATTCATTGGTTGCTGATGGCTAGTTTTCCTTTCAAGATTTTAACAAATGTTATAATCTTATTCTAGAGGGGCGATCAATAAAGTCAATTTTCTTGTATCACCAATTGCTTTGATATATACCACTTGTTGTGGACATGACCGATTCTAAACGATTAGAGGCTTAAAGACTATAAAGTGAAATTCCTAATTTAGTTTTTTTTTTTAATATTAATATAATTTTCTACTTTACTTTCTATATATATTGTATTTATTTTTATAATACAAAATTTAATTATTTTCTAATAAAAGAGAAATATATATTGAATGAAACTCTAATAATAAAGTTTTTACATAATTATTTTTTAAATAGATAGTAATAAAAAATTAGAGTACAATACAAATAAAACTTTATTAATAGAATTAATATATATATATATTTTAATGAAGTCTTTATGGGACCTTTCATGTAGAGTTAGCTTTTTATTAATTTTAGACTTATAATTAAATTATACTTTAAATACATAAAATTTGGACCTTTTTATAAAATTAGACTTTTATTAATCTTAAACTTTCAATTTAATTATACCATAGAGACAAAATTGAGGTAGTCTATTTAAGTGAGACCTAAGAGATTACTTTATTAACCTTATGATTAAGCCAGCACTAGTTGTGGAGGATGAGACTCTACAATTAAAGGCCTTAATATACATCTCAAAATCCAACTTGACCCCAAAACTTTGAATCATTAGGTCTTTGGCCCAAGCATCTATATTGTTACTTATTTATGAAACTTTTTAGAAGTTTTACAACTGTGTTATGGCTTTTACGGATCGTTATAGTCGTTATAGGACTTTAACAACTATTTTTGAGTTTTTTTTTTTTAAGAGTTTTTATAATTTTTATTTTTATGAAATTTAAATACAAGAGAGGTACCTAACAAAATAATCAAAAAAATGAAATAAGTTATCAAAAAAATCCAAGCTAAAAAAACTTCTTGGCCTCAATTTTTTTTCCATACACTACAAGAAAATAGGCCTTTGGTGGCGTTTCATATTCGCCGCTAAAGGGTTTAAAAACCGCCGTTAATTTCATTTGCGACGTTTTTGCGGCGTTTTATCTTTTTGACGCCAATGCCTCTGTCGTAATTTTGTTACGGCGCTTCAAGAAATGCTGCAAATTATTTGTGGCATTTTTAGTGGCGAATGGATTTGTCGTTAAAACAAAAAGTGTCGTTTGACAGATATGGATATAAATGATGCATTTAGTGGCGTTTTTCTAATTGTCATTAATTTGGTGGCACTTTTGAAGCCACCGCTAATAGATAACATTTGTGACCATGATATAAACGTCGCTAAAGCCTTTTTCTTAATGGCATTTAACAAACGCCACAATTCTGAAAGTTTTTGTGACCATTTTACAACCACCGCAAAAACATTTGTGACGTTTATCATTTCTGACAATTATTTTATCGCCGCTAAAATGTGACAAAAAATTCACCTTCTACAGCCGTTGCTAAAAGCATTTAATTTTGTGACAATTCTTTAAACGTCGCAAAAAAACTTGTGGCGTTTATCTTTTGTGGTAGTTTTTTATATGGAAAAAAAAATCTGCTGCTAATATACTCCTAATCGTAGAAATGATCACTTTTTAAAATGATTTTAACCTATTCCTGAAAATTTTAAATATATTCACTAATTAAGTGCACTAAACACTCAATACATCAATCCACACATAAGATGTCTTATACCAAAACTCATCAATTCATATAAAACCAAATTAAAATCTCATTTGACATCACCAACTCAAATCCAAATTAATATCCATACAAATAAAATTCAAGATAAATAATCTCCCAATATCTATGTAAGATAGTCATCAAACAAGTAACAAATACAATAGTCATCAACAATCAAATAACCAGGAAAAAAATTCCTGAAGAAATGTCTCAAATAAGTAAAAAAAACATGCTAATTAGAATGAACTCCGACTCCAAGCAACATTAACAACAGCCCACCAGAAAAAACAACAATCCAACGAGAAGCCCAACATCAAAGACAATAGTATGTCATTTACTCATTCTCGTTAACCTGACAAAATGCAACATAAATAAATAAATTAGTTTATACAAGCTAATATTTAGTTACAAAATCATGATATTAGAAAAAATAACACATACCCTGCATCTTATCTAACTTTTCTTTCGTATGCTCAGAGTCTTTCCTATTCTCATCATTCCGTTTGCGAGCAAATAAAGTAGATGGGGTGGGAGCTAAGCCGTAAGTCCTCACACGACCATGCCTTTTTGGTCCCATGATATTGGAGAAAACCTTCTCACGAAAATCTAATGATTGTGAAGATTCTGGTACCTGTGAAAGTTGTTCATTGAACTTTTCCTGCAAAACTTTCATAGTTAGTGAATATAGTAAATAATAAACATCATTTTCATACAAATATAATAATGACTACTATTATATTTAATAAATATAGCCTGTACAAACTAAAATACATTAAGATTCACCAGCAACTAACAATTCACATCAAACAAGAATTCTTTTTGGAACATGGAACAAGAATTCAATTCACATCAAAGCTTTCCAATCTCACTGATACAAAAATGAAAGCTTTCTAATTGGACTACTACTACTTTTTGGGTGTCCTAATCGAACTGAGAACACTTGTATAGAATATTCATAGCCATTTATCATACTTACATACTTGGATTTTCCATTACACTTATAAAATACAAAATATTTCTAAGCCATAACACATGCATACATCACTAATGATAATAAATTCAAAGTTCAATTATCAATATCAATAGCTGTTAATGTTGCAGATAAAGAATTGGAGTGAGAAGAACTTACAGAGAGCATATCTTTATCCCAAAACACCAAGCATGACCACTGTCGGCCTCTCACAAAAAGACACCAACAACTACTAGCAAAGGTCAGGTAGAGATGTGAGCTCATTAGCTGGCCACTAGCAAAACACAAATGCCCAGCCATACCAGTAGCCAACACAGGCATCTTCAAAAAGTGACTTCCCTACCATAAAAGTATGAACCATTTGATAAATCCATAAAGGATCTTTTGAAAATTGAAATCAAATCAATCCAATGTAATATTCAACCAACTTCCTCCACCCTCCATAAAACAACCCAAATCTATCATCGTGGACGTAGAGAAGGACCAGGAGATTTCGAGTCGGAGAAGCTATTCAGGACAGAAAGATCTGGTAAGCCGTAACATCTCCCTCCTCATATGCCAAAGCAGTCAAACCTAAAAGACCACGAATCCAACATTAGAAAAACCTCTCCCCACAATCTTTGCCCGTCTAAACACATTCTGGTTGCTTCAGCGTGTGGTGGTAACTGAACGGCAACAAGCCATTCAGCAGCTTTCAAACTCCAAACCTAGTCTTCATCTTCCACACCCTTGTCGCCCAATCCTTGATCTCATCAATGGTACCAATTTCTCATAAACTGATCCTTCAAGTCCAAAGAGAATCCCGTTCGTTCTCGTTGCAGCCGATCAATCGGCAACACAAAAGAACCCAAGGTACCCAAAACCATATACAGCAAACCCTTAAAACTTCCAGAGAGAGATTGTGGAAGGTATACAAACGGAAGAAGAAGCAAACCTGATACAAAATCTCTTCGCTGTCTCTCTCTCAACTGGACAATCGAAAGCCGCGTCTCTTCACTGGTTACAGCGCCGATTGCCCTTCGGATCGTGCTCAATGTCATCACCACCTCCATCGCCGCCTTCCCCATCAATCCACTGTATTAGAAATACCTCCCAACTGCATTGCTACTCCATCGCCCACTGCCCCGATCCCCGCGATCCCGACCCGATCTTCGGTTTCTTCACGAAGATGTTCCACCGCAGCACCGCTGCTGCTTCTTTCTCTCCCTTTCTTTCTTGTTTTTTTTTTTTTTTTCTTTTAGCTTTCTATCACTTTTATATATGGGCATGTATGTATCAGTTGCCCCCCCTCTTCAGCGCCTTTCTCTCTCCCTCTCTCAAAACCTTTCTTTTGTTTTTTTTTTTTTCTTTTTTTTGATTCCCTCAACATTATCCTTTTTTTTAAACTCTAAACTTTCCTAGATCACGCCTCGTGCCTCCCTTCCCTTATCCTCACTTTTGATATATATATATATATATATATATAGCTCTATATATAATTATAAATAATAAATAATTTATTTCATTTATTCCAAATTTTATCTATTATTATTTTATTTTTATTTTTATTATTTTTATTTTTATTTTGTGGTATTCATTCATGGCTTACTCGGTATCGCCCGGGTTTACTTGGTTCGCTCGGTTTTAATTTGGGTCGGAGTATTACATTCTCGATTAATTTCTTAATTATTCTTCATGTTATTTCTAATTAATAATTAGTGAACTAATTACGAATTAATCGAAGTCGGGGTGTTATAAAGGGAATTTGAAGGGTTTCTTCTTTCAAACACTTAAGAGGTTTCTGTGTATTAGCGTGCGAGTATCAAAGGAAAATTGTATTTTAATTTTTAAAAACTATACAAATCGTGTCGTTTTGAGTTATATGTAATAGTGACATTTACGGAACCTGCCGTTCCTTTGTGGCATTTTAAAAAAATCGCCGCTAATTAGCGGCTACAACTCTAAACCGCCGCTAATTAGTGATAGAAAATAAAAAATTTCATTTTTGTTAATTAAAACGACATCGTTTTTATAAAATATGTGGCGTTTAAAGGAACCGCCATAAATTTTGTGGCGTTTCAAATAACATGCCACAAATTTGTGACATTTTTTTTAAGTGCCACTAATTTGCGGCGTTTTTATAAACTACCGTAAAATATTTGCCGCCAAAGCCCTATTTTGTTGTAGTGATAATTAATAATACTAAATTAATTTTTATGTTTGTAATCATTTTTTTAATTATTTATATCACTTTTTGTAATATTCAAATCAAATGATACTTGTTAGTTTAACTTAAAATCTTCTTTAGTGTCATTTATTAGAAAAGTATCTTTTTAGGTGTTAAAAAATTAAAAATTAATAGTGAAAATATTAAACCGTGAAGGATTATTGTCAAAATATGTTTATCAGAAGTTTTCTAATATTTGGAAGAAAAACAAATTCACAGTTGTGATATTTGATTCCCATTCCATATGGCTCAAAACTCCCGATACTATTACATCCCGTGACCACAATTTAAATCTATGCTTAACAAGATCACTAGAAATCTAAATTAACCAAATCAATATAACGAACAGAAGATATTCAAGTAAAAAAGTCTTGAAGACGGGAATGTTTAAAAACATAACAAATCAAAACACAGAATACATTTATAATTTTAGGTTATAATGTGTTTGAATGATGGATCTTGTGCTAACAAAGCTAAACTAAAACGTGCAAGATTTTATTAGTTCAATTGATATTGTGATGCAGATAGGTTTTTGCTTCTATGATATGAGTAATTGATGCACCACAAACGCATAGTTAACTTCACAAAGGAGAATCATTCCGCTTTGCTGCCACTGAGGATGATAAATGGAGTCTTCATGCAAATTTGGTGAATAGTTATGTGGAAACAAGCATCTAATCAATATGATGAATGGAAACTTAAATTACAGGACCTTGAATTGATTCCTTCACAAATAAAACAAACGATACCAGTCAAGAGAGGCCAAATCAGTCATTCATTTGCCATCTCATCAATAAGGTAAAGTAACAAAAAGGAGAGAAAAAAATATTCCATTGAAGTGCTGTGTATTGCTTTCAGTTAAACAAGAGGTAAATATTAATTATAACAAATTTTAACTTCCATTTTCTTCTCCCAAGTGAAAGATGGTGACTTGGGTTGGGAAAGGTTAGGGTGAACATCCAGTTACTCGTATCCTTAGCTAAATCCAAATTCTTCCTACATATTTCTTTAACTTATCCAAATTAATGTATTGTAAATGTGGATCAGGAAGAATAGTTTCAGGACATTCCCCTCCCATTGTTTGTGTGTTGTTATTTGTTGATGTTGTTGAGAAGGAAGAGACAAAAATCTTCATTTAGGATTCAAGTTTAGTCTTCGGGTCAGGTGTTAAATTACTGAAATATAATTTCTTCAGCGATTAATTTTCATATTAAGCTGATTCAAAGCCCTAGTTCATCTACTATAGAGTAGACTGATGAACTTGATTCATAATTGTTTTTACTTTTTTATATTAATCTTATTCACATACTCTGGTGGTTAAGAAAATATCTTGCATATCCATAATCTAGTGCAACATGATCAGTACAAAGCATGTCGAGGTAGACAGATTCTTCATCAAAGAGAAGTTGGATGAAAAAAGCGTGGAATTGTCAAAGATTCGATTAGAAGATAAGTTGGCCGACATCCTCACTAAAGCAGTCTCAAACCAAGTGCTCTCAAAGTTTTTAAGCAAGTTGGGCATGTATGACATTTATGCACCAACTTGAGGGGGAAGTGTTGAGATTTTTGTTTTTATTATAACTTATTCTTGTAAATTATTTTTTTATTTTTAGATTGATTGTGGAAATCAAATCTCGAGATTTGTAGGAGTTAATCCCGTGATTTGTGGGAATCCCAACTATATAATCATATATGTAATGACATGAATGAAAAAAGGAGAATTCTTCTCTGTATTTTAAGTTTTGCTTCTATGATAAGAGTAATTGATGCACCACAAGCGCATAGTTAACTTTACAAAGGAGAATCATTCCGCTTTGTTGCCATTGAGGATAATAAATGGAGTATTCATGCAAATTTGGTGAATAGTTATGTGGAAATAAGAATCTAATCAATATGAGGAATGGAAAGTTAAATTACAGGACCTTGAATTGATTCCTTCACAAATAAAACGAATGATACCAGTCAAGAGAGGCCAAATCAGTCATTCATTTGCCATCTCATCAATAAGGTAAAGAAACAAAAAGGAGAGAAAAAAATTCCATTGAAGTGCTTTGTATTGCTTTCAGTTAAACAAGAGGTAAATATTAATTATGATATACCACAAAGTAATAGACCAGTCCCCATGTGACACGTGTGATTACGAAGATCGACCGTTTAAGGCCTACAGAGCAGACTCGAGTAATTATCCTCTAGAGTTCATTGGTCCGAGCACGGACCTCCAGATCACTCTCTGTGGTTTAGAGCTTATCACCGCCTTCAACATCCTACCGAGCAAAGGATAAGGAAACAGTCTTCAACAAGGAAACTATCACTCATGGATATCTCTCAAGCACAGTATCCGATATGGAAACTACTATCTCCGATGATCAAATCCCTACTTTCATGGACTCCAAATCCTAATCAATTTAGGAATCACTAAGCCTATAAATACAACCCTAAGGTACGCTTTTACGATCATGCTCATTATTTTGGCTTACATTATAGTATTTTCAATTCAGTTTATTAACTTAAGCACCGGAGCGGCTACCACCGGAGCCAATCCAGTGGTCCTCTGATCTTCTTCTTTGAGTGTTCTTCAGGGAGCCAAGCTCGAAATATACGCCGGCCAAAAAGTGCAGCATCAGTTTAGCGTCGTTTGTGGGAACGACAATCATCAAGTGCTCTACTTACACGAAACTCATTCTCCTTTCCACTAAGGGATTATGGCTCCTAATCTCCGACCAAGGAAGAATACTCAAAATCCTCAAAACCCTTAACCCCGACCGCTTGCCGGACGAGGAAGAGGACAAGTGATTGATCCTGTGCGGCAAGAGCTCGACCAAGTCAAATGGCAAAACCAGTTGATGCAAGAATAACTTTTAGCCATGTTTAGAACCCTGGCAGTACTCACTCAGGATCGTGAAGCTATTCCTTTGAATCCACCTATCAACACGACTGATAAAAGAACACAACCTCCTACTACTCCCCACATTCATAGAGATCCCCAGCCATCAGCGACCGCAGGCAGAGGGATACCAACCTTTATCCCAAAAGTCCATTATCGGAGCACCACTAGGGTTCCAACCCTTGGGGCTTCAGGAGTAAACCTAGCGCAACAAGAGTCTCAACCTCAAGTGGTTCCTGCACCTCCAGTCCTAGAGGACCAAAGCAATCTCCTAGCCATGGGACTGGGATCGTCCTATCCATATAGGTCCTGAAGCCGCAAGGCATGACTCCCAGCAGCCAATCTTGCCCAGGGGCCCGCAAAGAGCAGAAGAAGTGGCAGAGTCTATGGACTGTACTGTTGTTATGAGGGGTGCTTAAATCCCTCAAGAACAAGATAAGTTAGCCAAGCTGCTCGGAAGGTTTGCCATACCGTTTACCCCTTGCTATTACGGTTGGGGAAAGGCCAAAGAAATTTGTTGTCCCTAAGTTCACTCCTTATGATGGGACAGGGGATCCAGGGGACCACCTTTCCCATTACTAGTATACTATGGCTCTACAGGGCACTTCTGACGCCTTTATGTGCCGAACGTTTGTGACCAGCCTCAAGTGTACTACTCTAAAGTGGTTTCATCACCTCCCACCGAAGTCAGTCACCAGTTTCTACGAGCTCGATAGGCGATTCCTAGACAGGTTCATGACTAGTAGGAGGCTAAAGAAGGGTCTTGAATTCTTGTTAAATGTGAAACAGACTAAGGAGGAGTCCCTAAGAGAGTATATCGCATGCTTCAATGCCGAGCTCACTGAGGTTACAGATTACAGCCCCAGTTTCCTAGTAGCTGCTCTGGCCTCTGGTCTTGGACAAGGAGGCTTCAAGGATTCTTTGACAAAAAATTCCCCTACTAACATGGCAACCCTCATGGGTTGAGCTAGGAAGTACATAAACTTAGAAGAAGTAAAGGACACCTCTCGAAAAGTTAAAGAGCAAGCCTAGAAAGACGACCAGAAGAGAGACAACCAGAGGAGGGACCCCAGCACGTCTAGGAAGAGAGTCAAAAGCCTAGAAAAAAGAGTGGTGCCCAGAACTTCATATAATTCAGGGCTAAGAGAAGTTCACCAATTTTATTCCTCTAAACACCTCTCCAAATAACATACTTCGGCAAGTCAGATCTCGATAAAATTTAAGATGGCCAGAACCCTTAAAAGGTGATCCCAACTATAGGGACCAAAGTAAGTATTGTGACTTTCCACAAAGACCAGCAGGCACACTAACCAACACATGTAAGGCTCTTAAACACGAGATTGAGCAGCTTATAAAGAGAGGACGATTGCAGGAATTCATCAAGCAGGACGGAGGGCAAAACCCCTGCGATGATAGGCCCCAACAGAGGAGGACTGACTAGAGACAAGAGCAAAGGGAAGGTCGGAATGAGCCTCAACGGCAGAACAACCAAGTAATCTTCGTCCTACATGCAGATTCCCCTACAACATGAACTTCCAATAGATCAAGGAAACGGTATGCTCGGGAGGCTAGAACCACCCTCAGCATCATACAGATCTCTAATGTTGAGAAAAGATTAAGGCCAGTGCCAGAAATCCAATTCTCGGATCAAGACTTTGCAGGAGTACACTGTCCTCACAGTGATGCCCTCGTGATCTCCCTCAAAATTGCTGATTTTGTGATTCGAAGAGTCCTCGTGGGTACTGGGAGTTCGACGAATGTACTGTTCTACGAGCCTTTCAAACAGATGAAGCTCAACCCCAGTGACATCAAGCCCACTGGCATAATCATGGTAGGATTTGATGGGAATCTTAATACTCCATTAGGAATGATCGACCTCGCCACTACGATAGGAGAAGGAGACCGATAAAAAACCACGGTAACTGAGTACATGTTTCTGAATGCCAAATCTCCTTGCGATGTCATAATTGGGAGACCATGGCTACACCAGATGGGAGCAGTCACCTTGACTCTTCACCAATGCTTAAAGTATGTCCAATATCAAGTTGTCTACTCCATTAGAGGATGCTAACCAACTTCTAGAGAATGTCATGCTCTAGTACTTAAGGTAAAAGCTCCCTAAATAGCAATTTCAGCACACCCGTGAATGTGGGGATCCAGTCCTCTCCCACTATCACGAGGTAGAAGACTATCCCTCCAGACCTGACACATACCGACCAGAATGAGATAATCAAATTTCTGAAGAAAAACCTCTCGGTGTTCGCTTGGGAAACAAAGGATATGGAGGGTATAGATCCAGACCTCATCACTCACAAACTGATGGTAGATCTAGACCACCCACTAGTGAGACAGAAAAGAAGGCCACTCGCTCCAGAGAGGCATCAGGTCATCAACAAAGAGGTCCAGAGGTTGCTTGAGGCCAAGATGATACGAGAGGTATTTTACCCTGATTGGCTAGCTAACATCGTTTGGTGAAGAAGAAGAATGGCAAGTGGAGAGTTTGTGTTGACTATACAGACCTTAACAAAGCTTGTCCTAAAGATAGCTTTCCTTTACTGAGGATAGATCAGTTAGTTGATGCTACTGCAGGGCACGAACTCATGAGCTTCATGGATGCCTATTCGGGATATAATCAAATACAGATGCACCCTCCAGACCAGGAAAAGATAGCATTCATAACCGAATGATGTCTCTATTGCTACAGAGTGATGCCGTTGGGACTAAAGAATGCTGGGGCCACATACCAGCGTCTGGTTAATAAGATGTTCAGCACATTGATCGGTAGTACCATGGAAGTTTATATTGACGATATGCTGGTCAAGAGCCTACGGAAGAGTAGCCACATCCAACACCTGGCTCAAACATTTGACATCCTGAGGCAATACAAGATGAAGCTCAATCCCTCAAAGTGCACATTTGGTGTAACAAAGGAAAAATTCCTAGGATACATTGTCTCTCAGAGGGGCATAGAGGCAAATCCCACTCAAATTAGGGCTCTTATCGGACTAGGAGTCACCAAAGACCAAGAAAGACATTCAGGCTCTAAATGCAAGGATTGCAGCTCTAAGCAGATTTATCTCCAAGTCCACAGATCGCTGTCTACCTTTTTTCAAAGCTCTGAAAGGTAACAAAGCTTTGTAGTGGACGGAAGAATGTCAAAAAGCCTTTACGGAGCTGAAGGAGTATTTAGTATCGCCCGAACTCTTATCAAAACCAATCCAAGGGGGAAAATTACTTCTCTATCTTGCAATCTTCGAAAATGCTGTTAGTTCTATGTTGGTCAGGCAAGATAAGGGCATCCAAAGGCCCATATTTTATGTCAACAGGGCACTGTTAGACACAGAGAAAAGGTACCCTGAAATTGAGAAACTGGCCCTTGCGCTTATAGTATCTACACGGAAGCTCAGACCCTACTTTCAAGCTCATCCTATAGAAATTCCAACTGCTTACCCCTTGAAGTCAGTATTGAGGAAGCCTGAAGTCTCAAGGCGATTAGTCAAATGGTCAGTGGAACTAGGGGAATTCGACATATCCTATGTTCCACAGATTTTCATTAAAGGGCAAGCCTTGGCAGATTTTGTTGCTGAGTATACCCTAGCACTGCAGGACAAAGCACAGCTTTGCGAAAGTTTGGGAACACGGATCATCCACCGACCATAGCTCCGGAGTTGGTTTGGTACTACAATCCCCTAATGGACTCACTACAGAAAAGGTTGTTAGCCTAGGGTTCAGAGCCTCCAACAATGAGGCAGAATACGAAGCCCTTGTCCTAGGGATGAAGTTAGCACAAGAGTGTGAGGCTCAGAACCTTGAAGTCTTCTCTGATTCCCAATTGGTGGTTAGCCAAGTTCAGGGAGAGTTTGTCATCAAAGATAACAGGATGCTTCAGTATTCAGAACTAGTCAACTTGTTGAAACGCTCCTTTCAGGCATTCTCAATTCAAAAAATAAAAAGGGGTCAGAACTGCAGAGCTGATGCTTGGCAAACATGGCGTCTCACATGAAATCAGAAGGGGATACTATGCTAAGAATCTTCTATCAGCCAAGGCCTAGCATCGAAGAGATCCAAGTCGCCTAGATTACAAAACAACCTCAGAGCTGGATGACTCTCATCTTCAGTACCTAGAAGAAGGGCTCCTCCCAGATGACAAAAATAAGGCAAGAAGGGTCTGAATCAGAGCAGTTCGGTATCTTTTCATGAATGGAAGGCTTTACCGAAGATCTTATTCTCAACCTTTGCTGAAATGCCTGTCTCTAAAGGAGTCTCAGTATGTCCTGGCAGAAATTCATGAAGGAATATGTGGAAACCATAATGGGGGCAGAACCGATAGCACATCGAGCTTTAACACAAGGCTATTATTAGCCTGGAATGCTGCGGGAAGCAAAAGAATACGTCCGAAAATGTGACAAGTGCCAAAGGTTCGCTTCCTACCAACACCAACACCAGCCCTGACACGAGCTCATTCCTATCACCAGTCCATGGTCCTTTTGCTTAGTGAGGGGATGGACATCATAGGCCCATTGCCTAAAGCTACACTGAATAGGAAATATCTACTGGTAGCCATTGACTATTTCCTCCAAATGGGCAGAGGCTAGAGCCTCTAACACACATTACTGAGAAGGAAGTCAGGAGTTTCACTTAGAAAAACATAGTCTGCAGGTTCGGCATACCATGCGTGATCCTCTCTAAAAACGGTACACAATTTGCTAGAAAAACTTTCAAAAAGATCTGCCAAGACCTACATATCAACCAATATTTCTCCTCTCCTGGTACATCCCTAAGCCAATGGGCAAGCAGAGGTTACAAACTGAACAATCCTTGATGCTCTTAAGAAGAGGTTGGAAGGAGCCAAGGGAAAATGGGTTGAAGAACTCCTTAGAGTACTATGGGCCTACAGAAAAACTAGAAGAACACCAACCTCGGAAACCCCTTTCTCGCTTGCTTACAGTACCAAAACAGTAATCCCTGTTGAGATCGGTACGCCTACCTTAAGGACTGAAGCTTTCAACCAAGAGACCAATGATCAACAGCTAGTAGAAAACTTAGACTTACTTGAGGAAAAGAGGGAGCAAGCCGGGGTGAGGATGGAAGCATATCAGCACAGGATAACCAACAACTCTAAACTAAGGGTAAAACCTGTCAGCTTTTAGGTTGGAGATCTTGTCCTAAGAAGAGTATTTCAGAACACCAAGGATCCCACTATGAGAAAGCTATCACCCAACTGGGAAAGCCCTTACAGAGTAACAAAGACGGTCAGACCTATCACTTATTGGCTAGAGAATATGGATGGGAAGCCTGTCCCCAGGCCTTGGAATATAGAACATTTACGGAACTATTATCAATAAATATTTTTTCCTTTCAAATATTCCATGAAGTGTTTCCATCTAAATGTACAGACCTCGTGTCTGGTCTATCATAATGTACAGACCCTATGTCTGGTCCATCATAATGTACAGACCTTAAGTCTGGTCCATCATAATGTACAGACCCCAATTCTGGTCCAACTTAATGCATAGACGATAAGTTTGGTCCATCTAAATGTGTAGACCTCATGTCTGGTCCATCATAATGTACTGACCTCGTGTCTGGTCGATCCTAATGCACAGACCTCATGTCTGGTCCATCTTAATGCACAAACGTCAAGTCTGGTCCATCTAAATGTACAGACCTCATGTCTGGTCCATCTAAATATACAGACCTCATGTCTGGTCCATCATAATGTACAGACCTCGTGTCTGGTCCATCTTAATGCACAAACATCAAGTCTGGTCCATCTAAATATACAGACCTCATGTCTGGTCCATCATAATGTACAGACCTCGTGTCTGATCCATCTTAATGCACAGACATCAAGTCTGGTCCATCTGAATGTACAGACCTTATGTCTGATCCATCTCTTTAAAAACCACTCAGTTATTCCCCAAATTAAAGGGAAGAGGTTCAACTCAGCTACTCAGCTACATGGTTACCAACATTCTTACAAATCTTATTGCTTAAGTTCTTAGCATTAAGTTCTGGTGATCTAAGAGCGAAGGTTCTGACTATCAAAGATTTTTCAAATGTCATCAGTCCAGTTATTATCACAAGTCTTTTAGCTCGACAGATAAGCCCTTGACGATTTGCTCAATTTTTATCATTACAAGTTGCTTTGCTCAGAAGGATGGACCAAAAAGTAAGTTCTTGAATGATTTTATTTACAACAATCGCAAGAATTAAAGGGCTGGAGCCACAGAGCATCAATGCTTGGAACAATGTAGAGTCTACTTGACAATCACAACAACTCTCAAAATTCACAAGTATTAGAGCAAAGACATTAAAAAAATGGAAGAAAAGGCAATTCCATTGATAAATATGATCTAGTACATTAGAGTTCAAAAAAATAAAAAGAAAGGCAAAATTTTACATAAAGAGTCCTAAGCCTTGTCAGAAGGGGCTGGGTCCTCTGTTGATGGAGGTTCAAAAGACGCGGCCATAGCTTCTTTGCTCGGAGCAGCAGCAACAGAAGGGGCAGCTCCGGGAGCCACAATTGATAACACATCAAAATTAGGAAACTTGATGAGAAATTTGGATCGGAAGTTCTCAAAACCGAATTGGATCAACTCATCACCCATCTTTTCAACTTCCTCCCTCATCTCTGCCTCGATCTCTGCCTTGGCATGATCAACTACGTCATGAAGCTTCTGATCATAGGAGTATCGAAGATCATGCATCTCCACCCGAAGCCTTTTTCCCTCTTTAACAAGAAGATCCTTCTCAGACTCCAGAACGGCCAAGGAATTATTGGCCTCCTTCAGCTTCTCCTCAACGGCATGAGCCGCGAACTGAGCTATTCCAAGCTGCAATCTAACTTCATCCAGCTCAGTTTGAAGTTTTTCAACTTCCTCTGAATTTAGAGGAGTCACTATCAGGGCAGCCAAACTATGTATACTCTGCAAGGTACAAAGCAAACAAATCAGAATACGCCAAGTATGCAAACAAACAAACAAAAAAGGATAAAAGAAAACTTAAGAACTTACCTTCATTTGGAGACTCATCATCTCGTTCATCAGCTTCTCGGGATTCTGCGCCCTATACCGATGAGGGCCCCTGGACCAGATATTATCAAAAGCCTTCTTGGCGAGCAAGTAGTCCGGGTCCTCAAACAGTTGAGGGGGAGTGGCAGACGCCTTCCCTTTCCCGGTTCGTTTACCCGTCCGACTTACTAGGCCAGGAAGAACCACTGAAATGGGGATAGTAGTCTGGGCCTCCTTTGAGTCTGTTCCAGAGAGTCAGAAATCAACCTCCTCCTTTTACTTGTAGGGGAGGCTCAAGCTCAAGTTGGGAAGAAGCCTTCCCCACCAACGGTGGCTCCGGCTTTGTCCACTTCGACATTAGCTTCTTCTTGAGCTCCACAATACAGCCACTAGCAGCCATTAGATTTGCTGGGTTGACTACGATAGTATGAGCTCAGTTAAAGGGTTGGAGGAGTTGATGGTACTTGTCTTGAAGTTCGGTAGTAAAGGAGGGTCTCTTCCAAGCACTCTTAGCTGCACAGGAAACAGAAGAAAGATATTTAGATCAACAGCTCGAAAGTTAAAACATAAAACAGAGCCGAAATAATCACAAGAAAAATGGGTCTCACCCTTAGGCTTGGTGATACGAGGGAATGTTGAGATATGGTCTTGGAAGTCTTCACGCTCCCATACTCCTCCAATGAAGAAGTACCACGTTTTCCAAGTTTTATTGGAAGTGGGTACAGAGGATAGGGGTTTGAACCCCCTGTCAAAAAACATATAAAAAAGGCTCTCCGACCTCATGTATTTCAGATCCATATTACTATGGATCAGGTCAAGGGATACATCTACATTATTCTGGTGCCCTAACACAATAAAACCTAGAAAATGCCGCCAACTGTTCAAGTTAAGGTCGGCAGGGCAAACGTTAAACCAATTGAAAAATTGTCTAACTAGTTCGGGAAAATGGAGTGTTAGTCCCATTTCAAACCAGGCAAGGTAAACACAAATTTCGCTTGCCTCGACATCAAATAGGCGATCTAGGGTGCTCGGAACCCTAAAGGTAACACTTGAGGGAAGGCTATACTTTTCCCACAATTCCTCTAGCATACACTCCGTAATGGCACTAGCCCATTCTTCCCTTTGAGCGGATCGACCAGAGGCCTTAACAACCCTATTTCGGGGCTCTAAAAATGCGTCTACTATTCTAACCTCCTAATTGGAGGGGGATCCTACTGACCTATTTCCAACACCATCGGAGGGATGACTATTTAAGGCTTGGACATGTGACGGCACAGTCGTCTTAGAAGAACTTCCTGTGCCGTCACTAGAACTAGAAGAAGAGGAATTCGACATTGCCAAGAAATGAAAAAAGGGAAAAAACAGGAAAGCGCGAAAAAGGATGAGAGATTTAACAAACCTGAAGTCGGATAGAAACAATGCTTTAAGTAAAAAAGGGCACCCCTCACGATTCACCAAAAGCACTGGTTCGATAATGGCAGAATTGCTTAGTCTTTTTCTGATGTAGTGAAAATGGCAAGGAAAGGGTCACGTCAAACCTTCCCCCCTTATGTATATGTTTACAAATTGTGGGCTCACCAAGCCGAACCGCCATGACGGCTACGTACAATAAATGGCTTTTCAAAATCACAAAGCCCTAGTTACTCGTTAACATCGAACTAGGACTTGGGGGGGAGGGGGGAGAAACTAATATACCACAAAGTGAGAGACCAGTCCCCATGTGACACTGTGTGATTACGAAGTTCGACCGTTTGAGGCCTACAGAGCATACTCGAGTAATTATCCTCCAGAGCTCATTGGTCAGAGCATGGACCTCCAGATCACTCTCCGTGGTTCAGAGCTTATCACTGCCTTCAACATCCTACCGAGCAAAGGATAAGGAAACAGTCTTCAACAAGGAAACTATCACTCACGGATATCTCTCAAGCACAGTATCCGATATAGAAACTACTATCTCCGATGATCAAATCCCTATTTTCATGACTCCAAATCCTAATCAATTTAGGAATCACTAAGCCTATAAATACAACCCTAAGGTATGCTTTTACGAACATGCTCATTATTTTGGCTTACATTACAGTCTTTTCATTTCAGTTTATTAATTTAAGCATCGGAGCGGCTACCGCCAAAGCCAATCTGGTGGTCCTCTGATCTTCTTCTTTGAGTGTTCTTCAGGGAGTCAAGCTCGGAACATACGTCGACCAAAAAGTGCAGCATCAAATTATAATCCATTTTCTTCTTCCAAGTGAAAGATGGTGACTTGGGTTGGGAAAGGTTAGGGTGAATATCCAGTTACTCATATTCTTAGCTAAAATTCAAATTCTTCCTACATATTTCTTTTAACTTATCCAAATTAATGTATTGTAAATGTGGATCAGGAAGAATAGTTTCAGGACATTCCCCTCCCATTGTTTGTGTGTTGTTATTTGTTGATGTTGTTGAGAAGGAAGAGAAAAAAATCTTCATGTAGGATTCAAGTTTAGTCGTGGGTCAGGAGTTAAATTACTGAAATGTAATTTCTTCAGCGATTAGTTTTCATATTAAGCTGATTCAAAGCCCTAGTTCATCTACTATAGAGTAGACTGATGAAATTGATTCATAATTGTTTTTTCTTTTTTATATCGATCTTATTCACAGACTCTGGTGGTTAAGAAAATATCTTGCATATCCATAATCTGAATTTAAATTTTTTTTTTTTTTTTTTGCAGGATATAAAAATGAACTTCTCAGGTGAAGAAAACATGCATGGTGCCTGTTATTTCAATTTTCTTCTTCCCTGTGGTTGCTGCACTACTTACTTCACATTGTTTAGCTGCCTTCAAATGGATTCATGCTAAATGTCAAACTATCATGCTAAAATCCAAAAAAAATCTCATCCAATATGTAATTGATTCTGGATTCAGGGTGTCTCAGATGATCATATAAACACAAGATGTTACCCTTTTTTATTTTTATTTTTAATTTTTATTTTTAACTTAATAGAATGAGAATTGTATTGAATTCAAACTCGTACAACAAAAGCTTAGCCACAATCTAGCAAAGGAAACCAAAACACCTCCCCAGGGGGAGTGGGAGGAAATATTTATGAAACAATAAATTCAAAACTTTTTTTTCCCACTTTTCCTGTTTTTTAAACTGTTGGTCTAGTTTCATTATATTTTTACAAACTTTTGTGTTCTGTTGCTTTAAACTTCTTTTGCCCCCTTGGAATTCGTCAAATAATTCTATTCTGTTTCTGGAAATTTCATTATCTGCAACAATTGGAAAGACTGAATGTAAAAGCTTTACTCTCCTAAAAGTAAGTGTAAATTACTGAGTTTGTGCAAAAACTTTCTGCTATGTAGAATTGGTATTTCTGTGGGATTTGCTTCTTTCTGCTACCATTTGGCACAAAAGCAATTATTCTACCATTTGTGTGATTGCAGGGGTCACAGCTATTGTCAAAATGAGTGATAGCATCTGATTTGCATGGGCATAGTTACTTAAGTTCAAGGGCGGAGTAAAAAAAAAAAAATTTTGGTGGGAGAGGAGTGCTAAAAAAATTTTGAAAAAAATTTTAGTGATATTTTTTAGAGTCAGGCCAAAATTTTAGAAAAAAAATGAGAGAATTAAAAAAAATTTAGGTCAAATTTTGGGGAGAACTATGGCCCACTCTAGCCACCCTGACTTCATCTTTGCATAAAATAAGTAATCCTTTTAGTTATGCCCAATTATTTGTCTTTTTTTTTCATGACGTTGAATAAGTGGTAGAAGAGTTCTTTTAAAGTAATAAGAATGCAAGAAATTCAAATTAAAGTCAATTTGCCTTGTGAAAGTGGTTGAAAATGTTTTCAAAAAATTTTTGAAATTGGTCACCTTTGCATACCCATGCCCGAAAACACCATATGTCGATTCAAGACTACCACATGGATACAAGTCAGCCAATTCCATCCTTTAAGCCTTCAATCAATGCTTTTACTATTTATAGATAGTTTTAAGTTGTCAATTATTCTACTTAAAGAAATTTGGATTGAGATTCCATTTGTGGCTTTTATTCTCTTTTTTTTATCTAATTTTTTATTATGGACTTGATAGTAAAAACTAAAAAGTACCCATTTTGATTTATTCCAAATTTTACTATTTTTTATTAAAATTAGTACAGGAGTTAGGAGATGTGGTTTCGTCAAAGTAGTGGTTTTTATTCAAAATAATAGTTTTATATCTATACAAATATGCTGTAATAAGTCTACATTATTTAGATTTTATCAATAATATTGGTATTTTTAATTTTAGAGAATTTTTTGTCTTGGGTGAGTGTTCTCTGTTTTTTATTTTATTTTAATTTTGTATGTATCCATCTTGTCATGTTTGGTGCTGCATCTTTTTCCCTTATTATCTAGGACAAAAACTAGTAGGCATTGAAATCTACAGAACCAACTCTTAAGATCCTATCTAAATTTATATCAAACAAAAAAGAAATAAGATACGTCTTTTTGAAACTCAAAATATTAAATTGGACCAAATCCTCCAATCTTTAGACAGACAATTTAAAAGAAAAAAAAATATCAACAAATGATAGCATCCCAATTCCCAAATCACTGTCCCACCATTGAAGGGAAAATAGTTACTGAAATGGCTCTCAACAGCTTCATATAATTTTTTTCTGAAAATTTGAAGAAAAGAGACAGCAAGCTTTGGAAACCATTTGTACAAAAATTTTAATCTGTTATCTTTCCATGGTTTTGTTTACCAAATTATTGATAATTGTCTAAACAGAGTAAATGGCATGCCTTTTCTAAATTTAGAAAAATAAGGAAAATTATAGAGAGAGAAGGAAAAGAACAAGAAAATTAACCATTTTATTTGGCAAAGAAGAAAGGAATAAAGATGAAAGAATGCGGGAAAAGAAAGAAAAATGTTTGAAAATGGCCTTTCCAGAGCATTTTTTGAAACTTCATTTTCTTTCTTATTCATACCAGAAACCAATAGTTAGGGCGAGAGGGAAATTTTCATATCTCCAGTCTTTTTTTTCTTTTTTCTGAGCAATAAAATTCGTCTTCTACTCACCCAGCAGCTCTTATCTTGAAACTTTTGAATTAATGTGAAGCTTTTAATTCAATACATACTGTAGAAATGCGCATTTAAGTGTTAACATAGATGACATCTAAGTGCTTAAAGAAGCTGGTTAATCTCTAAAAAGTTAAAAGAATATGAGCCCTTCATGACGTGTATGTATACGTTGGATTTGGATCCATGAAAGCTGATATCATTATGGAGTCGCATGCTTATAAATGCAAACCTGTCACCTAATTCACTCAGCATAACTTCCCTACTGTATAATAAATTTCTTTCATATCATACTCTCAAAATCGACTCTCTATGTCCAGTAGTTTTCGCATGATTTTCCTTCTTCTTCTTTTTTTTTTGGTTAAGTTTGGCATGGCTTTCCTCATAAATTTTGGACTACTTTCAGTAAGAAAAAGCATCCCACAATGAATCCATATTTCCTCAAAATGCAATTTTGATTTGAGGAATGCTTTTATAAACTCAAACTTACATGACGCATTAAAGAATTCCCCCCCCCCCCCCCCACACACCCTCTCACTCTCTCTCTCTCTCTCTCTCTCTCTCTCTCTCACACACACACACACACACACACACACACAATTTGGATTGTTAAACCACTCATGAACATGCTCAACAGACTCATCCCTTCAGTACTACGGAAAAGACTTGTAATCAATACAAATTTTGTGGACTAAACCCATTAGCACAAAGTAAATGCTAAAAGAAAGTCATATCTGTACGTAGGTGCAACAGTTTCATATATATCCGAAGCCCATACTAATGAAAATTAATAGTTAATTGGTAAGAGAAGAACTGCAGTTGAGCAACTCCTGATGGGATTTTTTCAAGATAGGTTTCAGTTAAAAAAAAAAAGCCTTTAACCCTTTGAAGAGGAAGTTTCTAAGGCTTATGATGCTGAGTGTAGATGTAGTCCAAGTGAGCCTCTGCAGCAATCCTTCTCTTCAAGCATTCTTTATCTCCATCATCACAAATCTCCAAACCCATCAGCTGCTTAATAAAGTATTTCAAAACCAAATAACCACTAGATTTTATTTTTAATTTTTATTTAAAAAAACTTCAATCTGGAAATACGAACAGAAAAAAGAAGATTACGTTCAAAGAATCATTGCCTTCCATCTCTACAATAGAACTATCACTAGTGATCTTATTGAGCTTTACTTCTTCCACTGCAAAAAATTGTAAAAACTGTCACTAGTTTCTGGAAATTTTAAATAAAAGAGGAAGAAGTAAGGCATTTGATTACCTTGTTGGGTTGCTCTGAAACGGGCAGATGTTTGGGAGGAGAAGAGAAGGATAAGGAGGAGGAATAGAAGAGCACAGGGATGCAGGCTTTGCTTCATGGGTTCAGCTCCGGTTAGAGAGAGAGAGTGTTTTTTGTGTAGTGAGTTGGGGGGTGATGGATGGGGCAGATGCCTGTACTTATAGTAAGCATGAAAGACACTAGTGTTGATATAACCTGACGTTTTAGTTCTAATACATGTGTACGTGTGAGAAAAGTTACTTAATAAAAATTGATTATCAAATAATTTACTAATTTTTATATATATATATATTTATTGAAATTTGATTAAATTGTCACATCACATCAGGTGTGACTGTCTCAAATTATTTTTATTTTTAACAGTAAAGTATAAACGTTTTTATTCAAAACTAAAGTGCTAAAAAAATTGGATACCATATGATTTTCTGAAGCTCAATCCCTTGGTTTGGTGAAAATATCCTCATAAGTTCGGATTTTCTAAAGTTGATAATAAGGCCGGTCACTTGATTTTCCAATTGAAATGAGTTTTTATTTTTATGTTTTTGGTATATGCAAGATCTTGTTAGCTTAGCTCCACCTTTTGGTGCTCATAGCATATATATATATATATATATATATATATATACACACACGCATGTCAAAAAAACATTATTCTTCATCATCACTTATTTTATCTTTCTTTCACTCTTTATGACACATGCTTCTGGGCATCAATGCAACGACTATACCAAATCAAGTACACCATAGAACTCATGAGATGAAATTGCATGCCACGTGTAAGCAATCGCGCAAGAGTGACAACTTCCGCCTCAAATTTTATCATTCCAAATACTCCTTCCTATTTTAAGTGCATCCACTACTCAAATGTTATCATTCCAAACATTCCGTCGTATTTTAAGTGCATCCTCTCTAATTTTTCCGCTTTTTTTTTTTAGTTGGAGTGTGTATTTTTCAATACATTCATATTATGTGTAAATATTTTTTTTTTCAATGAATCGTAACATATATAAAGTGTTATTAAAAACATATAATATTACGTGATGATTCAATTTTATTTAAGAATTTTTAACACTCGGGTGTTATCATAACAATCCCTCTTTCTCTCTCTATATATATTCACATATATTTTAAATTAAGATAAATTATACTTATATTTTTTTGAAATTTTTAATAATTACTCTAACCCTTCTCAAAATTTTAAGATTACATTGATTTCTCTTGTTTTACTTGGCAAATTATAAATACGTGTCTCTAGTTAAATTTTTTGTTCAAAGTGTTCAAACTGCACCTTTCATGTTTTCTTTTACTCTTTTTTTTTAAACTATTTTTTTTTTTCATTTTCAAATAAATATTGATTAAAATTTAAATTTATTTTTTTATATATAAAATGAAAAAAAATTATTTACCTTAAATCTATTTTTTTATATAAAATAAAAAATTCTTTAAAAAAAGTTAAAAAAAATTGGTCAAAATTTTTTTTAAAAAAGAAAGGAACAATTTTTGAAACTTCTGAAAGGTTCACTGTATGTCTAGACCTCAAATATTAAATCTAGAGAAGGTGAATACGTCTACTTAGCAAATTAAAATTATGTTAGTCAATTTTAAATTTGTTTAAAGGAGAATGAGATTTTTACTTCAATTATGTGAGGATTAAAATTTTAGTGGATGCAATCAAATTTAGTGGCATGTAATGATTAACTATAACAATAATAAATAAAACAATAGTAAAAAGATAAAGACAGTATATCGAATTTGTTGAGGTGGCGACCACCACAAATCAACTGTATCTGCTTTGAAAAATTTCGGGACACTGACTCAGATGTGAATCTACTAGATGAGGTTTGATGATTACAAACTTTGTACCAACATTAACTTAGTTCCTCAAGCTTTCCTAACTATTTGAATTTTTTTAAACTCAAAATCCTCAAGTACCTCCAAGTGAATCTGCTGCTTCGAAATTCACGAACAACAAACCACATCACAACTATAAACTCCATGCAATCTCGAACTCCACCAATTGCACAAACTTGAACTCTACAAGCTTGTACTTTAAGAACGATGTATAGATTATGATTCAAGGTTATTGAGCAATGAGTTTGATCTATGTGAGCATAATATGTATATAGAAAACCTTTTGAAGATAATATTGAAGCAGCCCAAAAGTCATTAGAAAATGAAATCAAATCCTTTTATATCAAGGGTTTTTCAAACCTAAAAATGTAGTTACAATTGAAATAGAAAACTGTTTGTCGTGACACTCGTTTGAACGAATGTGATTTTCGTTCGAACGAATACGAACTAAAGTTCGTTTGAATGAATTATCGGATGAATGTTACTTATGAAGCTACTAGAATTTTCATTGGATAGTTGGTGCGGGCCAATATTAAACGAATAGGTTTCTGTAATTTTCATTTGAACCAAGATTGAATGAATAATTTGTCATGAGTGTATGATAAATTCACTAGAATATTCGTGCAAACGAATCATACAAAAACCCTATTCTAATTCCAGTAATAATGAAATATAGCCCATGACTTCCAAAAATAAATTTTATGTTTAAACAAAAACAAAATGATCTATTATTATTCATTCACATTTACACAACATCACTAACAATAAGAAATGGTTAAAAAGATTATAATGCATGAAAGTATGTGTGTGCTAAATCAAATCAAATGCAACCAACCATTTTCCAAAACTTATCATTGCGATCAGCAAATGAATTAAATTTGATCATGATGCATTTGAAATAGGAGTGAACACATGCTTGAGAATACTAAACTTGAATTAATAACATTACAACTCAATGACAGTTTTATCAACACACAGATTGGTCAATAATTATTGTCTAATAGACCTAACAACTTCTTTTGTATTCTCAAATTGTTTTGGAAAGCATGTTTGATCGTTTGGTCAAAATTTTAAACCTTCTCTTGTTTATTTTGTTTTTCAAAATGGACGCAACATGAAACCCGATAAGATGAATATGAGCACATCAACGAACTCAAATATGATGCATAATAAAATCACAGTCGCATGGTGTGATGGTGACAAAGAATAATTTCTCTTATACTTGGCAACCTTTCTCTCTCTATCTCTCATTGAATTATGGGCTACTAAGGTTGGGCTGGCCAAGCTTTACCCAACCCAATTTCAAAAAATATCGTTTGAATCTGGGATGGGCTCAACCCCAAACTTTTCGCCCATGTGGAACCAACGATTGCTTGACCTGGGTCTGGGCTAACTGGATTTCTTTCACTCAGTTTTCTTTTCTTCCACCATGAACGGCTTTTGGCTTGCGAGTATCTCTCCTTTTCTTTTTCTTTTCCTTTTTCCTTAAAGGCGCTGTTTGGTTGTCCAGTAATTCAAGAAAATTAGAAAAAGCTAAGAAAAGAAAAATAAAAAAGTACTTTCTCTACATGATTGGAGGAAAAGTATTTTCTGTCAAAAAAAAAAAAAATAGTTAGTGGTAGGGTCAACACTTTTCTGTGACATCCAAATACATAGAATTTGAAGGAAAATAACAATCATTTTCCTTTTTCTTTCTTTTTGCATCAATCAAACCAATACGTAAAATAATAATAAAAAAAAAATTAGTTCCCACTACAGGCCGTTATGGGGCAGTTTTTTCACCTTTGATTTTGTATTTGCAATTGCAAAAACTTATCCAAATTTTTAAAATTGGTTTTATGTTGCTTTTGCTTCCTAAAACACACAAAAATATGTTTTTCAAAAAAAAAAAAGATATATATATATATATATATATGAACTATTTAACAACTTTATTAAAAGTTTAATAACTTTATTAATCTTAATAGAACTGAGTCCATTGGAGATTACAAACCCAAGTTGGAGAGTAATCCCAACCCAATCCAACCTTAGGCTAAGCACTACTAGATCTTAATCTTATTAGTTGTTTAAATTGGGTTAGCTAATTAAATCTTTAGCTGGGCCGGCAGGCCCAACTTTATCTGCAACACTAACTTAGTTCCTCAGACTTTGCTAACAATTTGAATATTTTCAAACTCGAATCCTCAAGTACCCCCAAATGAATATGCAGCTTCAAAATCCACGAACAACAAACCACATCTCAATTACTAACTCCATGCAATCTTAAACTTCGCCGATTGCACAAACTTGAACTTCACAAGCTTGTACTCCAAGAATGATGTGTAGATTATGATTCTAGGTTATTAAGCAATGAATTTGATTTATGTGAACACGATATGTATATAGAAAACCTTTTGGAAATAATATTGAAGCAGCCAAAAGCCACTAGAAAACAAAATCAAATCCTTTTATATCAAGGTTTCTTCAAACCCAAAAACGTAGTTACAATTGAAATAGAAAACTGTTTGTCACAACACTCGTTCGAATGAATGAGATTTTCATTCGTATGAACTAAAGTTCGTTCGAACGAATTATCGGACGAACTTATGAAGCTACTAGAATTTTTGTTGGATAGTTGGTGTGAACCAATATCAAACAAATAGGTCTCTATAATTTTTAGTTGAACCAAGATTGAACGAATAATTTGTTATAAATGTACGATAAGTTCACTAGAATATTCGTGCAAACGAATCCTACAAAAACCCTATTCTAATTCCAGTAATAATGAAATATAATAGTCCATGACTTCCAAAAAATAAAATTTGTGTTTAAACAAAAACAAAATGATCTATTATTCTTCATTCACATTTACAGAACATCACTAACAATAATAAATGGTTAAAAGCATTGTAATGCATGAAAGTACGTGTGTGCTAGATCAAATCAAATGCAATCAACCATTTTCCAAAACTTATCGTTGTCATCAGCAAAATGAATTAAATTTGATCATGATGCATTTGAAACTGGAGTGAACACAAGGTTTGAGAATACTAAACTCAAATTAATAACATTATAATTCAATGATAGTTTTATCAACACAGATTAGCCAATAATTATTATCTAATAAACCTAACAACTTCTTTTGTGTTCTCAAATTGTTTCAGAAAGCATGTTTGATCGTTTGGTCAAAATTTTAAACCTTCTTTTGTGTTAATTTTATCTTTCAAAATGGATGCAACATGAAACCCGATAAGATGAATATGAGCACATCAAGGAACTCAAATATGATGCATAATAAAATCACAGTCACATGGTGTGATGGTAACAAACAATAATTTCTCTTATAATTGGCAACCCCTCTCTCTCTCTCTCTCTATCTCTCATTGAATTATGGGCTACTAAGGTTGGGCTGGCTAAGCTTTGCCCAACCCAATTTCAAAAATTCAAGAAAATTAGAAAAAGCTAAGAAAAGAAAAATAAAAAAGTACTTTCTCTACATGATTGGAGGAAAAGTATTTTCTGTCAAAAAAAAAAAATAGTTAGTGGTAGGGTCAACACTTTTCTGTGACATCCAAATACATAGAATTTGAAGGAAAATAACAATCATTTTCCTTTTTCTTTCTTTTTGCATCAATCAAACCAATACGTAAAAAAATAAAAAATAAATAAAAAAACAGCTCCCACTACAGGCCGTTATGGGGCAGCTTTTTCAACTTTGTTTTTGTATTTGCAATTGCAAAAAATTATCCAAATTTTTAAATTGCTTTTATGTTGCTTTTGCTTCCTAAAACACACAAAAATATGTTTTTCAAAAAAAGAATATATATATATATATATATATATATATTTGAACTATTTAACATCTTTATTAAAAGTTTAATAACTTTATTAATCTTAATAGAACTGAGTCCATTGGAGATTACATACCCAAGTTGGAGAGTAATCCCAACCCAATCCAACCTTAGGCTAAGCACTACTAGATCTTAATCTTAATAGTTGTGTTTAAATTGGGTTAGCTAATTAAATCTTTAGCTGGGCCGGCTGGCCCAACTTTATCTGCAACTTTTGTATCGTTAGTCCAACCAATTCAACTCAATAAAATCTTGTTTAAACTATTTAAATTTATTTACATAAGTCATTTTGTTTTATTTTTCTCTTATTGTCTCAACTCATGTTGATTTTTTGCTTTTAGTATTGCTCTCAATCTGTCTCTTCTTCCTTGTTACAATGGTTCATCTTCATTGCAAATTACCAAATTATTTTGGTCAGTTTTTTCAGATACTATTTGGTAACACATTGTTTAATTACCTAAAAGAGTAAAAAGTAGTGTTTCTTTTATACCAAAAAAGTAGTTGACAAATTTTTTTATATTTTCAAAACCAATAAGTTTTTTTTATATATAAATTATTTTCACTACAAAAACAAGACCTCTTATGTACATTTTTAATGACATTTTATTTTTTCATAAAACATATTATATATATATATATATAAAATACTCAACTTATTACATAAAAAACTTCTCATTTCTATAATTTTAACTTTAATTATGTAAAATTAATAAATATTATTATGAAGACATATCATAAATGGGATATATATATAAGTATACATATAACTATTTTATCTCGTTAATAATTAATATTTTAAAGAGTTATTTTTTAAATATTAATTATTAAGTAATAGAGTTATTAATTATTACCGTGGAACCAAGTTGGTTCCTTAAAAGTTTATTAATTATTAAAAATTATCAACTTGTTGAATATTGATTATAAGAGGGTCTATATTTACATGTATATGTATATATCCATATACCTAATTAATATATTTCTATATGATATTTATGTGTAAATGTCTATATATATGCGCACATATATATAAATTTATGTATATACTTAGTTAAAATTATTTTTTTATTAGATGTACTTTTTTTTTTTTTGCTTTTAACAAAAAATAAAAATAAAATTATTTTGTTAATTATTTTAAAACTTTCTTAAATGTTTTCTTTTAAAGTAGGGCATGGAAACGAATTTTAAAATCTCGAGATGTCCAAAAAGGAGGAGATAGTTGGCTTCTGGGCTCCGGCAGAAATACCAAATTTTTGGGATGATCCATGGATTTGTTAATTTGGCCTGGTGTTGAGTTAATTTAGGAAACCAGGTAGTTGTGCGATTGATTGATTTTTAATGATGTGATGATAGCCAATGGCTGGATCACAGATCTGTTGGGCAGTAGGTTAACTCCTCTTCTTGTTCTTTTTCTTTTTTTTTAACACGAAAAAAGATGAAAGAATCAAATTCACGCCAACTACATAGAGAATCGGCACTCATACCATTTAATTGAACAAATGCAATTAAATCTTTCCTTTGAGGACTTTTAGTTAGTTTGGTTCTTTAAAAATTTGGTCAATATAAGGTTAAATTTCGATATATCAGGTAATGAATCCTTCTAATAAACTTTTCAAATTAACATGTTTTTTTTTTTGTTTTTTTATTAAAGACAAATACTTGTCAATCAAGAATTCTTTTGAATACGCAGTACTCGACCTCAAAAATTGTATAATAAAAAAGACAAGACATGTTTTTGGCTTGACTCGAATTAAGAACATATTTGGAAATATGATATTTTTATTCTCAAAGCATAAAGTTGACATGATTTAAGTAATTGATGCAACATTTTGAAACCATTTTTACCATTAAGCCCAAGTTTCTACCGACCCTTTTGGGGGAGTAACCACCAAGTCATCACTATTAGTCTTTTATGACCATTGGTTGGTATTTGGAGACTTTGTATATTAAATCTAAAACCACAAGCCTATTTCCACATTCAGAGCACATCTATCTACTTTATAAATGAATAAATATTAATTTTTTGGGCTCCATTAATTTATGAGAAATAATAAATATGCTGGATTTAATTACTTATTTTTATTCACCTATTAATGTGTTAAAAGAGTGTTTTTAAAATTAATAGAAAAACTAGTTCTTCTTTTGAGAATTTCAAACAATGAAGAGGGCTATTCACATTCCTAACATCCAATTGAACTCTAAAATAATATTTATTTAATGGTCAAAAATATACTTTTTAGAGTGCAATTGAATATTGGAGAGTGTGATTAGCACTCATAAAAAAATTTGGGTTTTTTTTTTTAAGGTATATCTAACAACTCTTAATATAATGTTGTCAAGTTTTCTTTTAAATTGGGTTATTTTTTTTATTATATCTAACAACTCTTGATTTAGTGTTTTCAAGTTTTGTTTTGCCGACATTTTCTAGTTGTCACTAAAGGTCTATATTAATCCAACGACAGTATGCTCTCAACCTCTCCCAATCTGCAAGGAATTATTTATGCAACATTGTGTGAGGTTTGCTCTGTATCTCAATTTTTTCAGTTCTTAATTAGGAGATAAATAAAAAAACTAGTTTGGTATACGAGATTTTATTCGAGATCTTATATACATTAAGTGATTATCCACAAATTTCTTTTCATCTAGAAAGGGCATAACTAACATTGTGGAGACACCCAATGAATAGGTCTCCAAACAAGAGTTTGAAAAAAGGTAGGTAGATATAGGGTTGAATAAAATTTTAAAAACTTCAAAAATTATATATATAAATGAAATTAACTTGGAAAGCATGGTTGGAAGATGCAATGTATCAGTGACTCATCTTGGGGTTCACCAACCTTTTGTAGAAATGTTTTACTTAATCTGGGCTTGCGGCTAATTGAGACTATAAACCAACTAATAATTGGTTTGAAATTGGCAAGAACGCCTCCCAAATTTGAATTGTTTAGTGTACCAACCCCTTTCTTTTTCTTTGGCTTGAGAAGGACATCTCTTAGAGCTGGCTGGCAAAACTGACTTGTCAACCTTGTCCATTTTTCATGTCATAGGGAAGTAATATCTTTACAATCATTACCTTAACTTTAGTGTTAATACTTCATAATAATATCTTCTCTTTTTTTTTTATAATTAATTATATCCGAATTTTGTGCTCATCAATTCATGTGGAGAAGGGTTAAAACATAATATTCATAAGATGATAAATTGATCCGTCTTGTTTTTAATAGAACAAGTTTGGAGTTAAAATAAACAGGATAGAAAAATATATAAAACTTGTAACAAGTTCACGACAAGGGAAGGTTCACTCGCTTTTGTTCTGATTATATATTTAAATTACATAAATATCTTTTTATATTTTTATAATTCATTAAATATTCTAACATATATAAATTTAAATATGTAAATGTACAATATGTGCATATTTTGTATATATATATATCTCAATATAAATTTGCACTTTTAATAATATTAATGGATTAGTTTTAATTTTTAAACATTTTAAAAATTAAATTTTAGATTGGGATGGGATGGGACAGGACAGGACGGCTGAAAGAATATATACACTCGGATGAAGTCTACTCATGGAAGTGGAATCAGTGTGAAAGAGCATCAATTTGTCATGAAAAGCAAATGAATAAAACCGGATTTGGATTTTCTCTGACGCACGGGAAAGTTCTAATGCATCTCTCATGTCACATGAGGTGGGTCCATAATAGAATTCATCTCTGTGAATCCCACTCTCACGTGAAATGAGAAATGTACTAAAATCCTTGAGTACATTGGAAAAAACCCCAATCCAACATAACCTACCAAATGATGGACTTTCTTTGTGCTGTCATGTCAGTCTCAAGGTGTCTTTAGATGAATGAGACTAATAAAATTGGAGAAGAGACAAATTCAATTCTACAGCAAGTTTGGAGATCTTTTCAAAACAAAATGGCATTCATCCTGGCATCAGTTTCATGTGGTTGGGAAAAAGTAACCACAAAAGGCTAGCACTACTGTTAACAATTTTCTGTCTTTATATATGAGCTCTAATATAAAGAATAGCTACGTTCTACAATACTAAATTTAACTATTCAATGAATTTTTTTTTATAATTATTTTTAAGAAAAAGTTAATTGAAAAAGAATAACAAAAATCTAGATATCAACAGAGATATGTGCATTTAGTTCAATATTTTTACATATTTCATTTCAATATAATATAATTTTATAATTATATAAAAATTTTGTACATATTTAACAATTAACTATACTTATTTTTGGGTGAAAAAGTAGAAGAAAACACTACTGACTATTAAACCAATTTTATATTTGACCGATGTCATTAAAGTAAACGTATTCCTTATCATATCACATTAAGAATATGGACTGCATTAGCATTTTGGTTTTATATTTCATAAATGACCTGTATTTTTGGAACATTCATCTATCGTTTTATAATTTTTATGACTAATTACGAGGGATTGATTTCCACAAATCGAATCATAAAATAAGATTATTGCCAATTATAAGTCAGAGTGCAACTCTCTAATTCATGAGATTCGGCTAACCTGATTTTCTAAAAGTGATTATGAATTGATTTTTGTACCCTCTTTATTGTTATTTAAACATTGGGTTGTTAAAAGCTAACAAGTGGGATTGAACTCAATCCAGCCAAAACCACGCTGAACCTACAATAGATTGGCCCTGTCGGTATAGTCCTGGGGTTAAAACAGTTTAAATTAGTCGCATTTCCATGTTTAAAGTGTCAAGTTTTATTTAGATTTGATGTCAAACCAACCAAAGCCAAAGCCAAAGCCAGACTTAGATATACCTTACCAAACACTTCGTTTACTTTGCTCAGCTGTGAGGTCAGCCTCGTTAGAAATGAGAATTCAAATCCACAATTTTCACACACACACACACACACACACACACACACATATATAATTTCTAAAAAGGGCGGTCCATTACTCAACTAACTAGCTCTTATTTTTCAGTACCTTTATCAAGATTTTGAGGATGCAGACAATCTCCAACTAAATTTGATTAGACTCTCATATTTTGCAATTAGGTAAGCCATTCTTGGCTAAAACTATTTTAATTTTTAAGGTCACTGTTAAACTACTCCTATAATAAAGGTATGGATACTGGGATGTCAATGGGTACAATTGTCAGTGTGAAATATGCCGCGATTGATATAAAAATTAGTGATAGAATAATTTATCAAGAGTGCAAATAAATTTATATCTAATTTTGTTGAAATAAAACGTACTGATAAAATAATCTATCAAGAGTGTAAAAAAAATTATATCAAATTTCAATTAATTAATTTTTGAATTTAATTAATAAGAAAAAGAACATAAATTAAATAAACTCATTTATCCTTGGGCTGAATTTATATTGAAGAAATCTTCTTGTCAGATTACTAAAATTTTGAATCCATGCATATATCAAGTCAACTATAATAATAATTAAACAGATAAATAAATTTAAATAATATACAAAAATTTTATGTGGAAAACCGTCATAATAGAGAAAGCCCACTAACAACGAAAAAAAATTCATTAATCAACAAAGAAAACAACACAAGTTTATAAACACAAATTCCCAAACAATTAACTTTCCACGTCTATGTGGATTACCACTATTCCATTTGCAAAATTTTCTTCTCGTTGACTATCTAACTTCTTGATCAGTCTTTTACAATCACAACACCACCCATGATCTGCAAATCCACTGCATCCAGCAGGGTGCAACTCCTAATATAATGAATGTATGTGCCTAGCCCACTATATGACTCCTAGTGTAGTGACTTAACACACAAGTATATAGACTTTTTTTTCATAAGGTACTGACTGGCTCAATTAATCTTTATATTTCAAGAGCTAAGGTATGGGTTACACCTACCAACTATAATTGTTCTATTGTAATAAGCAAAAGCTCAACCTATTCAACCCATTCGATGCATCATTACACCATGTCCTATTGTTAAGAAATCCTAATATCATGCTTCCTTTGGTAATATTATGATTGATACTCAAATTTTCAACACATATCATTCAATAACATTTTCTACATATTTCTCAACATAACTATACTTACACGCAATTTTTGGCAAGTCATAAGTGACATTCATTTAACTACATAACCTTCATTTGATATTTGACTGTAGATCTATCTCAAGCTATATCCCACTTTTACTAGATTCATCTTTATTTATTTCTTCCTTGTCTCGTATCTCAATATCATCTTTGCCCTAGCTTTCCTTTCCTTCAACATACTTGAAACGTGGGGAGCAGAATGTGATGAGCTAAACAAAGCTTGATGAGTATCTACCATGAGTTTGTAAACCACAAGTATCAGGGTTTTTTCTATAAAGATAATAACATGATATAACTATTTCATTAGAGCATTTCGTAATAAAGTTACCTTCATATCATAAACAGCATTTCATGAAAGTTCGTAGTAAAGCTGCCGTACTAAAATAATTATTGTATAATAAACAACGTTTTATGAGATTTCATAGATAAAGTAGCCATGATAAATCACACTTGATTATCAGCATAACAGGATACTTTGTAAATCAATCTAACTTTAAAAGGTAACCAACATATAAATAATTTGTAAAGAATAGGATAAGATATGATAGGATGGGATACAGCTTGAAACAGAAGAAGAACACTTTAATTCTGAATAAGATGTCATATATAATGACATAGTCACTTTCAGTGACACAAAAAAGATCTTTGACATACTTATAGGCTTACCGACATAAGCTTTTTTTTGGTAAAAACATAACAGAAAGGGGTCCATATAATGACATCTAATAAAAATTATTATTAAACAGGTGATATGCCACAAAGTGACAGATCAGTCTCCATGTGACACGTGTGACTACAGACCAGTCAAAACTCAACCATCCAAAGCAGGCTTAGACACTTAGCCTCCAGAGCTTATAGATCGGAAACACACACTCACCTCAATCTCAGAAGCTGTAGCCCAATGATCCCAAAGAGGGTTTTGAGCTCATCACCGCTTTAAACATTCTACCAAACTAAAGATAAGGAAACAGTCTTCAACAAGGAAACTGCCACCCATGGATATCTCTCAAGCGCAGTGTCTAACATAGTAACTACCATTCTCCGATGATCAAATCCCTATAATCATGGCTCCAAATCCTAATCAACTTAGGAATCCACAGCCTATAAATAAAACCTTAAGATACGTTGTTACATTCAGGCTCATTCCCTCGTTTACAATTACAGTCTTTCAATTCAGTTTTATTGACTTAAGCATCGGAGCGGCTACCGCCGGAGCCAACCTAGTGGCCCTCTGATCCTTTTCTTTGAGTGTTCCTCAGGCAACGGAGTTCGGAGCCCCCACTGATTGAAAAAGTGTAGCATCAGTTTGGTGCCGTCTGTGGGAACAACAATTGTTCTTTCAACAAAAGTTCTCTTTTCTACGAACAACCTTATTCCCATTTTCATCAAGGAATCATGGCTCCCAATCTTTACCCAAGAAGGAATGCTCAAAATCCTCAAAACCCTCAACCCAGACAGCCTGCCGGAAGAGGAAGGGCACAAACTTTTGATCCCATGCAGCAGCAACTCGATCGAGTTCAATGACAGACTAACATGATGTAGGAAAAACTCACACAAAGTCCTAGGAGCAACCCCTATCATCCACCCGCCGGTATGGCTGATGCTGGGGCACAACCTTCTGCCACTACTATGAGTGGATTGCCCAACGAGGAGGTCCCCATCGAGCAACCAGTACATCCCCTTCACACCACGCATATGGGAGGTGACCCCTAGCCATCGACTGCTGCTAGCAGAGGGGCACTAGCCTTCAATCCGGCTGTTCATTATCAAAGTACTACAAGGATCCTAACTCCAATGGCTTCTGGGGCAAACACAACACCCCCTGAGTTCCAACCACAAGTAACGCTAGTTCCCCCAGTTCAAGAACACCAAAATCCTCCTCTAGCCGTGGGACATGTCCATCCTATTCATACAGGAGCTGAAACTGCAAGGCAAGAATCACAACAAATCCTGCCTAGGGACCCACGGAGGGCTGAAGAGGTTGCGGACTCTATGGACCACACTACTGCTGTGAGAGGTATCCAAATCCCTTTAGAGCATGAGGAGCTAGCCAGGCTGCTCAGAAGGTTTGCCACATCGTTCACTCCCACTATCATGGTTGAAGAGAGGCCAAGGAAATTTGTCCTCCCAAAGTTCACCTTTTATGATGGGACTAGGGACCTAGGGGACCATCTATCTCATTACCAGCATACCATGGCACTATATGGGGCTTACGACGCCTTTATGTGCTGTACATTCGTAACTAGCCTCAAAGGCACTGCTTTGAAGTGGTTTCACCACCTCCTACCGAGCTCAGTCACCACCTTTTACGAGTTTGGCAGGCGCTTCCTTGATAGGTTCATGACTAGTAGAAGGTTGAGAAAGGGCCTAGAGTTCTTTCTTAATGTGAAACAATCTAAAGGGGCGCCTCTCTAGGATTACATTGCACGTTTCAATGCCGAGCTTACAGAAATTACATATTGTAGCCCAAGCTTTCTCGTAGCTGCTATGACCTCTGGCCTTGCTCAAGGAGACTTCAGGGATTCTCTAACAAAGAGCCCTCCTGCCGACATGGCAGCCCTCATGGATCGGGCTAGGAAGTACATAAATCTGGAGGAAGCAAAGAACACCTCTCAAAAGGTTAAAGAGCAAACCCAGCAGGACGAACAAAAGAAGGACTTTAGTGCAACCAGGAAGAGGGTTAGAAACCCAGATAAAAGAACGGCCTTCAGAACTCCGGGTAGCACTGGACTAAGGGGGTTTACTACCTCCACTCCTCTGAACGCCTCCCTAGCTCACATACTTTGGCAAGTCCAAGCACGTGAAAACCTAAAGTGGCCAGAGTTGGTGAAAGGCAATCTTGGAAACAAGGACCAGAGTAGGTATTGTGATTTTCACAAGGACTACGGGCATGCAACTAATTCATGCAAGGCCCTTAAACTAGAAATTGAGCAGCTCATAAAGAGAGGATGGCTGTAGGAGTTTGTTAGGTAGGATGGGAGGCAAAACCCCCGTGATGACAGGCCTTAGTAGAGGAGGCCGGAGCAGAGGCCGGAACAAAGGGATGGACAGAATGAGCCTCAGCAGCAGAACAATCAGGTTATCTTCGTCCTCCACGCAAACACCCCGACATTAGGGACGTCCAATAGAGCAAGAAAATGGTATGCTTGGGAGGCCAGAACTACTCTCAGCATCCTACAGATCTCCAATGTTGGGAAAAGATTGAGGCCAGTACCTGAGATCCAGTTCTCAGATCAAGATCTTGTAGGAGTACACTGTCGTCACAGTGATTCCCTCGTTATCTCTCTCAAAATTTTCAACTTTGAGATCTGAAGAGTCTTGGTAGACATAGAAAGTTCTGCAAATGTGCTATTATACGAGCCCCTCAAATAAATGAAGCTCAATCCCAATGACGTCAAGCCTACTATTACCATAATGGCAGGATTTGACGGAAACTTCAGTACTCCACTGGGAAGGATTGACCTTCCTGCCACAGCTGGGGAAGGAGATGGGCAAAAGACCATGATGTCGGAATACATGGTTCTGAACACCAAATCCTCTTACAACGTCATAATTGGAAGACCTTGGCTATACCAAATGGGAACGATCACTTCAACCCTCCACCAATGTATGAAGTACGTCCACAACCATGCTGTCCACTCCATCAGAGGATGTCAACCGACCTCTCGAGAGTGCCACGCTTTCGCACTCAGGGAAAAGGCCTCTAAATAGCAATTACTGCACACTCGTGAATGCGTGGATTCTGAGCTCTCCCACCATCGCGAAGCGGAAGATTGTCCCTTCAGAATTGATAAACCTCTAAGCCCTAGAGGAAGGGACAGCAAGGTCAAGCCTGTAGGAGAACCAATCAAGGTGCTGGTCAGCTCGGAAGAGCAAGGGTGTTATTTGAAAATCGGTCCAGACCTGTCACCTGCTGAGCAAGAAGAGATGATTGAATTCCTAAAAACCAACCTCTCGGTGTTTGCCTGAGAAATAAAGGATATGGAGGACATAAATCCAGACCTCATCACTCACAAGTTGATAGTAGATCCTGACCACCCCCTAGTGAGACAAAAAAGGACGCTCACTTAAGAGCGACATCAGATCATCAATGAGGAGGTCTAGAGGCTGCTAAAGGCCAGGATGATACGAGAGGTATTTTACGCAGAATGGCTAGTCAAGACTATTCTGGTTAGGAAGAAAAATGGCAAGTGAAAAGTCTGTGTTGACTATACAGACCTTAACGAAGCCTGTCCCAAAGATAGCTTCCCTCTTCCAAGGATTGACCAGCTAGTCGACGCCACTGCAAGGCATGAACTCATGAGCTTCATGGATGCCTATTTTAGATACAACCAGATCCAGATGTACCTACTAAACCAGGAAAAGATAGCCTTCATAACCAAGCGAGGTCTCTATTGCTATAGAGTGATGCCGTTTGGACTAAAAAATGCTGGGGCAACATATTAGCGTCTGGTCAACTAGATGTTTAGTCCCCTCGTCGGCAGCACCATGGAATTTTTCATTGATGACATGCTGGTCAAGAGCCTACAAAAGAGCAGCCACCTCTAGCACTTAGCTCAGACATTTGACATCCTAAAGTAACATAAGATGAAACTGAATCCCTCGAAGTGTACCTTTGGTGTAACCAAGGGAAAGTTCTTGGGATACATTGTCTCTCAGAGAGGAATCGAAGCATACCCCACTTAGATCAGGGCCTTGATTGGGCTGGAGTCACCAAAGACCAAGAAAACCATTCAAGCTCTGAATGACATGATTGTAGCCCTGAGTAAATTTATCTCCAAATCCCCCGATCGTTGTCTACCGTTCTTCAAAGCCTTGAAAGGAAACCGGGCCTTACAGTGGTCCGAAGAATGTGAAAGGGCTTTTCAAGAACTGAAGGAGTATCTGGGTTCCCCTGAACTCTTATCAAAGCTAGTCCAAGGGGAGAAACTACTCCTCTACATTGCTGTCTCTAAAAACGCCGTCAATTTCGTACTGGTTAGGCAGGACAGAGGTGTCCAGAAGCCCATATTCTATGTCAACAGGGCACTATTAGACACAAAGAAAAGGTATCCTAAAATTAAAAAGTTGGCCCTTGCGTTAATAATTTCTACCCGAAAGTCCGACCTTACTTCTAAGCACATCCCATTAAGATTCTAACGGCCTATCCACTGAAGTCAGTCCTAAGGAAGCCTGAGGTCTCAGGACAATTAGTCAAATGGTCCGTGGAATTAGGGAAATTTGACATATCCTATGTTCCACGTACCTCTATTAAAGGGCAAGCCTTGGCCGATTTTTTCGTTGAGTTCACCCCAGTATTGCAAGACAGGGCACAACTTTATGAAAGCTCGAGTATATGGCAACTTTATACCGACGGATCATCCACAGACCATGGTTTTGGCACCGGCTTGGTACTACAATCCCCTGACGGGCTTATGGCAGAAAAGGCAGTTAGTTTGGGATTCAGAACTTCTAACAATGAAGCTGAATACAAAGCCCTTATCCTTGGGATGAAGCTAGCTCTGGAATGCGAGGCTCAGAACCTCGAGGTCTTTTCTAATTCCCAACTAGCGGTAAGCCAAGTTTTGGGAGAGTTTTTCATCAAAGATGATAGAATGCTTCGGTATTCAGAACTGGTGAAATCACTGAAGTGATCATTCCAAAAATCCACAATCCAGAAAATTAAAAGAGGTCAGAATGCCAGGGCCGATGCACTGGCAAATATGGCCTCCTACCTCAAGGCCGAGGGAAAATCCACGTTAAAAATCTCCCATCAGTCATGACTAAGCATAGAAGAGGTTCAGGTTGCCCAAGTTACTGAACAAACCCAGAACTGGATGACTCTCATCCTCTAGTACCTGGAAGGAAGGCTTTTCCCAAAAGACAAGAACAAGGCCAGAAGAATCTGAATCAGGGCAGATCGGTACCTGATCTTGAATAGGAAGCTTTACCAAAGATCCTATTCTCAACCCTTGCTGCAGTGTCTAGCTCTAGAAGAATTTAATTATGTTCTGGCTAAAATTCACGAAGGGGTCTGTGGCAACCACAATGGCGGTAGAACTCTGGCCCACCAAGCTCTAACACAAGGCTAATTGGCCTAGCATATTGAAGCAAGCAAAAGAGTATGTTCGAAAGTGTGACAAGTGCCAACGATTCACTCCATATCAGCATCAGCCCCACCATGAGCTCATTCCGATTGCCAGCCCATGGCCCTTTGCTCAATGGGGAATGGACATCATAGGGCCACTGCCAAAAGCACACCGAACAGGAAGTGTCTTTCAGTCGCTATTGACTACTTCTCCAAATGGGCGGAGGCTGAACCTCTCACACATATCATAGAGGCAAAAATCAAAAACTTCACTTGGAAGAATATTGTCTGTACGTTCGACATACCACGAGTCATCATCACAGACAACGGTACACAATTTACAGGGAGAGTTTTCAAAAACTTCTGCCAAGACCTGCACATCAGTCACCATTTTACCTCACCTAGCCATCCCCAGGCCAATGGGCAAGTAGAAGTCACTAACCGAACCATCCTTGATGCCCTTAAGAAAAGGTTGGAAGAAGCCAAAGGAAGATGGGTTGAAGAACTCCCTGGTGTTCTTTGGGCCTACAGAACCACCAAAAAAATACCTACATCTAAAACTCCATTCTCACTACCCTATGGCTCGGAAGCAGTAATTCTTGTGGAAATCTGTATGCCTACCTTGAGGACGGAAGCTTTCAACCAAGGGGTCAATGATCATTAGCTTGTAGAGAACTTGGACTTACTCGAACAAAAACATGATCAAGCCAGAATTAGGATGGAAGCATATCAACACAGGATGGCAAACAGTTCCAAATCAGGGCTAAAACCCCTAAGTTTCCAAATTAGGGATCTTGTTCTAAGAAGGGTGTTCTCGAACACCAAAGATCCCACTATGGGAAAGCTGTCGCCCAACTGGGAAGGGACCTACAAGGTAACAAAGATCGTCCAACCTACCACATACTGGTTAGAAGACATAGCTGAGAATCCTGTACCTAGGCCATAGAATGTAGAACATCTACGAAAATATTATCAATAAAAGTTTTTTCTTTCTTACATTCTTCCAAAAAAGTAGTCTCATCTCAATGTACAAACCCCTAAAAACCTTGCAGCCTGTGCAAGTGTTACAGGTCTGGTCCATCTCAATGTACAGACCCCTAAAAACCTTGCAGCCTGTGCAAGTGTTATAGGCCTAGTTCATCTCAATGTACAGACCCCTAAAAACCTTGCAGCTTGTGCAAGTGTTATAGGTTTGGTCCATCTCAATGTACAGACCCCTAAAAATCTTGAAGCTTGTGCAAACGTTATAGGTCTGGTCCATCTTAATGTATAGACCCCTAAAAACCTTGTAGTCTGTGTAAGTGTTATAGGTCTGGTCCATCTTAATATACAGACCCATGAAAAACCTTGCAGCCTATACAAGTGTTATAGGTCTAGTCCATCTTAATGTACAGACCACTAAAAACTTTGCAGCTTGTGCAAGCGTTATAGGTTCAAACGACCTTCATATGGGAATATCCACAGAACTTTAACTAGCTCGGTTACCTCCCATTCAAGGGATGGAGGACTTGATTTGATTACAAGTGTTTCTGATCAATTAGCACCAACACTGGTTCTATTATTACAAATCTTCCTATTAAACATCTTAGTTAAAGATCGGATCATAAATGAATTACTCAAAGTTTTCTTATCTGGTTATTACAAAAACCTGGAGAACACAGGTTCAAATTATGGACGGTTTGTTATCACGAATCTTCCAACAGATCATAATCATTGCAAGTCCTCCTGCTCAAGTTACTCAACACAAGTTCTGATTCAACTACCTTTATTATCAGAGTCATTTATTATTAAATCTTCCTAGCAAGTTCGTTCAAATTATTATAAATTATTCTGCTTGGAAGATGGCTTTCAAATTAAGATCCAATTCGAGGGGTGCTCTAGAACACTGTCAGTTCATGAAAGCCCTTGCTTAACCTAGTTACAAGTTCGAAGGGCTGAAGCCCAAGTCTACACTCTAGAGTTGTGATGAAACAATATTGATCTTACTTGGCATCCACAACAATTCTCAAAAGTTGAAAGTACTGTTATTGGGAAGGATAAAAGTACTCAAGCTCTAAAGAAAGTTAATTTCACTAATATACATCATGAGTACATCAACTCGGAAACAAAAAAAAGGAAGGGGGAAATCCTAGAATTCGGCTGCAAGGTTACCTGGGTCAGGCTCTTCACTACCATTTCCGCTCGGAACCCCTTCCTCAACTGCAGGAATTTCAACATCTTCATGTCCTGACAAATCAAGGTTAGGATACTTCAAGAGGAGTTTGGATTTGCAAGTATCATACCCACACTAAATCAGCTCATTACCCATCCCATTAACCTTGGCCTTCATCTCTGCTTCGGTTTCAGCCTTGGAAGATTCAACGGCTTTCTTGATCTTTTGGGTAATAAAGGCTTGAAGGTCAGCATTCTCCTTTCGAAGCTCTTCCAATTCCCGAACAAGGGAGTCCCTCTCAAACTCCATGATAGCGAGAGAGTTGCTAACCTCTCTAAGCCTCTCCTCTACAGCTGAGGCATTTGATCGAGTTGTGCCGAGCTGAAGCCTGGCCTCATCCAGATCGTTTTGGAGTTTTTCTATAACTTGTGGATCCAAGGTGGACTCCATCAGGGTGGCAAGGCCGTGCATGGTGTGCAAAATAACAAGCAAACAGATCAGAACTGGGAACAAAATAAAGCACAAAGAAAGATAGTGAGGTGGTTAACTTCAATTGGATGTTCATCAACTCTGTGATGGTCTGCTAAGCACTCTGCCCCTTGTGTTTCTAGGGGGGTGCCCATCCAAAAAATATCAATAGCCTCCTTCACGGCCTTGTAACCGTTAGGGAACAGAGCAAGGTCGACTGCCAACCTCACCTTCCCCTTCTAATGGACCTCGGGAGCTAGAGCAGGAACAGGCTCTGCTATAAAAATACCCTTTTCGGGCAGCGCTGAGGCATAAGGATCAGATTGGAACCTCCTTCTCTTAGTTTGAGGAGGACCTACAGGGGAAGAAGGCTTCCCTACCTTCTTCTTTATGGGAGCGCATTTGCTCAGCAAGGACTTCTTCAAATTCTCTGCCCGGCCCTTGTTCTATTTAAGTGCCATCAAATCTTCTAGTGTAAGGATGGCTCTATAGTCCCTGTTGCTTGTCTGAAGGAGCTTGCGATACTTGTCTTGAAAATCAACTGTGAAAATTGACCTCTTCCAAGCACTTTTGTCTGCACAAGAGACATAAAAACAATGGTTAGTTGAGCAATTCAGAAGTGAAAGCATAGACAGAAGCAAAATTTTCACGAGAGAAAGGGGTCTCACCCTTAAACCCGGACTCTGGGGGAATGTTGATATCTGGTCCTCAAAATCTTCCATCTCCCATCCTTTTCCTACGAAGAAGTACCACTTTCTTCCAGGTTTTGTTGAAAGTTGGCACAAAGGAAATATGTGTGAACCCCCTATTGAAGGACATATAGAAGAGGTCTTCCGACCTCATATACTTGAGATCCATATTGCTACGGATCAACTCCACGGTTACCTCTACATTGTTTAGATAACCTAATACTATAAACCCTAAAAGGTGCCTCCAACTGTTAAGGTTGAGATCAGCAGGGCAAATATTGAACCATTTGAAGAATTGTATAACTAAGGAAGGCAGAGGAAGTCTCAGTTCCATCTTGAACCATGCGAGATAGACACAAATTTTGCCCTCACGAACATCGTACGGGCAATCTAGAGAGATCGGTACCCTACAGGTCACATTGGAGGGAAACTCAAAGGTATCAATCAGTTCATCTAACATGCTCTGAGTGATGGCACTCTATGCTTCCTCTCTATGGGAGGGCCTACCAGAGGCCTCCCCAACCCTATTCCTAGGCTCAATGAAGGCGTCCATTATCCTAACCTCCGAACTAGAGGGGGACTCTCCCGACCTATTTTCGGTACCACCGGAGGGATAACTATCAACAGTTTGTATATGAGACAGCACAATCGTCTCTGAAGAAATCCCTGTGCCGTCACCAGTACTAGAATACACAAAAGAGGCAGACATGGCCAGAAACAAAAAAGGTAAAGAAGAAGGAATTCTTAATAGATGAGGAGAAGAACAGTAAGGAAGTAAATGGAAAACAAGCAGAAATGAAGAAGGATGAACCTGAAAATGACAGAAAATAAGAGCTTCGGATAACGAACACTCTTCAAGCTTCACTGGTCGCTCTAATTTAACAATGACAGTCTTTTTTTCTCTCTTTCTCTCTTTCTCTCTCTCTCTCTCTCTCTCTTTCTCTTTCTCTTTCTCTCGAAGACAATGAAATGGTGAGGGAAAGGGCGTACTATGCTCTTCCTCTTCTTTACATACGTTTTCAAAAATTGGGGCCCACCAAGATGAACCGTCATGACAGTTGCAGGCAATAATGGCTTTGAAAGCCCAAGCGTCAGCGGCGCAATAAATGACGTACTAACAGTCGTCTTGGAAAATGGAAAGACAAAACGAGTGACTTTTCGGGAGCTCGTAGCCCTAGTTACGCGTTGAGCTTAAATTAAGGCTTGGGAGGGAGTAGCTAATATACCACAAAGTGATAGACCTGTCTCCATGTGACACGTGTGATTACAGATCAGCTAAAACTCAGCCATCCAAAGCAGGGTTAGACACTTAGCCTCCAATGCTCATAGATCGGAAACACACGCTCACCTTAAGCTCGGAAGGTGTAGCCTAATGTTCCCAAAGAAGGTTCCGAGCTCATCACCGTCTGAAACATCCTACCGAACTAAGGATAAGGAAACAGTCTTCAACAAGAAAACTACCACCCATGGATATCTCTCAAGCGTAGTGTCCAACATGGTAACTGCCATTCTTCGATGATCAAATCCCTATATTCATGACTCCAAATCCTAATCAAATTAGGAATCCATTGCCTATAAATAAAACCCTAAGGTACGTTGTTACATTCAGGCTCATTCACTCATTTACAATTACAGTTTTTCAATTCAATTTTATTGACTTAAGAATCGGAGCGGCTACTGCCGGAGCCAACCCAGTGGCCCTCTGATCTTTTTCTTTGAGTGTTTCTCAGGCAATGGAGTTCAGAGCCCTCACTGATCGAAAAAGTGTAGCATCAACAGGTAAAACCATTGTTTGAACATATTTTTAAATCATTTATAGACAAAGTAATATAAAAAATCATGATTTGTTTTATAAATCAGGAACTGAATAGTTTCAAAGTTGAATTCATAGAGAATAGTAATTTCAACCGCAGAAAGCAATCATGCTTGTTTCATAAAACAACGACAGGATAGTTTGGTAATTGAAATCATCGAAAATAATCATTTCGATAGCAAAGAACATATTTTTAGAAAACATAGTAAAATATTCACCATTTTACAATTTTAGTTTATTCGCTTGTGGTCCCCTTATTCTCTTATGATCTTGTAGCATATATCAATTTATATTTAATTTCTCAATCAAAAAATATCTTTATTTAAAACATCATTTACTTTATATTTATAATTTAAATGGTCCCCATTTTTAGACTTAGTGGTTCCATTAACATTAAAGTAGGTCCTTTTTATATTTTATGGATTCAATCTATATCTTATTTAACTATTAGGGACTTATATGTATTTAATAAAATATATTTGTCTTTTTTTTTCAATGTTCAATCTGTTAAAATGAACTTTACTATTGAGTTTGGAACGTCGAAAACATTAGGATAACTCTTATTTGCATTTTCATTGTGTTTTAGTACCTTGAATAATTATTAATATAAAATTTCATTATATATACACACACACACATATAATTTAAATTTCATGAAAACATGAGCGGCCACAACTAGTTAGATCTCTACGTGATCTTAACCCTCAGTCCCATCTTAGCAACCCACTCTCCTCACTTGTGGATGACTTGTATAGAGAAAAAAGATGATAAGACATAAAGGTACGTATAAGAGAATGAAAATATGATTAACCTCTTCAACAAGTCTTCTTTAATAATTTATTATTCAAAAATAAGATATTCATAACCTTTCTTTTTATGATTGTATGATTTATATAAAGAAATATCAAAAATAAATTTTAAAATTGTTTCCGCTAAAATTATGAAACCAATAATTTCATGTCGTGTCTCACTATAATACGTGATTTTTGGAAGCTTAGCTAAACACCTTATTTGTAGATAAATTATTTAGTGGATAACTTTATTATAAAATTAAAAATGTTTTACAATTAATTGTAATTAGTTTTAATATTAGATTAGTGTGTAATAATTACCCGTATTTTTTTTGGGTTCGTAACTATAGTGAAAACAATTTAAAAAATCTATTTGGATATTTTCCTTTACATTGTCACACCCTAGGCCCGAAAGAGCCGTGGGTAACCTTGTAAATTAAGGTCAAACTTAATAAATAATTCATGTATATCTCAAACCACCCTGTGATATGCATATTCTCACTTGAGTTTTTTATAACATAAATATTCATTCACATTCCATACATATAACCCAACAAGATTTTCATACATGAATTTTAAAAGTGTATTCATCCTATGATGGCTATTTTTAAGTCAAAAAAATTCTAGTTTTGTTGAGGCTTTCGAGTCTTGACATCAATATATAAAGACCATAGAGTCCTTTTACATTCCCAAAATAACAAAAGACCAAAATAGAAGTTGTGGATTTAATTACATCTCAAAAATAAACATAAGAGTCCAAAAGAGATGTGTCCTCCTAGTCCATGCCATCAAGGCCCCAGCTCCTTGCCGTTACCTACATCTGGTAGGGGTCAAAACAACAACCCCAATAGAGATTTTAAAATGGGAAATGTTAAAGCGGTACAAAGTGTAGGCATGTCAGATGTGAAGTGTCAATATAAGTGTTCAACCAACATGCATACATATCAATAGATGATTTAGCATACCCCTGACAATACAAACCGTTAACCCAACACAAGAAAACATAACAATAAGTAAAGGGAGTATCATTACATAGTTACAATTAACTGCATATAGGGTAAATTACCATTCAAACCTCACGTCAACCTTCTCACTTAAATAAAATCACCTCGTCAAATCACCTAATGGCCCTAGGAAAAGCCTAGTACTTCACGAGCTACTAACCCGTTGACTATTTATTACCACCCGCGCGGGGTTACGGTTCGCAAACCGAAGGAAGATACAATCTCCATCACAAAATATTTCCGGTCTCTAATGTGGCCTCATAATGTGCCACTCTTTCTTTTCCCTCAACTTGTTCTAGGGATTAATTATCCACATTCCCATTCTCCATTTTCATTTTCATATTTTATCATTCATCAATATTTTTCACTTTATTGACAAACATACCCAAGGTTCATATCACCTCATTACTTACCACAAGAACACTACAATGACCATACAACCTATAGCCATAAACAATCCAATTATCAACAAGTATGTGGCAAGACTTATAATAAGTAAATGACATTCAACATTTCCCCCAATCATGAATATGTACATGTCAAGATCATTACAATGCATGACTTTTCATACTCATACCATTTCCCAAAGCATAACACATATGTACATGAATAATGATATCCATAATACAAGACATAGAATTTAATAAAATGCTCCATGTATCCATATAGACACCTAACCCTCAACTTAGGTTAGAATTTCTATTTCACCACCTAACCCTCAACTTAGGTTAGAATTTCTATTTCAAAACAAATGTGGATTTGTGTATAAAGAGAGAGATATTCCAATTTCAAGCTTCAATCCTTGACCCCAAAACTTAAGAAAGGATTTACACTGTTTATTTCCCTCAACCAAGTTAGATCTACAAATAATTTCAAGAAATTTGAAAAAGAAATGAAAAACCCCAAATTTTGCCTTGTGTTCTTAAAGAAATCTTGAAATCCTAACTTTTTAATCAGTAGAAATTCTTTTTACACTTGAATCCTTGTGATGTGATATGATGTGTTGTTATGGCTTAGAAATCCATGAATGCCCAAGAAATGCCCTAAACCTAACTTTCCCCTTGTCTAGAGAGAGTTTGGAAGAGAAAGGAAAATGAATTTTATGCCCAATTTGATTTTTAGCCTGCAACTTAAAGTGTTATGCCGTACATTCTATCGAACGAACGAGCCATTTGTTTGAACGAATATCAAACAAAATTTACAATAGACTTTCTAGTGTTCGTTCGAACGAATGCCAAAAAACCTTACGTATGTTTCTTATTTTACTATTTTTTCATTTATCACCCATGTATCATTACTCCATATTATGTTGTTTAAATTCTTTCCACCTCATTATTATGTTCATGAGGTTTATTATCACGCAAAAGTAATATTATTCATTATTTATTTATTTTATTTATTTTCTAATTTCACGAAACGTCACATACATGAATCATATAATCTTGAAAAAAGGGTTAGAATTATCTTGTTCTTGATAATCTTGATTGTTGAAAAAGCTTTCTTGAAAAGATTGATGTAATCTTCCTTATTCTTGATTATCTTGATTGTTGAAGAAACCTTCTTAAAGAGATTGATGCAATCTTCCTTCTCTAGGTCTTCTCTTCTTTTCCCTCTATGAAAGTCGTACACCAGAGAAGAGAGTGGACTGCTCTTTTATTCTCTCGCAGAAAAGTAATATATTAGTTTGTGTGCAAC